>CM035416.1:74263982-74381482 GCA_020310875.1 Ceratopteris richardii
GCATGTTATCAATATACACCACAATGATCAAAAGCACATTGTGTACCTAAGTCAAGAAGACTTAAGGACTTGTGCCAAAGAGACTAAATCTCATTTGCCACACAAGTACGTATAGTGGGGAATTGACACACGCTTATTTGTCAATCCGATGAAACGACCTAACCAAGTGTATGAGGACATGTGCACACGTGATGGAAAATGAAGTGGTTCAGCTTATATGCATGAGAAAAGACTAATCCACCTCTCTAACTCACTGAAATACTGAAAGTGTCTGTCATGATACCACTTACAGTAGTTTTCACTAAATCGAGGATTTCTCCTAGCTCTGAACTCCAAATGTGTCCAATAGTAGATTCTTTTCAAAGCTCTTGACAAGACGCTTCTATTGGAGGTAGTTTCACTCGATTCTGACAATCGTGCTTCAATTTATGACCAAAATAGTGAATGGTGGGAAACACCCACACTCACTCCACAACTCCTACAAGCTCACACACACACTACAATAGCTCAAAAACAGTGGGGAGGGGTAGTCATCAGTCCAACACACATTCCAAGCATTACACGCACATAGAAGATCAAAGAGAAGATGAAAATCTGCAAGAAAGAAGAAAATTTGAAAATCAAGAGCTCTCCTTCTTCACAATGGCAAAAAGTCTCTACAAAGAGTCACAAAGTGACTTATATACATGTGCCCTAAAATTGGTCCTTTCACACAAGAGACCGGCACTTTATTACTAAAAAGTGAATTTCCTACTAATTTACAAGGAATATATTACAATAAATTGGGATTATGCATCTAGAGGACTCTTCTAGTGCATTTACATGGCTTGAGGGAATTTCCTAAGACTTTGAAGAAGAAAAAATATGCCCATTAATTTGAAAATTTTGGGGCTCTTCTTCTGTGCCTCTTTGCTCTGTGTAACATAATCTTGGTAGGAGATGATTGAACCACACCCTAAGAGAGAGGATTAGGAAGTAATCCTCAACCATGGCTTTTGGGGCAAGTGGTTAGCCCATCACATTCCTAACCAAGAGGTTGTGAGTTCAATTCCTTACATTGGTATCAGAGCCTAGGAAGTAGGCTTGGGCAAAGTGGAATGATCCAATGGCCTCTAAAAAAGGCGCTTGGGCATCCTCCATGTGAAAGGGTAGGAATTGTGGAAGGCGCGCGTCGATTTCAATGATGGACCTTACAATGATTGGGGTGTATCTCCCAATCCGTAGGTCAGGCGTGTAATATACCGTTGGAAAGCTCTCGGAACGAACTTTCCAATGAGCTAGCTTGCAATGTGTGAATTCCTTGGGAATCCTTGGATGGAACTTGATTGAGTACATCTTGCCAGTCCCATAGCTGGTCAGGGTACATCCTGCCAGGGTACATCCAGGGTACATCCTACCAGTCCCATAGCTGGTCAGGGTACATTCCCGAGGGAGTTCAAGGGGGGAAGAATGTAACATAATCCTGGTAGGAGATGATTGAACCACACCCTAAGAGAGAGGATTAGGAAGTAATCCTCAACCATGGCTTTTGGGGCAAGTGGTTAGCCCATCACATTCCTAACCAAGAGGTTGTGAGTTCAATTCCTAATGTAAGGGATTGAACTCACAACCTCTTGGTTAGGAATGTGATGGGCTAACCACTTGCCCCAAAAGCCATGGTTGAGGATTACTTCCTAATCCTCTCTCTTAGGGTGTGGTTCAACCATCTCCTACGAGGATTATGTTACATTCTTCCCCCCTTGGAAAATATTTTCGTCCTCGAAAATAGAGCTATATACATACTGTAGGCAACCCCCGAGCCTCATGTTCTAAAACTGGAAGAACATGGTCATGTTCTAGAACTGGAAGAACATGTCTCATCTCTGTGGTGGCATCCTTGCCCAAATGATTCAAAACACTATCTGGTTTTGTACTTTGATGAACGGGACAAAGTACAAACTAGTGAAGAATAATAAGGGTGGATCTAATGACATCCCTGGCTAATTCACAGTTTTCTGGATGTGCGATCTAGGCACAAACATGTGAACTAGGTGGATTCAAATTACTAGTCCATTTCTAGGCATAACTGGTGCATGGGCTTAGTAATGAAGGTGGGATTCTTATCCCACGCAAGACTTTGAGAACTCTTGATTCACTTGAATTTGTTTTGGAGAACTTGAAGTTTGATTGTCCCATACATCTAACTATAGATGTTTATACAATGGTTTACTTTGATCTAACAGTTACTTGATTTTTTCACTCGACTAGAGGACTACTTTGTCCTTATGAGTTTAAAAATCCTTTGTAAACTGTAGGAGAAAGTTTACCATTTCTTTGAGTACAACCATACTATAACTTGACCAATACAACTTCAAAATGAAAATTGTCCAACTTAGGACACTTTTCTCAAAGACTTTTAACTGAAAGTTCTTGGGAATTGTCAATCTGATGAGCAATTCCTAACTTCACTATTCTAGAGTATACTGGACTCCAGGAAATCATTTATGCTATAACTTGAAGCAAACTCAAATGAATAAGTCCACTTAGACTTATCATCTTTTGAAGATTGAAAAGGTTCTTGTGCATAACATCTATCTAGGATGTTCAAGTTAGTTATTTTATTCTAACCGGCTAACCCTGGTCTTTTGCAAAAGGAATCAGATACTATATATGAGTCAATTTCAAAAGATTTGGAAAGCGGAAAGAAATAACTAAGACTCTGTACAACCAATTCAAACTTTGAATATACATAAACTTGCTATGAGTCAAAGTCTAGTTGACTCAGGACTTTAACTTTTCAAAGATCTATTTCAACAAGATATTGAAGCATTGTTTTTATCTTTAAGAGAAATAAGCTAGTTTCTCAAAAAGATTCAAAGCAAATCAAAAACATCATCCAACCACAAGATACTAGTGTGGTAACCAACATCAGTGTGTCGACCCACTGAGGTTCTGTCGATGAGTTTCGTATTCTAATGCTTCACTTGAGACTAAGTTCAGGTCACATTCAGTCTTTTTGACTCCTAATCGTGAATGCAATTCTTGTGCATTTCTTTGAGTCAAAAGAGTGAATTTATCAAGTTACACTAGGAACTTGATGCTTGACTTAGTCAATTAAATCTTTAGTTTGAAAAGATCAACTCAAAATCAAAGTCCAACTTCTTTCAGAAATTTATCAAATATTTCTGATCAATAACACTTAAGCTTGAAGTGTTCTAAGAAGATCTTGGAAGTTCCTTGCTTCATATCTTCAATTTCCTTGATCTTGAAGTCATCTTGAAGTATCGTAAGATACTACTTTCATCCTTTACGAATTAAACTTTTCTTGAAGTCTTAATTCCCTTGAGGATGAAACCTAACTTCAAAATCCAAACTAGGACTAAAAGATAATTATCATCCCACGGTCTGATGTCCCATACCATCTTTCCTATATCAATCTGAGTATAAAATCTGGTGTCCCATACCACCCTATTTTATATTCACATTAATGTGTGGGTGATTCTTATCCTAAAGTCTAAACATCTCTTGATAGAGTACCTTATCTCTTCAATTCTTTTACGAGAATTTAGAAGTTCCAGGTATTACCTCTAACTAGATTTTCTAGGTTTTGATTCCTTCACATGATCGTCTCACAATCATGTGCTTTACCTTGGGAACTTGAAAACCTCTTAACAGAATATCAATTCTTCTTTGCAAGGGTTTTCAAATGAAAACCAATCAAAATTCCAAGTACTTGAATTTTCATAGATTCAAGTTCAATTGGATTATTCTTGACCAATTTTGTAGTGACAAGAGCTTTTGACTTCTTGTCTTTAGATTCCTTTGTTTACTGTTGCTTTAGGTACCTACCCCGGGGACTTTATTTAGGAATCTCTTTACTGCTTAAGTCTTAAGCATCCGCTCATGCTTTCTAGATTTGTACCAAAATCCCTTTAAGGATAGGTAAACACTTATGTTTTACCTTCCACAGACTTAATTACCATTTTCACGGTTGCAGACTACATTCTTGGAATTTCTTTACTCTGTTCAGACTTGGAACAACTTACTCTTTTTCACAGTTTTCCATCGAATAAATGGAACCTGAGTGAATAATTCCCAAAAGGAATTTTATTGCCAATACTTGGGCAATCTATAAAGTGGTTCTAATCGCATATTACTTGGACAATCATGGCCAAGATTGATCAAGTCTGGTTGATCTTGCGATAAAAATAAAGACTTATAGTCTTTATCTTTAAGATCTCTTTAAACTATCTTTAAGCTTCTTTGCTTACCTGCAGGATTTTTAGAGATCTTTCTCAAGTCCAAGCATACACTTATGCCTCTCAGATTCCAAAGCTAAGAATCTTTGATATACCTTTAGGTTATATCACAAATAGGACTTGAAATACCACTTCTAGTGGTTTGGGATGTCCGGGAACTACTTACTTATTGTTTAAAGAGTATGAAGAATTTCATTCTCAATACTTGAAAGAATGCCATTCTTCAAAGACTTGAGATTCCTTCTAAGGAATCAAATAACTTGAGCAAATGATTCATCTTGGAATCTTTTGCAATATTAAAAGAACATTTGAAAGAAATTCTTTCAAATAATATCCAAAAAATTTACTGATTCAATTGTATTCATTTCTTGAGTATCAAACTAGAGGCTAAATATCACCTTTTGGATATGGTTTCCCATGCCACCATGAAAGTTTATGCTTGAACTTTCTTTTATGTGATATCGACTTCTATTCTTGAGTTTGATACAAAACTCATTATTATTGGTCAATCTTCAGATGTTACTAGAGTCCTTTAAACATATTTCACCAATCAAAATTATGTTTAAAGTCCAAGCATCTATTGATGATTGATCCAATAGTAATGTTACTGTGAACACAACTTTGAACTTTATAACTTGTTTAGGAGAAGTTCATGGATTTAAGATCCATTTCTTGGAACTTTCTACTCCTAAATGAAAAGTTCACACTTGCTTCAAGTCTTTAGGAACTTATATTATTTCCTAAAGACTGCTTAGCTAGTTGCATCATTTACCAGAGATGCAACTATGGAACCTAACATCCTTTTATTGACGTCAAGGATCAATTGATGTTGAGGTTTAACCTTTGATTTCCATCACCCCTTGATGAAATCAAATGAAAATTTATAAAAGATTGGTACCTTTATATCTTGGCAAAACATTTATATCCTAAAGAGGTTTTGCCTTCATCATTCCTTGGACCTATCATATAATATGAATTTATGTGTATTTTGGGAAGAGTTCATGAATCAATTAAGATCCTCTACCTTCCCAAAAATAAATTCATCTTAAACATGGTAGGAGAATGATCTCACATGAAATAGAAGGCTTGACTATTTCATATCTCAATTCCAAAAAGTTACTTACCGAGGTTTCATCATGAGATACAAATCTTGAAACCACAAAGAAACTTCTTTAAACTTTGGAAATCTGCAAGAGAACAAGGATTACGACCACCACATGCTTGAGAGATGACTCTCCTCCCAACCAAATGCCTCTATATATAGCTCTCTCCAGGGGACTGCCTTCTTGGGCAAGTGAATGCTAATCATCCAAGTGTCAGCCATGTAACTACATGTGCGCCAAGTGTCCAGTGGATGCTTCTAGAAGGTTCTAGAGCTCTTTGGGCAAAATACTCTTCCCATGTACCTCATGGGGATTGAACCCAAGACCTCGTCCTTCACATCCTTGAGACTTAACCACTAAGCTAAGTGGATCACTTGTTCACAAGAGCACAAGACCTCCTAGTAAGTCTAAACTCGAGATCTTTGGTCATACACACGGATGACCAAACGGTATCCGATTTCAGATCTGTCTGAACCGGCCAGACCCTTGGATCATAGACTTACTTTATTACATTCTTCCCCCCTTGGAAAAGATTTTCGTCCTCGAAAATAGAGCTATATACATACTGTAGGCAACCCCCGAGCCTCATGTTCTAAAACTGGAAGAACATGGTCATGTTCTAGAACTGGAAGAACATGTCTCATCTCTGTGGTGGCATCCCTGCCCAAATGATTCAAAACACTATCCAGGTTTGCACTTTGATAAACGGGACAAAGTACAAACTAGTGAAGAATAATAAGGGTGGATCTAATGACATCCCTGGCTAATTCACAGTTTCTGGATGTGCGATCTAGGCACAAACATGTGAACTAGGTGGATTCAAATTACTAGTCCATTTCTAGGCATAACTGGTGCATGGGCTTAGTAATGAAGGTGGGATTCTTATCCTTTGAGAATTCTTGATTCACTTGAATTTTTTTTTGGAGAACTTGAAGTTTGGTTGTCCCATACATCTAACTTTAGATGTCTGTACAATGGTTTACTTTTATCTAACAGTTACTTGATTTTTTCACCCGACTAGAGGACTACTTTGTCCCAATGAGTTGAAAAAATCCTATGTAAACTGTAGGAGAAAGTTTACCATTTCGGTGGAATCAACCATACTAACTTCACCAATTCAAATTCAAAATGAAAATTGTCCAACTTAGGACACTTTTCTCAAAGACTTTTAACTGAAAGTCCTTGGGAATTGTCAATCTGATGAGCAATTCCTAACTTCCCTATTCTAGAGTATACTAGACTCCAGGAAATCATTTATGCTATAACTTGAAGCAAACTCAAATGAATAAGTCCACTTAGACTTATCATCTTTTGAAGATTGAAAAGGTTCTTGTACATAACATCTATCTAGGATGTTCAAGTTAGTTATTTTATTCTAACCGGCTAACCCTGGTCTTTTGCAAAAGGAATCAGATACCATATCTGAGCCAATTCCAAAAGATTTGGAAAGCGGAAAGAAATAACTAAGACTTTGTACAACCAATTCCAACTTCGAATATACATAAACTTGTTATGAGTCAAAGACTAGATGACTCAGGACTTCTTACTTTTCAAAGATCTATTTCAACAAGATATTGAAGCATTGTCTTTATCTTTAAGAGATATAAGCTGGATTCTCAAAAAGATACAAAGAAAACCAAAAACATCATCCAACCACAAGATACTAGTGTGGTAACCAACATCAGTGTGTCGACCCACTGAGGTTATGTTGATGAGTTTTGTATTCAAATAATGCTTCACTTGAGACTAAGTTCAAGTCATATTCAATCTTTTTGACTCCTAATCATGAATGCAATTCTTGTGCATTTCTTTGAGTCAAAAGAGTGAATTTTTTCAAGTCACACTAGGAACTTGATGCTTATTCAATTAAATCTTTAGTTGAAAAGATCAACTCAAAGTCAAAGTCCAACTTCTTTCAGAAATTTACCAAATATTTCTGATCAATAACACTTTGGCTTGAAGTGTTCTAAGAAGATCTTGGAAGTTACTTACTTCATATCTTCAGTTTCCTTGATATTGAAGTCGTCTTGAAGTATCTTGAGATTCTTCTTGAATTTAAACTCCCTTCTTTGAAGTTTTAATTCCCTTGAAGATCAAACCTAACTTCAAGATCCAAACGAAGACTCAAAGATAATCATCATCTCACGGTCCGATGTCCCATACCATCTTTCCTACATCAATTTGAGTATAAAATCTGGTGTCCCATACCACCCTATTTTATACTCACATTGACGTGTGAGTGAAATTTATCCTAAAGTCTACAACATCTTTTGATAGAAAAACTTCTAACTTTAATTCTTTGACAAGAACTTCACAGTTTTAGGCACTATCTCTATCTTAATATTCTAGGTTTTAATCCCTTGACATGATCGTTTCATGATCTTGTGCTTAACCTTGGGAACTTGAAAACCTTTAATAGAATATCTCCAATCTTTTTTGCTAGGGTTTTCAAATGAAAACCAATCAGAATTCCAAGTACTTGAATTTTCTCGATTTCAAGTTCAATTGGTTTGACCAATTTCGTAGTGACAAGAGCTTTTGACTTCTTGTCTTTAGATTCCTTTCTTTACTAATGCTTTAGGTACCTACTCCGGGGACTTTATTTAGGAATCTCTTTACTGCTTAAGTCTTAAGCATCCGCTCATGCTTTCTGGATTTGTACCAAAATCCCTTTAAGGATAGGTAAACACTTATGTTTTACCTTCCACAGACTTAATTATCATTTTCACGGTTGCAGACTACATTCTTGGAATTTCTTTACTCTGTTCAGACTTACTCTTTTTCACAGTTTTCCATCGAATAAATGGAACCTGAGTGAATAATTCCCAAAAGGAATTTTATTGCCAATACTTGGGCAATCTACAAAGTAGTTCTAATCGCACATTACTTGGACAATCATGGCCAAGATTGATCAAGTCTGGTTGATCTTGCGATAAAAATAAAGACTTATAGTCTTTATCTTTAAGATCTCTTAAACTATCTTTAAGCTTCTTTGCTTACCTGCATGATTTTTAGAGATCTTTCTCAAGTCCAAGCATACACTTATGCCTCTCAGATTCCAAAGCTAAGAATCTTTGATATACCTTTAGGTTATATCACAAATAGGACTTGAAATACCACTTCTAGTGGTTTGGGATGTCCGGGAACTACTTACTTATTGTTTAAAGAGTATGAAGAATTTCATTCTCAATACTTGAAAGAATGCCATTTCTTCAAAGACTTGAGATTCCTTCTAAGGAATAACTTGAGCAAATGATTCATCTTGGAATCTTTTGCAATATTAAAAGAACATTTGAAAGAAATTCTTTCAAATAATATCCAAAAAATTTACTGATTCAATTGTATTCATTTCCTGAGTATCAAACTAGAGACAAAATATCACATTTTGGAGATGGTTTCCCATGCCACTATGAAAGTTTCAGTTGAACTTTCATTTATGTGATATCGACTTCTATTCTTGAGTTTGATACAAAACTCATTATTATTGGTCAATCTTCAGATGTTACTAGATTCCTTTAAACATATTTCACCACTCAAAATTATGTTTAAAGTCCAAGCATCTATTGATGATTGATCCAATAGTAATGTTACTGTGAACACAACTTTGAACTTTATAACTTGTTTAGGAGAAGTTCATGGATTTAAGATCCATTTCTTGGAACTTTCTACTCCTAAATGAAAATTTCACACTTGCTTCAAGTCTTTAGGAACTTATATTATTTCCTAAAGACTGCTTAGCTAGTTGCATCATTTACCAGAGATGCAACTATAGAACCTAACATCCTTTTATTGACGTCAAGGATCAATTGATGTTGAGGTTTAACCTTTGATTTCCATCACCCCTTGGGATGAAATCAAATGAAAATTTATAAAAGATTGGTACCTTTATATCTTGGCAAAACATTTATATCCTAAAGAGGTTTCGCCTGCATCATTCCTTGGACCTATCATATAATATGAATTTATGTGTATTTTGGGAAGAGTTCATGAATCAATTAAGATCCTCTACTTGGAACATCTACCTTCCCAAAAATAAATTCATCTTAAACATGGTAGGAGAATGATCTCACATGAAATAGAAGGCTTGACTATTTCATATCTCAATTCCAAAAAGTTACTTACCGAGGTTTCATCATGAGATACAAATCTTGAAACCACAAAGAAACTTCTTTAAACTTTCGAAATCTTCTAAATAGAAGAGTACTCAAGGAACTTGGAAATATAGTTGACGTTCTCATCCAACCTTGGGATGCTTGAGAAGTTACATAAAGTATGTAACTAATCAAGTAAAGCTTATCCACATGACTTTCTAAGTACATCCAGGACTTAGAGTCATCATACATCACAAAAGAGTTTGCAAGTAATTAAATTTTCTTGGTTATCAAGAAAATTTATTACTTAACTTTCTCCTAGTGCTTACTTATACCTAGCAAGACATCTATCATACTTAATTGTCATTAAGTATTTGTCTTTGATAGAAGAGTATCGACTTGGGAAGAAATCGACTAATTACTTGAGTTGCAAACTAGAACTAGTATGTCTTTGCAACTAACTAGTCCTTGGTCTTCCCTAATGTCAAACTGCGAGCTTTATAAAGTAAGCTAAATACTAAGAGAGTACATTCTCATATCTACTTGCAAACAGCATTCCATTCTATCATGCAAATGCATGTATCTACATGCAAAAGCATATGCTCACATGCGTATGCATGCATGTTCTTTGCATGCCCAAAAAATAATACAACAATCATGCATGAGCTTGATGCACGATTTTTTTCTTGTACTAAGAATGTATATCATGCAATCCTGATGCATGAATATCCTTTCCTTTGTCCTAATGCACTATGATATAAAAACATACCCTTGAGGTGCAATAGAAAACTTACTCAATGGAAAGGAAATATGTATTTAAACTACCAAAATACATTCTTTGATGCACAAGGATCCTTTTGAAATCAAGTCTTTCCTTAATGCAAACTAATGCTTGGAATGAGAAATGGATTAATTCATTATTCTAATCTAGACTTAATCAATTGAAATCTTGGCTATTTCAATGTGCATCTAGGATTAAGTGTAGAATAATGAAAACAAGATATTCAAGCATTAAGGCCAAGTAGAAACTGGAAAATACTTAGCTCCACATAGAGCTACCTCCTTCCCTTGATCCTTTGGAAGAGTGATTCTCTCAAGACTTTGGTCCGAATTCAAAGTTGGTTTAACTTTGATCACCAAAGGCCTCCGGATCTTTACTCCATAGCTTCCTCTTTCTTCAAACTTTGCTCGAACTTTTAACTTTCTTCAGCTTGAACCACCACAGATATGTACTCGGGTTCGGTTGGGGAAATAAGCAAACTCCAAAGGTTAATCAAAATGAGATGATCTCGGCTCGAGATTAGCAGAGCAAAGATATGATCAAACTGTATAAGATATGCAGAGAATGAAATCACGATAAACCTTTACTTCAATGGATAAGGCTCTGAAGTTTCTCTGCAACGTCGTGAGATCGAATCTCGGCGCCCACCTGAAGAAGCTGAACTTTTGGATAGCGTCTGCTTCAGCACGATCTCAGGATAATATTATGGTTCTCTTAATACTCCCGCGAACGTTTGTGGCTGTCTGGATAGACGAATGCGCTCCAAACCAGAAGATCTAGGTTCGATTAGCCGCGGGCGCATACCAGATATGATTCGATTTGTTTTGCTCCTTCTTCAGCACTGATTACTGCTTTAGCAGACTTTGTTCTGCAGTAGCCAAGTAAATCAAGGTGGGCGCGTGGCTACGTAGCTGATCTTCCAATGAAGTGATCTGAGATCGATCCCCGACGGCAGTAGCGTGTGAAAACTCCTTTTGGTCTTGGCTAGAGCTTGATGAAGAATTTACAGCGCCAATCTTTAGTAGATAAGGATAATCTGCAGCTTCCTAGACGTGATCCCGTCGTGGGCGCCGTGGATAAGCGATCGCAGTCCTATTGGGGGGGCGAGGGATCGATTCCTGTCGGCAGCACACAGAGAAGATGAACCTTTTGCCAAGCTATGCTTCCTCTCAAGCTAAGCTAAGAGGCGATTTCGGCGGTGCACGCAGATGAATCAATCACATAAATGAGAGCGACTAAAGGAGCAAGATGATGAGAGCTATGGAGAGGGTGGCTCTCATACCAATGCAAGAGAACAAGGATTACGACCACCACATGCTTGAGAGATGACTCTCCTCCCAACCAAATGCCTCTATATATAGCTCTCTCCAGGGGACTGCCTTCTTGGGCAAGTGAATGCTAATCATCCAAGTGTCAGCCATGTAACTACATGTGCGCCAAGTGTCCAGTGGATGCTTCTAGAAGGTTCTAGAGCTCTTTGGGCAAAATACTCTTCCCATGTACCTCATGGGGATTGAACCCAAGACCTCGTCCTTCACATCCTTGAGACTTAACCACTAAGCTAAGTGGATCACTTGTTCACAAGAGCACAAGACCTCCTAGTAAGTCTAAACTCGAGATCTTTGGTCATACACACGGATGACCAAACGGTATCCGATTTCAGATCTGTCTGAACCGGCCAGACCCTTGGATCATAGACTTACTTTATTACACTCTGCAACACTCTCCCCCTCTTTGTCTCTATCGTCCCTTGACAGGCTTTTGCTTTCTCATTTGTAGCTCATCTAAGAGTTCTGAATACATGCACCAGTGGTCGAAGCAGCAACAAGGACTGTCAGAGAATTTGTTATTTTATCCGATGTATGTCCTTCGCTTCTGTTTGCCCCTTGGTATTCCTTATATCACAAATCTGGGTTGCTGTATTCAGTCCGGCTGCCACGCACGCCACCAATGACTAAGAATGTGCTATTCTTAGTCACTCTCTTCAACTTTTCAGCCTCTGCCTCTTTCTAAGTTTTGGTCTTCTGATATGTCTTTGTCTTCACACATCTGACCCTGTTGTATTGCTCTAAGCCTGTTTACTTTGTTGCCAACGCACGCTATCAGCGGGAGGATTATTACCGACCAAGTATCTTCTTGCATTTCTTCATGGATACTTCTTGGCCCTAGTCCGTCCTTCCCATGAAATGTCCTAGTTCTTGATATTCTTTAATTCCAATCCTCAGGACCTGGATGTTTGGTGTTGTTGCCTGATGTGTGCCCCTGCGGGGCTTTGGACAGAGGGTGGTTCTTCTGCTTTATTATCTTCATTCTTTATTGAACAGTTTTGGTCTTTGATTTTCTTCTTCTTCTCTTCTTGCTCGATTCCCCTTCCACACGTCCCTCCTCTTGAACTTTGTCGTGCCCGATAGGCTTTTTGTGGTGACGAGAGTACGTTTGAATGGTGGTTTGCTCTCTTTGATTAAGCAGGTTGGCATGACATATCATAAACTCTTTCCACTGTGTTGACTTCACTCCATCCTCTGGTGCTTGTCGGTGATCAGCAAAAAAGCTAGTTTCGTAAGCCACCAGTCTTGCATTAAGATTTGAAGTCATCTTTATAAAAATTTCTGAATCAATTTCGAAGAAGCTAGTGAAAAATGCTTCTTCAAAAGTCTGCATGTATGTGCTCGGCAAAAACATAAGTCGTGAATAGTAGGCCATGAGTGTTAAGCGGCTCGGAATGGTGGAAAGATAAAAAACGAGGGCTTCGGATCCTTGTGTAATGCCGATGAAGTTCAAAAATGTATATTTGGCGTTGTTGTAGTATGCCCTTGGGAGCCAAGACCCACACCACCTTGCATGGAAGCAAGAAGGAAGGCCCAAGAAAGACTCTCCTTTCATCCACCCCATCCTCCATCATGTTCAAGCCATTGGCCATCAACCCGCAGCTATGCCACATGCTTGAAAATATGGAGCAATGGGAGTCAAGGATCCTAGTCACATATGTAAAATACAAGATAATAGCAACACTCTACTTACACACATAGGAATTGCTAGCATGCACACACACCTCACTCTCTCACACTCCAAGACTAAATACATGCATGTACAAAGCCTTAAGAGAAAAGAGAGTTCTTCCATTGAAAGGATTTTACATGAGAGCACAACCAAAAGCTCCCCTTTACAAGAAATGAGCCTATATTTATAGGCTAAGCACATTCTCCCATGTGCTCTTTTTGACTAGTCAAAAAGGAGCACATGCTCTTATCTCTCTAAATCTTTGTAGATATTCTCTAACAACCCACTCTCTTCAAGACAAAAATATAGGCGTGGGAAACTTCTACGTGGGATTTTATACATGTGTGTCAAAAAGATACTTTATTTGAGAGGCTTCAAAACCATAGCCTATGGGAAATATCAAAAAGGGGTTTAGGAGAGTGTTCATATGGACATCTCCTAAATACAAGATAAAAGGGATTTTTATGAGGGCTAGAGGGTGTCGTTGCATGAGGAAATTATGGGCAACCCTTGTATCAATACCCTCCTCCTCCTAGACTTTGTCGTCCTCGACAAAGCTGAGAAATGAGAGGCATATAGTGCCGAACTGGGCCAAGTTTGGAGTCTTCAACACTTCAAATATGCAACAGTTCCGATCTCAATTTTGCAAGGCTGCAAATCTTTTGAACCAGCAAGTCGTCTGCCTTCAAATCTTCAATCTAGCAATGCTGAGTGACACAATCCCCTTGGGGGGCAGTCAGCCCAGCCTCCATTCAATGTGTCTTCTCTCAAAGCTCCAATACCTGAAATTTAAACTTACACAACAAGTAGACTGAATTTGAAAAGAAGCAGCCATAAAATGTTAATTCCATTTTTATTTCCACTTCAGGGAGCATCTTTCACATAGGACTTGCTCTTCTAATGAGAAGAGCTCATGAAAATCTTCTTTATCTCTGCAATCCAAAAATGATGCCAAAATGTGTAATCTCCAAGTGAGTGTGACATATTGCATTGCATAGCATGAGAAGAATATGTAGTTGCATGTTTAACTTATGTTCCTGCCATCATTCATACTATGCTCCTAGTCAATCAAGTTTGCAATTTAACATGAGTGTTATGTGCTCATAAAATGAATAAACAATAGTGCAACATTATGAGTCTTATCATTTTACAAGCTTTCCTGAGATTCAAACAACTTATCCAACACTATTCCTACAAAGCATCAAATCATCCATAGGAGATAAGAAGGATCAATGCTGAAGTTCTAAGTGTGTTGGCCTGTAATGAATTATGAAAAATTAAGCCTTAAATGAGGAATGTGGAACTAGAGAGTTACTTCCCTAGCAAAAAACAATCACTCATTCAATGACGTCACACTTAATTTAGTTTAGGTCTAAAAATTTTCAACCTCCTATGTGCACGTTCACCTGCAAATATCCTTTAAAGAAGACATGCTTGCATCATGAAGAACATTTTAAAGTATAAGCATTATGCACCCAACCTAGGAATTTTGCTAGAAGCAGCCACTTGCTTTAATAAAGAATGGAATCAAAAGAGATGCATTGGCAAGTAGCAAGAGTTGTGTAGTATTATACCTGATTTCTGTTAGTGGGTCAATGGATACAGAACATCAAGCAACATTCATACCATCAAGACTGTTGTATCTGAACAAGTCTAAATCCACACTCTTCCAGTAACTTTGCAAGATCAAAACAAGCCCTTTAGAATTTATGCGTGAAATATTGGGCAGACACACTCCTGGAGCAAGCCAATCTGAGCACAATATTCACACATCAACCCTATGGTACTACTAATTGCCTTTCAAACATAAGTGATTACATGCAACCAATACAAGCATTTTATCCATTTCTAATGATTATGATAGAAGCATGCAATAGAAACTTCGCAAGACATGGAAGCACCATCATCCTTCATTTCAAACCTGTATCATCAAGAGTATGAGTACACAATTAGCTTCTCATTTAAAGATCAACAAAAAGAATTCAGTATCCCCAAAAGCTCTTTAATCATTCTAAGGGGCTGCTTCCCCAAGGAGAAGAATCAATATGCTCCAGTCACCTGCAAGCTTTTTCATCAAGCAAGAAGATCATATATATGATGAATGCATGGATATGAGGTGCCTAAAGGAGTCAACCTGTGTGTCACTCTTTGGTGGGACACCAAACTTGCAACTCCAAGAATTAACAAAAAGTATGTGTAGCTCTTATTTGTTACTAGCGCATGCAACAAGTTTTCCCTTTTTTTTTTTCAATACCATAATGAAGATCATACTTTGCTCATAGATGACCAAGTCAAGAGTCCATAACCTGCAAAAGACAACAACTGGGACACATGCCCTTTTAAGCAAGGCAACCTTGTGCAAAAAGGAGCCTTTCCGAGTCTTCGTTGGCAACAACCCTGTCGAGAGGAATTAACTCATATAAAAATCAAGCAACTCATTATATGAAGCATAGCTAAGATGAGTTGGCATGAGGCAAGATTCCTAGCTTGGGGATATGGATAATTGATGCATGCAGACAAGACAAAGTACTCCAGAGATTGGTGTGTCACCAAATGTCACAATGACAAAACTTAACCTCCAGCATTCTGTCTATTCAAAGCATTTGCAAGACTCAGAGTTTTGGTTGACAAACACAAAATACATCCACTAGCATATGGAAACTTACCTTTCATGAGACACAAAGAGGGCTACCCTCATAAAGCGTGCAATAAATCCCTAGGACATTCGTTCCCCTAGCTTTGAATAAAACAAGGATATACCAGCAGGGGACTCGTATTTGACATGTTTCTAAGGAGAGAAGAGGGTCAAAAAGCTTTCAGGAAGCAATCTCACATACATAGGCAGTCACCAAAGGAGTGAAACCGATTAATGTTCAAGCAGACAAGAGATTGTAAACTAATGTTCAATAAGTGACATTTGATCTTCCCATGCAAATTCTTTTCTAAGTCAAATTACTTGCAATATAATGTGTTGTACATGTGTGACCACTTGCACTGAACCGTAGTAGATGTGGACCGTTAACTGCACATATGGATGCATCATTCATTCATGTTCATTCGGTGTGTTATGTATGCATATGAGCATAGGAGTGATGTGAGAAACCAGGTGAGATGACACACAAATAGTGTGTGATCATAGCATAACTAAACATACATTCATTTCTCCAATCGATGAAAACACAAATTTGTTTTCAAAGTGTAAGTAAGTTCTGTGCATCAACCAAATTCACTCAACAGGAATCCAATCAAACTAGTTAAATTTCAAGCGGAACTAGCATGAATGGATAGCAACAATGTCATGTATACAACGATTTATAGGGCTCAACTATGTCTCACGCTCCATGTCACATGTTATGCCAAAAAATCATCAATTAAAATTGAACAAGGAGAAAGGTGGATACAATCCCTATTGGCCAACTACACAAACCCAACACCATTGATAGCACCAAACACGTTCTCATTAGTTCTTATTGCATAGCATCAAGGTGCCCTCAAGACTTTGAGGTATAGTACACATCTGACCATTTCCTACAATTCTACAAAACATCCACTGTTTTTATGCATTTGATCTTAGATATGATAAACTTTGAACAACCTACTTAGAAGCTACAGTAATAAAATAATTGAACCCTCTTTTTTTTCAATATATCTATATTCAGCATAGAAGAGTGGAAACACAATATCGATCCGAGGTTTGATACTAATAGGAAAACATTACTTTTCTATGAAGGTACTCGATTTGCGAGCGCACATTGATTCTTTAACAAAAGATACAACCACGTGAAGTGCGAAGGATGTAGCAGACTATACTTCAGAGTGGGGCTTTGATCCACAACAGACGAAAATGCAACAGCACCGAGGGTCGCGAGGAAAATGAGAAAAGGAGAACAGAGAGGAATTGCTCCCATGTGGAAGTGGTTGAAAGACGAAACTAGGATCCCCTCATGGATCCAGGAGGCATATCAGAGAATCATGGGGGCACCATATGAGTTCAACCTATCATAGGAGGGAACCGAACAGTGTGCACCACCTAGAATACTTCTGCCTAATAGGAAAGCAAAAAGATGCTCTGCCTTGACATGCTTACAAGGTAAGGGAAGGCAAAAGAGGGCTCCACACCCCTCCATCAAGGATAGAAGAAGTCCGAAGCAACATCAATTTCCTCCCCAAACATGTGCATACAGAGGATGATGTGAGACTTTCATCAAAGAGCCTTAGGAAAGATAATCCGCCAAGTGGGGGAGCCCGAAACATGTATTTGTTGTGTGACACAGAGAAGTTGATGGGAGCAAACAACTACAAGGGTGCAGATAGGAGGGAGAAGTTATCATGATGCCTGCAAGAAGAATGGAAGAGGGAGCCGAATACCTCCACCCTGACAATGTCAGCACCACTCGCACTTTGAGGGGAAGCAACGAGCGTCAAGCCACCATGACAGTTCTGATGAGATGGGGAAGCTCATAGAGAGATCAATTCCCCCCCCAGCAAGTGTCGTGCTACAAAGTGCATGGGGAAGCACAGAGACGCCCGAACTCATGGAAGTGAGGCTTGCCGAGGAGAGCCAGTGAGAAAGCTTTCCCGGAGTAGAGACCCGCCTCAGTGAAGAACATGCAGCAGTAGTAATGCTATTGTATCACTACAAGGAGAGGGATGCAGAGTACGATTTCAGCATAATATGACCGATGTGCGAGGTCGACCACAAGCAAGCTTGGAAATGTAGGCATCGCCATCTTTAGCCGAACCAACAGGCATCGCCATCTTTAGCCGAACCATATAGGGAAGCCAAACTCAACCCCCGTGTCTGCACAAATAGGAGATGCAAGTCCAACCTCGCACCGAGCCGAGCTCCACATGCCACAAGGGAGATCTTGCCCAAGAACTCTTCCCCAACAGCAGCTTTGGCGAGAAGAATGGGGAGCACGAAGGCTCTTCCCCTGCTTCATAGTGCATAGGGAGAAGCCGGAAGGGGAGCCACGAGTGAGGTCATCGACAACTTCGAGAGAACGAAGAGAGAGAGGGGAATAATGTAACCACATCGTAGCCATCCGCCTAAATTTGAGGAGGCCCCTCACATGCGTGAGTCAGGTGCTTGTCAGATGCCTCAAGTGAGAGGAAGAGGGAGAGTTAATGCCCCCCCTGCACCTACCGTGCAAATTTTTACGCTCAGCTTGTATTTCAAAAAGCATTAGAATTGTAGCCAACTTGCCCGTAGTGCGGATGAGAGAGAAAGAATTTCGTGGAGTGTCATATTGCACAAACAAAATCATTTTTATTTTATATATATATATATTTTTGAAAATGAAGAGAGGAGAGGGATACAGAGTACTACCCATCCCTCTATTCAAGACAATCACTCAACATAGAGATGGTAGTGGTGGAAAGTTATGGCCCAATGAATGTGTGGGAGTGTGTGTGCATGTGAGAGAGGATGAGAGAAGGGGGGGTAAGGGGGTGTTTTTGTGCATCAACCAAACAAGAACTAAAACTACACTACTAAAAACAAGAAATGAGGAACTAATGGCCCAATGGAAGGGTGAAAGTGCCATGCCAACACACATAACCTAAGTGAATAAGCAGAAAAATTGCAAATCAATATCTTACCACATGCTCTTGAGCTCTCCAAGTGATGAAAGGCCGTTCTCCCCAGCAACGGCACCAAATTTTTTGTTGTAGTATGCCCTTGGGAGCCAACACCCACACCACCTTGCATGGAAGCAAGAAGGAAGGCCCAAGAAAGGCTCTCCTTTCATCCACCCCATCCTCCATCATGTTCAAGCCATTGGCCATCAACCCGCAGCTATGCCACATGCTTGAAAATATGGAGCAATGGGAGTCAAGGATCCTAGTCACATATGTAAAATACAAGATAATAGCAACACTCTACTTACACACATAGGAATTGCTAGCATGCACACACACCTCACTCTCTCACACTCTAAGACTAAATACATGCATGTACAAAGCCTTAAGAGAAAAGAGAGTTCTTCCATTGAAAGGATTTTACATGAGAGCACGACCAAAAGCTCCCCTTTACAAGAAATGACCCTATATTTATAGGCTAAGCACATTCTCCCATGTGCTCTTTTTGACTAGTCAAAAAGGAGCACATGCTATTATCTCTCTAAATCTTTGTAGATATTCTCTAACAACCCACTCTCTTCAAGACAAAAATATAGGTGTGGGAAACTTCTACGTGGGATTTTATACATGTGTGTCAAAAAGATGCTTTATTTGAGAGGCTTCAAAACCATAGACTAAGGGAAATATTAAAAAGGGGTTTAGGAGAGTGTTCATATGGACATCTCCTAAATACAAGATAAAAGGGATTTTTATGAGGGCTAGAGGGTGCCATTGCATGAGGAAATTATGGGCAACCCTTGTATCAACAAGCGTGTTGGAACTTTAATGACTGTCAGTAGCATGCTAAAAATTTTATTGGTCATTTTGACGGCTAAGTCCAGTACAGTCGCATATCGAGCGATCCAAAATTCCATGGTTTTCACCATGTATTCTTCTATTGGGAGGTAATTATGCGATGGACTTGGTAGTAGTGGATAATTGAGCCATTGATTATTAATGCTACCTTGGCGTTGTCCTTCTTAAAATTGCGACTAGGAGCATCGGTAGGGTACTGGACAAAAAGACGGGTTTACCTGAAACGCATATGGTGATGCTTCTCATTGTACCCGCAGTGTAGGATTCTTTTCCAAAACTTTGTGCCTCCATATAGGATCAGCTTTCTCGAATTCTTCTTGAGTATAGTTGAATGAATTAATGCTGAATTGGAGGTTGTTGTCAGGATCCTTATTTGTCGTTGTCTTTATATATTGTCGCGTTTGCTCTTTCAGAAGGCCATATGGTACATTAAAAGGCTTCAAAATTTGTTCCAAGTTTTTGCTCTCAATTTGAGCTTCCTTCATTATCTTAATGATTTGATCCTCAAATTCTGTGGTAAGCTAGGACACCAGTAGTGCCCTCTCGTCTCGGCTCAATACTGTAATATCCTAATGATTACGTTCAATTGGGATCTCTGTTTCCTCCCTTATCGATGAATGATGTAAGGGGAGAGAGAGAGGACGTACCTCAGTCTCCTCAGTAGCCGCTATGGATTTTGGAACCACTAGTGTCCCCTCAGTTGCCTTCTGCTCTAGCCACTCTTGTAGCTGCTTGATAATCTCATCTTTTTGCTTGATTTCTTCATCGGCTTTAGCAATAGTTTCCTTGTTTTTTAGAATTTCTTTAGCTACAACATCAAGGTGATCAGTGTCTTCTTTACATTGCATTAAATATTGATTCTCTACTTTTTTCCACTTTGTCCTTAGAGATGTGGTGTCCTCCATATACCTCTTTTCCCATTCAGCAATGACTGCCTGCTCCTGCTTGAGCTGATCTTCATACCTAGCCATCTTTTCCTCCATTTCCTTGATGTCTTTTTCTGGTCTTCCTTGAACCTCTATAGGTTGATCAATCAAGAGAGCTGTCATTAGCTCCTTGTTTCAGTTCCTTAAGTTTTCTGCTTCCTCCATATATACCTTTATTTGTGATTCTAGTATTTTACTTCTTGCGTTCATCCGTGTCTTCTCGGCCTCGCTAGCCTCATACTTCTTCTGTAATTCCTGTAGTTGTTCTTTTAATTCTGCATTTTTCGTTTCTAAAGTTTTGCACTGCTTTTTGACCTCTTGAACTTCATTTTCTTTATGTATTATTTCCTCTCTCGCTAGCTTTAATTCTGCTGAAAGGCGCTTACTCGTTCCATGTAGTTCATGCTTTTCTTGCATCGCTTTGTCATAGTCTTCATCAGCCTCAAGCATCAACTGTTGTGTATCCATTGCGGTTCTTATCATATCTTGCACTACTGGCTTGAGCTGAGTGATATCAACATTCAACCATGTTCTTGGTATGCTTGGAGCTTCTCCGGTTAGCACATCTTTTCCTTGCTCCACATGGATAGTCTCGTCAATGTGTGGTTGTCTAATTTGTAGTTGAATTGTCGGTTCCTTTTGTTCTTCTTTTAGGTCAATAGTTTTCGTGGCACTCCCTTGAAATGTGACATCCATGGGGGGGGGTTCGGCCACAACCCTTATCGGAGTGAAGGGTTCTGAGTCTTCGACTTTAGATTCTTTAGGTTCTTCCATTGGATTCTTGATTGACACTTCTCTTGTAAGCATTGTCTCCTTGATTTGAATCTTGGAAGTCTCATTGATTCTGATGACATGTGTCCCTTCTTGGTTTGCCTCCTTGGTTGTGTTGTCTTGATCGAGGTGGACGGTGTTGTCATTCACCTTCATGTCCCCTTCTGCTTCATTGTAGTTGACTGCATTGAGTTCCTCCCATTGTCCATCATCCTTTGATTCACTTTGAATATCCACATTTAATAAGGATGTGTCGGGTTCTTCTTGTGCATCCGAAGATGAGCTTGAATTATCCAACCCTAATTCTCTGTATCGATGTACCTTGGTGAGCTTCTTTTTTGCATCCATATCTTGGTGGGTCTGCTAGTAATGGTGCCCTTGCACTAGTAAATTAACTTGCCCTTCTGTATATTGGTGTGTATCTTCCAGGGCTTTAGTTAAGTCTTCTTCGGTAATAGGTCTTTGCTCTTCAATCCTCGTCTTTGGAAGTACGTGTGCCCTTTTCGTGGCTGGAACTTCTTCTTCTACTTGTTTTACTTCCCATAACCTCTTTGTTCCTCTCATTTTGGGTTGAGAGCTAGTTTCTGCTTCTTCAACAATTTTGACGCCCTTTTTCTTTCTTGGTACTGTCGCGACTTTGACATACTTAGCCATGGCTGTTGATGAGGGCATTTCTTGCAGGTGCTCTCTAATACCTAAAGCATGATAGATCAAAATCGTCAGAGCTACACTGCCGTTCAGGAACTTCTTGTTATTCCATTGCTTCTTTGCCTCAAATAGCCATTCCTGTATGTATGGAGTCAGATTAATTTGATTGCCAATCTGTTTGATAGCATGAGAGAGTAATTGAACAATTATCTTCTGAGGGGCGGTGTATCGATGCATGTTTGAGAAGCAAAAGTGCTGATGAATGAGTCTGACTTCCTCTTCTATGTCAACTCTATTGATGTCCGTGAATGTTCTGGTCTTTGCCCCTCGACTCTCTTCCTTCAAGACAGTGATTCCATCCTTCTCCCATCCGAAAGCTTCTTTAATCAATTCATGTGTAAACTGAATCACTACCCATTCACCTACTCCATCCATAACTCTAGCCTCTGGCACCAATGGGTCATGTAGTGCTGGCTGTAATGTATTCATGACTTGTGTGCATCTATGAAAGTCGGGCTTGTAAATCAGTAGTTTAAAGTATTTGTGGATACCCGCTTTCTTCATGATGTCAATCGTAGACGGATGCTCATGCACCACTTTAAAACCTTGGGACATTATAGGGAACTGATGATTCGTGTCCATTATTTTGATGGTCACTAGGAAGAGATACTCCTCGGCTGGTTGATCTTCTCTAAACCAATGTCCCTTTGCTTTGGTTACACTCTGGAGAGGAAATTCCAATACTTCCTCCTGAATCGTTGTTTCAGAATCTTCAGAAGCCATCTGCAGTTGTAATGAAAGGTGCATTAGCTTCAATAGAAAATATAGCAATTGTGCGGTGCATTGTTTATGACATGTTGTCGTTTCATCACTCCGTTTCCCTTGCTTGTATAGGTGAGATCTCTTACCACATATTTTTATTTCTTTTCTGAAAGAAAGCAAGTATTAGTATAGCCGAAGCATTTATTTATTTACATAGTAGGTCCATTCCTAAGGAAGTTGAAGCTATGACCTATTCCCCACTGGAGAATGTGCACCACTAATTTTATTATGTACATCATGTGCCGAATGCCTGGCCTCGTAATGTGGCCCTATTATGCATACTTTAGGTGCATTCGATACTTCATGAGTGCAATTGGAATCTTCGTTGTTCTGGTGGTCCATTCCTCATAGTTGCTTTGGTTTCCAAATCCATTTCATGGTCGCATTGATAGGCCGTGTCTTCTTTTTGGTCCTTCGAGCTTTATGTGTTTCTTTTGTTTCTTCTGATGTCCTAGTGATAGAGGTTTTTCTCTTCATGTTTCTATGACGAGTCTGTCTTGGCTTCGTTGTCCGAATGTCTCGATGTAATGCTTCCTATTTGCTTATCAAAGGCTTAGGGAGCCATACTTGCAAGAGTCTTTTTGGTTCGGATTTCGGTGAAGCTTAATTCTTGTCCTCCTTTTTCTCCTCATGAGTTGGTGTTGAGGTTTCCGATCTCTGCACTTGATCCTTGCATACCCATCTGAATCTGACCTTTCTTGGATGTGAGTATTTGATTGTGTTTTTCCAAATTGGTGATCCCTCAGATTATTGGTTTCCTTGGTGTCTGGCCGTTCACCAATTGAATAGGGTGAATTCACTTCTTCCTTGGACATGTTAGGGTTTGAACTTTCCGCTTCTTCCAAACTTGCTTCTGAGGGATTGTGGTTGGAAGCATGTTCTAAGTGCTCTTCTTGGAGTTCTTCTGCACTTTCAATGGCTTCCGGTTTCGGTGAGGGCTTCTCCCCTAATAGTTTAAAAACTTCCTTGTGTCCTATCTTGGCTGAAATATAGCCTTGCGCCAGGTGGATGCTTACTTCATTCTCAATGATCCAATCCTATCCTAGAATCAAGTCTTCTATTAAGTCTTCATCCTTGCACACTAAGACTCGTTCCATGGAGAAATTTCCTAGGTGGAGGGATACATTAGTTTCTCCCATGCATTCTATGATTTGACCTCCTATACCTATCATATGAGCTTTCGTGGGAGTCATAATCGCTTGAAGACCTCGGATGACCGCATTTCGTATGCAACTGAGTCCTGCTCCTGAGTCTATCAAGGCATCTATTAATTTGTATTTTGTCTTGCCAATCCCTAGGTTTAGGTAGGGTTGTGACCTGTGGGCATTAGTCGTTTCAGACTTATGGACTTGGTAATTATCCATAGGGATGGTCTCTTTGTTGGAGAATTCCTCTCCTAATTGCAGCGGAAAGTGTAGAAGACCTTCTCAGGATCAAGATTCTTGCCAACAGCTGAACCTTCAAATGAAAACTGGTACCAATTGAAAAATGCAATGAACTTGAAACTTTCTTCACTCAAACTAGACACATATAGCTTTAAAATGAGCTATCAAACACTCAATTTGGAGTAGATTTTGGTTGGCAACTCGTTGATACAAAATAGGCTACCTGTCCACTCAATTAGGCTGAAAACTAAACTTCACTAAAAACTGAATAACTCATAGAGCATAACGAATTTCATAAAAATGTTTTAGATAGAGGAATTACTCGAGATAAGCTTTCGAACGAATGTTTAAACACTAAAATTGGATACATATATTTGGAGATATGACTCTCACAAGTAGACTACCCAGAAATGGGTGTGCGGCTGGACATACTCTATGAGAGTGAATTGAACAAAATGACTCAAACCAAATGAACTAGCTACAAGGGGACTTCCACGCCTTCTTCCTCTTTCCTTGAGTGTCCTTCCTTGCCTCTTTTATAGCCAAGTGACCAAAAACTCTCATGATGAGTTTGAGAGCTCTTGTCCATCATTTCTCCACTACTTTGGACAACCACTCCTCTTACAATTCAGTTTTTGGATTTGATTCTCTTTTGAATGATTCTCTTTTGGCCTCCACTACTTGCTGAAGTAAATGCTTCTATTTTTCATTTTTGTATTTTCCTTCTACTTGAAGAAAATCCTTTTTTCAAAAATATATACGAGCTTACTTCTTTATTTTCAACACTCTTCTCCTTGGAGATACCATTCATCTCTTTGCCTAATCCACTCTTTCCGTTTCTTAATACATTCCAAGGCTTCTTGCCGTGCCTCTTGTCTAATCCGTTCTTCCTCTTTCTTCCTATTTTGCGCACCTATGAGACGTGCTAGCATGTGATCCGTCAATGGCTCCATGAACCGCTTCACTCTACATCCACTTATGTAATTAGGAAGAATGTCTCCATCCAGAGTGGCTAGATTAACTGCTCCACTAGTAGAGATCCTATTAATGATTAGAGGTCCATATCCGCGTTTTTGTAACTTTTTGGCATGTTGCTTTAAGGTGTAGACTAGGACTAGGTCTCCTTCTTTTAGTCCTTTGTCTTTTATGTGAGCATCATAGTATGCCTTTTGCCTTCTCTTAGCTGCATAAATTCTTGCAACAGCCTGTAACCGAGTTTCATGCAACTTCTCCATTCGATCTAGTTGTTGGGATAATTCATGCCCTGTCCATTCATACTGTTGGGCTACTCTCAAAGTGGGTATCAAAAAATCAATTGGTAGGATTGCGTTCTGTCCGTATACTAGATTGAATGGGGTAGTTCCAATGGCAGTCTTGTACGTGACTCGAAAGCCAATTGTTTGTCCCAGTCAGACCTCCCATTATTGACAATCTTTGTCAATACTGTGCATAACACCTTATTGGAACTTTCTGCTTGACCATTGGCTTGGGGATGGTATGGGGCTGGTTTTTTATGGAGCACTAGAAATTCATTCATTAGGGACTTTGTCACCTCATTAATGAAGTGCGTTCCTCGGTCACTCACAATCTCAATTGGTAATCTGAAATGAGTGAATATACGCTCAAAAAGAAACTTAGCAATGGTTTGAGCATCGTTCCTTCTAGTAGCCTTTGCCTCTACCCATTTTGTCAAGTAATCGATGGCTACTATGATATATTCGGCATGTGACCCTTTGGCCGGTGGGTTAATGGGACTTATGAAGTCAATACCCCATTTAGAAAATGCTCTGGTGCACACCATAGGTCTCAATGGCATTCATCTCTCCGTATTGGGTATTTTGCCCTTTGGCATGTCTCGCAACTTTGTACATATGTCTCAACATCCATATGTAAAGTTGGACACCACAAGCCCCCGAAGAGGATCATTTTTAGGGTTCTCTCGGTCGAAAAATGACCTCCTCCCGCACCTGCGTGTGCCATCTCTAATATGGGTAAATATTCTCCTTCATGCACACATAGCCGTAATCGGTTATCTTTTCCTCTCTTAAACAAGTTTTTTCCTATGAGTACATAATCCTTGCTCATTTCTTCTAGGGATCGTTTTCTTGCTAAGCTAACTCCTTCCTCATGTTCTCTCGTCTTTAGGAAGTTGACCAATGTTTTGCTCCAATTGGGTGCTATCGTTGAGAAAGGAATGGATGAATGATCCTCCGGAATCGTTTCTTGACATTCTGCGCAGTTACTCACATAGTCATGGACATCCTTAGGCAAGTCAGGCCAGTATACTCCCAATCGCTTTAACTCCCTAATCGTTCCATGAGTTCCTTTGTGTGTCCTCAATTTGTTCACGTGTGCTTGTTCAATCAGTTTCAATTGTTCGTCTTCCTCAGCACATCTGAACAATACACCATTGGGTTCCTTATAATACACACTTCCCGCAATAATATGCAAATTCCTTGACTGTAGAATCTCCTTTTTACTCTCTTATTGATTGAGTGTTGTGGGCCATGAGTGAGTATCAGAATTAGTTTCTCTGCCCACTTTGGACACACTTCCAAATTAAACAAATAAGTGTCGGGCAGATCATCGGGTACTCCACTTGGTGGTTCTCTGTGTGTTAACCTAGAAAGGTAATCTGCTCTTACATGGGTATTTCCCTTTTTCACTATCACTTCAAAGTCAAACTCCATCAATAGTAGAAACCATCTTACCAATCTTCCCATGTTACAAGGCTTATTGACTAGGTACAATAAAGCCTGATGGTCTATGAAGAACTTGAATTTGTTGGTTAAGAGATAGTGTCTAAATTTCTTCACTGCATAGACCATTCCTAATCCCTCTTGCTCCGTAGTTGTATAGTTCCTCTCAGCTTGATTCAGTTGTCTACTCGCATAGGCAATTGGGTGATCTAACTTTCCTTCATCTACTGGTTGGGCTAAGATATATCTTATTGCGTAATTAGAAGTGTCCACATGAATATGAAATGTCTTGTTCCAATTTGGTGTTTTCAGAATTGGAGTTGTGCTAAGCCGCTTCTTTAACTCATTGAATTCCTTCTCACATTCCTTTATCCATGTGAGTTGGGTTAAGAGTCCATACAAGGGTTTGGCAATTCTGGCATACATGTGGATAAATCGACGGTAATATCCACAATGCCCCATAAATGCTTGCACCTCTTTCGCATTCTTTGGCCTAGGAAGGTCTAAAATGACCTTAGTCTTGTCTTCATCTGTGGATATTCCATTTCTAGAGACTATGTGTCCTAAGATCTTCCCTTGTCTTACCATGAAGACACACTTCTCTGGGTTCAAGCAGACTCTGTACTATCTGCATTTATTAAATATCTTCCGCAATTCAGGAATGTGGTCTCGTCTTTGATTTGAATATGTACATAAATCATCTACATACACTTCCATGCTCTTCTTCAGGAATTCTTTGAAAACATGACACATCAATCGTTGGAAAGTAGCAAGCGCATTAGTGAGTCCAAAAGGCATCACTCGGAAAGCATAGACTCCCCATTCAGTTGCGAATGCAGTCTTATGTTGATCCTCAATAGCAATAGCTACTTGGTTGTATCCAGAGAATCCATCTAAGAAGCTATAGACTTCTTTTCTTGCAACTCTTTCCAATAGATGGTCAGTGATGGATAATGGGTAGCTGTTACGTATGGTGGCTGCATTGACCTTTTTCAAGTTAATGCACACTCTCAGTTTTCATTCTTCTTAGGTACAACTACTAATGGCAAAACCCACTCGGTGTGTTCTATTTCATATATGAATCTTGCCACTAGTAGCTTGTCTATTTCTTCCTTAATTTTAGCCGCATAGACCTCATTGTATGTATAAGGGCATTGTTTAGAGGGTTTGGCCTCAGCCATCATTGGTATTCTATGAGAGCAAATCAAGGGTTCCACACCCTTGAGATCCTATGTCCACGCTATACATCTCGATATTCCCGGATCAATTGTATTAATTCTTCTTCCTCCTCAATTGACACATCTTTACCTATGTATGTACATCTTTCTTCTCCATCTTCCACTGTTACTATGATCTTTTTTGTTTGTTCTTTGTTGTCGTACACTTCTCCTTCTTGAGCCTCTCTCTTAGGCATTTGGATGGTATCTTTCTCTCTTCTACTTCGTATCTTTTAAAATGCTCCAAAACCTCAAAAAGATCTGGATTTGGTCCAATTTTACTCATTCTTTCCTCTTGCTCTTGTACTATGGGGGCGGCTTCTATTGCCAAGATCTTGGTCGGTTCCTGCTTCTCTTTGGTTCGAACGGTGTCTAGATAGTTCTCTTCTGAATCGAATTCTGGTTCCATTTCTATACTCTCATATTCCTCTTTCCACTCTTTTTCTAAGATTTCCCCTGCTTCTACTTCTTGAAGGACAACCATGTACAAATTTACATCATAGCCTTCCTCGTCTATGCACTCGTTCATAGCTAGGACTTCCTCATTCACACATACATCTAAGGTTGCTAAGATTTCCATCCATCCATGCAGTTCAAAGGTTTCATCAGGAAAGATTTGAGGCATGTACCGTGGGTCCTCTACCGGTCAATAATTAGGATGCCCTATTGGCCATAGCTGTCTTTTATTGTCCTCCTTCTTGGCTTCCTTACACATCCATAACTGGGCGTCCTCATACTTCCAAGATTGATCGCTTGATCCAACACTATGAATAGATAGGTCATCTTCCTCCTTGTGTATGGGATTCCATTGTAGTGGAGGGACATCTCGATATGCAAATGTATGAAAGTTTATCTTGATGGTATTTTCTTGATGTTGCAGGTATAATGAATCTCTTCCCCAGTCTTGCACTACCCGCATTTGTCTCATGAAAGGTTGTCCTAATATCATTTCATAATTGTTAGCCTTTTCGAACTTGCAAATGGCTAATGTGTGTTCAAATTCAACTCCACAGGTGGTTAATTTGATCCTTTCTAATATTCCTAAAGGTTTCTCCACATGACCGTCTACTAATTGGAGCTTCATGCGTGTGGGCCGTAAGGCAAGCTTTCCCCATTTTTCCCAAATTCCCTTGGTGGCGATTCCTACTCCTACTCCTGTGTCTAGTATGGCCTTGGTCATGTACCCATTGTAAGTGACAGGTAAACACGTATTACCTTCATCTCCTTCACTAAATTCTCCCACCTTATCAACTGGAGTTTGTATCTTAGATGAGTTTTCTTTTCCCTTGTTTTCCTTTTCATCCTTCTCTTGCCCTAATTCCAGTTGACTCGCTAATTGTTCCCATATTTATGGTTTAACTCGAAGTAATTCTTCCACAATCAGTTTGCATTGTACTTTTGTCTTCTTAAGTTCCGTTAGATTGTGTGAATTCTTTTCTAAGTTTCCTTTTCCTTTTCCATGTACTATGGGTGTTCGGATTATCATAGATTCCTTCTTGTATTCTCCCATGTAATTTGGTAAGGTTGAAATGCTCTGAGCTTCTTCTCAGTCTAGTCTTGATACTTCCTCATATACTTCTTCCATGTTGGGGTTTGGTTGATAAACTTCTACATCTAATTCCTCAAAGGGAGGCTTAGTCACTCCATTTTTCTTCCATTGTTCTTCTCGGATTCTATTCCATAATTCCTTTGGCCAATCAACTTCTAAGTCGGGTATTGTTGACATGGGTTCGTCCTGGGTTCTCACTCGTTCACACTTGTCATCCTTCTCTTTAAGTTCTTTATCCTTGGCTTTGACACACTCCTTGTATTGCTCCTCTACTATCCTTGTCTCTGGAAGGGCTGGGATAGTCTTTTCTAGGGTTGCTTGTGCTACCTCTATAAGTTTTTTACATATCGCGAGTCTCTCTTTTTCTAATTCTCCTTGTAGGTACAGCTTGTCATGTTGTTCCACATTTGGTCCAGTCTTAATTCTAGCTTGGTAAGCTTTCAACCACATGTCTAAGTCGTCCGGCTTTGGGTCAGCTAGAATTGATCCTAGTTTCTCTGCTTCTCGGATAAGCGGTGGAATGGAAACCTCTTCCCGAATCTCTTGTTCTTTGTGCTCTTTCTTACTTCTAGTTTGTTTCTTATTGTCTTGACTCTTGTTTTTTATCCATTTATCTTTGAGCTTCTCTCTTCTTTCCTTCCATTTTTGTGCTTTTATGTTCTGGGCATTCTCAGGGGAATCCTCTGAATCTTCTACTATTTGAATTTTGGGACTTACTGTTCTATTGTTTCATGTTCCCGTTCCGATTGTTTTCCTTTCTGTTCTTTCGTTTGGGCTCTTGTAATGGCCTTTAAGGGCACGGTGTATTCCTTATCGCCTCCAGGTGCTTCTATCACTTCAATTACATTAATTGGTGCAGTATCTTGGACTTTGGTTGGATTCCTAGGACAATCTCTGAAAAGATGTTCCTTTTCGCAATCATTACAGTATCCTTCCCAAGTCCTAGGAGGTGGTGGATTGTAAGGTCGAGGACATTCTCTAATAAAATGGTCTCCTTCGCATCTATAACAAGGTCCTCTCGGCACAGGTGGTCCAATAGGTGGTCTTCTGGGTTCTTGTGCTTTAGGTGCAGTATACATTAAAGTTGCTACCTCCGTTCCATAAGCTTGATCATATCCTTCATATCCATAGTATGCCGAATCATATGCTGGTTCGTATTCTAACATGTTGGCTTCATAAGGATAGTAATCTCCTAGGGGCAGCTCATATCTAGGGTTTGCTGATATTACACTGGTCATCTTTGAGGCTGGCACTATGGCTCTTTCCAAATTTTCTTCTGGTTGGGCATACTTCACAGGTACCACATGTTGAGGATGTGGAGGTTGTGGTCCTAACACTGGTTGAGGGTTTCCAAATTGTGCTGGTTCATATGGCTTGGAAACTCCTGCTGGTGTTGGGTAGGAATTGTATATGGGCATATCTCTACCTGGCTCTCTAGGTGGATATCCATATGGTCGATACTGAGGCCGTTGGAGGGGTCGTACCTGCCTGTTGAATGGGAAGTTTTCTGTGGTGTGGTTGGTGTATTTTTGTTGAAAAGTGGACCGCGATACGATACCACTTTGGTAAAGTGCGATCGCGATACCAACCCGGCGATACAATATCACAAGTGGTATCGCGATACCAAGGCTGGTAACCGGCGATACGATACTTCGACGACAATCGTGATACAAGGGAATTTTTGGTATCGTGATACCAAAAACTCAACCGATCGCGATACTGTTGGAGTTAGACATCTGTGGAAGCACGCGAACAGCACAAGGAAGAAGAAGAAGCTTGGAGCACAAACACACAATAATGAATGTATTACTAGAGAATGAACAAAGATAAGTAGCCCATTAGGGCAATAGGCGTATATACAAGCCGAGGGAAAAAACCTCCTAAAGAGGGAAAAAAATGTCCCGACGGTCCTAGTGTGTTCACACACATCACTACCTAAATATATCAACAAATCCCCCCTAGGAGTGATGCGGTGAACAAGGAGCTGGCACTCATGTATAAGGAAGTGCCAAGCTATGTGGAAATCTCTCCACAAAAGGAAGTAAGCCCAAAGCTTTGTGGAAAGCTTCAAACTTCTCCCTAGACAGAGCCTTCATGAAAAGGTCTGCTATGTTCTCCTGCGTGGGCACATATGCCAAGCTGATCTCCCCAGCAGAGAACCTCTCCCTGACATAGTGATAATGCACCTCAATGTGCTTAGTGCGAGCATGGAACACGGTTCCTTGCAACTGGCAATGCGCTCTGACTGTCAGTGAAGATGGTGGTGGCAGAAGACTGGCCAACACCCAAATCAGCCATAAGGCGTCTGAGCCACACACACTCAACAATCGCTGTGAAAGCTGCCCTATACTCAGCCTCACAACTGGAAGTGGCCACAGTAGGCTGCTTCTTGCTCAACCAAGATATACATGAGCTACCAAGCATGAAGCAAAAACCACTGGTGGACACACGAGTGTCATAGCAACCAGCCCAATCTGAGTCAGAAAAAGCATGCAAATCTGGCGGTAGTGATCCCCCCTTGGGATAAAACAACCCAAATAGCCGAGTACCACTCAAGTAGCGAAAGATGTGCTTAACCGCCTTCCAATGCGTGACTCGTGGGCAATGCATAAACCTGCTCATCTGTGAGACAACAAACTGAATATCTGGTCGAGTAATGCATAAATAAATCAAGCATCCAACAGCCTGCTGATAGAGAAGAGCATCAAATGCATCTCCAGCATCATGAAGACTCAATTGTAAACTTGTCTCCATAGGAGTAGCAATAGGCTTACAATCTGAAAGGTAAAAACGCTGCAATAATGTGTCAATAAATTTCATTTGACACAAAGCCATCCCACCATCAACTTGCATAAACTGAATGCCCAAATAGTGATGCAAATGCCCCAAAATCAGACATCTCAAATGAGTCATGCAAATCAGCCTTAAAATCACCAATATGCTTCTCAATAGGACCAGTGAGCAACATGTCGTCAACATAGACAACAATGATCAGAAGCACATCATTAGCACGCTTAACATATAAGGTGCTTTCAGTTCGATTGTTCTCAAAACCATGTGCAACCAGATAGGCATGCATCTTCTCATACCAAGCACGTGGTGCTTGCTTTAAACCATATAATGCCTTCTTTAACCTGCACACCTGGTTTTCATGCCTTTTCTGCACAAAGCCACGGGGCTGGAAAACATACACTTCTTCATGCAAGTCACCATTCAAAAATGTTGTTTTAATGTCCAACTGATGTACATTCCAACCATGATGGGCTGCAAGTGCACAAATGCTCTGAACAGTAGTCATACGGCATGTAGGTGCAAAGGTCTCATCAAAATCAATGCCTCTTTCCTGCGATAACCCTTTGCAACAAGCCTAGCCTTATACATGTCAACTGTACCATCAGGTTTACACTTCAGCTTGTATACCCACTTAGTGCCAATGGCCTTCTTGCCAGGAGGCAAGTCACATAAGGACCATGTACCATTCTTCATTATAGCATCATATTCAGATTGCATAGCAGCCATCCAATTTTCTGAATTTTGTGCTTCATCAAAAGAAACAGGCTCATTCTCATCACAAAGACTAGACGCAGCCATAGCATAGCAATCTGATGCAAAGAAGGCACTATGAGAGCCTGAACAAGTACGATATGACAAAGGTGCATCTAATTTGCTATCACGCAAAGTCTGCACCAGCCATTTTGGCATAGTTTTTGCCTGCTCAATATCAGCTCTCTCATCAACAAGTGCATCATGTAAATCTACATCAAAAATGGAATGATCTGCATCATCATATGAAACTGCAAAGGCTGAGAAGTTGCCTCATTAGGAACAGCACTAGACTGTCCACCTGTAAAAAGAGGCATCAAGGTATCATACATGTCTTTGGAGCTAACAGATGTCTCCTTAGTACATGAAAGCAATGGCTGAATAGCATCTTCCACAAAGACAACATCACAGCTAACCAGAATGCATTTAGTTTGTGGATGATACAGACAATAGCCTTTACTTTCAGAACTGTACCTAACAAAAATACATTTTACTGCCTTATCATCCAATTTTTTGCGATGTTGTTCAGGCACTAATGCATATGCCAAACAACCAAAAACACGCAGATGAGCAACAGATGGCTTGCGGTCATGCCAAGCCTCATATGGAGTGATAGACTGCAGCGCTTTAGTGGGACACCTGTTAAGTACATATGCTGCACACATAATAGCCTCAAGCCAGAAACTATGTGGTAAAGCCTGACTCTTGACCATACACCTCGCCATCTGCATGAGTGACTTGTTCTTCTGTTCAGCAACTCCATTCTGTTGAGGTGTATACGACATTGTACACTGGTGTTTTATCCCACGTTCAGCCAGAAATGCATTAAAATCAGAAGGCATATATTCCCCCCGTCGATCAGAACGAAGGGTGTCCATTTTACATGCTGACAGATTTTCAGCCAAAACCAAAAATTGTTTGAAGCACAAAAACACTTCGGACTTTGCCTTCAATGGATATACCCATGCATGCCTGGAAAAATCATCAATGAAAGTCACAAAGTAAAGATAGTTTCCAAAAGAACGTGTCTGCATAGGACCACGGACATCACTATGTACAAGCTACAATTTCTGCGTAGCCCGAACTGAATCATCTTTTGGAAAGGAGGAACGCTACGTTTTGCCCAAAATACAGCCTTCACGTACATGTTTTCTAGGTGCCTCAAGCTTGGACAAAGAAGACACCATATCAGATTTCTGCAGGCATAACAAACTAGCAAAATTCAGATGACCAAAGCGTGCATGCCAAAGCTTTGCATCTGACATAGCCTGAGAATCATGAACTGCACATGCCGAATCATTCACAGATCTTTCATAGTCTATGAGCTTATACATCCTAGGACATAAAATGCTAGAAGCAATAATAACATCGCCATTTGACAGATCATGAACTCTACATCTGTCATCAAAAAATTTCACAACCAAGCGAATCTTGGCTAATGCAGAAACTGATAACAGATTCTTCTTGATCCCCGGCACAAATAAAGCATCTGACAAGGTGAAAGAACTACCATCAGCAGTAGTCAGAATGATCTTATCAACTCCCATAAAAGGATAAGAGGAGTTGTTGGCGCATGTGACAGTATTCCCTGTAGGGGCAGGCTCGAGTGAAGAGAAGAAACTACGCTACGAGGTAATATGTTTGGTCGCCCCACTGTCAAAGTACCAAACATCTGAGTCCACTACAGACATGCACTGCTCATGAGAAGATGAGTCAAAACTGCAAATAGTAGTAAATGCCCATTCTTCTTCCTGCACAAGAATAGCAGACTTTGTTTTTAGTGTAAAGGCTTCTGCAACAACCATTCCAGCCTCCTTTTTCTTTGCCTCTTTTGCAGCCAGTTTTGGACAGTTCTTTATGATATGATCATTCCCTTTACAGTACTTGCAAAACAATTTCTACTTTTCTGATTTCTTCTCATCTTTATCCTGGTTCTTCGAATGTGCAACATTTGCAGATTTCTGCTTACTAGTAGAAAAGCTCCATTTTCCTTTGCCATTTTGACTAGCCAGGAAAGCTTGATCTGCAACACGCATAATGGACCTGTTCTGTCTGGATTGATCTTCCTGCAACAGAACAGAAACTAACTCCTCAAATGATAAGGCATTCGGATTGCCTTTCATCATCAACCGAAGAGTAGAAGCAAAACTCTGATATGAATCAGGAAGGCCATTCAGAACGGTCTGCACAAGTGAGCTATCTAGTATAACCTCATCAACAGAAATCAACTCTTCCTTCAAATCTTTGATCTTCGTTAGGAAACTGTCCATAGAATCACCTTCATTCATGTGCTCACTCTCCAACTGTTTTCGGAGGTAAGCAACACGAGCCTCATTCCTAGCTTGCTACAATGTGGTAAGTGTATCCCAAGCATCCCTAGTTGTTCTGCAAGAGCGAATATGAGGAATAATGGCACGTTTGACAAACAAAGCTATCAATGCATGTGCCTGGGCATCTCTGCCATCCCAACAAATCTGCTCTGCAGTAGGTGCAGCAGAAACAACAACACGAACAGGAATCTACACAATATCATCTTCGACACCATCTTCATCAGCTCCAGCACCTGTATTCGTAGTACCTGTTGTTATAGGTGTAACAGGAAGTCTTTCAACACCCTACACAATGTTCCACAATCCTTTTGCAACCAATACATGTCGCATCATATAAGCCCATAATGGGTAGTTGGTACCATCCAACTTATCCTCAACAACCAACATACGGAATACATCACTGCTTTCAGCCATGGCCAGGGACTAAAATACCTTGATGCGAAAAATTGATTGTATCTCAAAAAGTTGAACAGAATTACCCATACGAGTTCTGCTAGACCTATAGCAGACTTTGAGACGCTTAAACTGGCGAACAAAAACTGGTATATATCTTTGGCACAAAAAGACAAAATAGCCTGCATAAGCACTGCGATAGTGCATTCGGAGGCCGAAACGAGCTCAGATCGCGATTTCGGCACCACATAGCGAAGCTGTTTTGATCTCGGAAACACCCTGAGTATGCTCACCAAAATTCATACGATTCTGAGACTGCAAACAGAGGAGTGTCGATGGCGCCCTAGATGAAGCGATGACCTGCTCTGATACCGATTGTTGGAGTTAGACGTCTGCGGAAGCACGCGAACAGCACAAGGAAGAAGAAGAAGCTTGGAGCACAAACACACAATAATGAATGTATTACTAGAGAATGTACAAAGATAAGTAGCCCATTAGGGCAATAGGTGTATATACAAGTCGAGGGAAAAAAACCTCCTAAAGAGGGAAAAAAATGCCCGGGCGGTCCTAGTGTGTTCACACACATCACTACCTAAATATATAAACAGATACTCAAGCCAAAATGTCTCCAAATTCAAAAATTTTTGTTTCCCCTTGCTCTTCTCTCACCCCTCTTCACTGCTAGCCTACTATCTCACTCCAAGAAGCTCAAAAAACACTCTGTCCCTGCCCGCGATACCGGTTGCACAAGTGATCACATTTTTGTGCACTTCTAAAGTGTTTTTCTCAATGCAATCTTATGGAATCTTACCTCTGTGATGTCTTGCTTGCACCTTGAGCTCAATAAATAGCTCAAGGTGCAACTGAGAAACTGCTTTTTGAACAACTGAGAAATGAACTAAAATTTTTGGTTTTTATACTTTTTGGTGACTGAAACTGAACTACACTAATTTGGCAAATTTTTTGGGATTTTTCTTGGTGATCTTGACTTACTCCTACTTCACTCCTCTTCTCCTCTTCTCCTAACCTAACCCTAACTCTTCCTTCTCTCCCTTCCTACTAACCCTAAACCTAAAAACTCATTACACACACCTCCGAGATGTGAAGTAACAAGTGCTAAAGTGGTGGACTACTTGCCATTGAACGAGTTCACTTCTACAAGTATGATTTCATCACTCTCGATCTATAACCACCACAAAGGCACCTTGGCTGAGTGTTCCCCGGCAACGGCGCCAAAAACATGTGTACCTAAGTCAAGAAGACTTAAGGACTTATGCCAAAGAGACTAAATCTCATTTGCCACACAAGTACGTATAGTGGGGAATTGACACACGTTTATTTGTCAATCCGATGAAATGACATAACCAAGTGTATGAGGACATGTGCACACATGATGGAAAATGAAGCGGTTCAGCTTATATGCATGAGAAAAGACTAATCCACCTCTCTAACTCACTGAAATACTGAAAGTGTCTGTCACGATACCACTTACAACAGTTTCCACTAAATCAAGGATTTATCCCAGCTCCAAACTCCGAATATGGCCAATAAAGGGTTCTTTTTGAAGCTCTTGATGAGACGCTTCTATTCGAGGTGGTTTCGCTTGATTCTGACAATCGTGCTTCAAGTTATGACCAAAATAGTGAATGGTGGGAAACATCCACACTCATTCCACAACTCCTACAAGCTCACACACACACTAAAGTAGCTAAAAAACAGTGGGATGGGGTAGACATCAGTCCTACACACACATTCCGAGCATTACACACACATAGAAGATCAAAGAGAAGATGAAAATATGCAAGAAAGAAGAAAATTCAAAAATCGGGAGCTCTCCTTCTTCACAATGGCAAAAAGTCTCTACAAAGAGTCACAAAGTGACTTATATACATGTGCCCTAAAATTGGTCCTTTCACACAAGAGACCGGCACTTTATTACTAAAAAGTGAATTTCCTACTAATTTACAAGGAGTATATTACAATAAATTGGGATTATGCATCTAGAGGACTCCTCTAGTGCATTTACATGGCTTGAGGGAATTTCCTAAGACTGAAGAAGAAAAAATATTCCCATTAATTTGAAAATTTTGGGGCTCTTCTTCTGTGCCTCTTTGCTCTGCAACACACATCATTAGCACACTTAACATATAAGGTGCTTTTAGTTGGACTGTTCTCAAAACCATGTGCAATGAGATAGGCATGTATCTTTTCATGGCAAGCACATGGTGTTTGCTTTAAACCATATAATGCCTTCTTTAACCTGCACACCTGGTTTTCATGCCCTTTTTGCACAAAGCCATAGGTTGAAAAACATACACTCCATGCAAGTCACCATTCTGAAATGTTGTTTTAATGTCCAACTGATGTACATTCCAACCATGATGAGCTACAAGTGCACAGATGAACACTAGTCATTCGACAAGTAGGAGCAAAGGTTTCATCAAAATCAATGCTTCTTTCCTATGCATAACCCTTTGCAACAAGCATAGCCTTATAACTATCAACTATTCCATCAGTTTTATGCTTCATCTTGTATACCCACTTAGTGCCAATGGCCTTATTGCTAGGAGGCAAGTCACATAAAGACCAGGTACCATTTTTCATGATAGCATCATATTCAGATTACATTGCAGCCATCCAATGTTCAAAATTTTGTGATTCATCAAACAAAATAGGTTGAGTCTTATCACACAGACTAGAGGCAGCCATAGCATAGCAATGTGATGCAAAAGAGGCACTATGAGAGCATGAAAAAGTACGATATGACAAAGGTGCATCTAATTTGTTGTCACATAAAGTTTGCACCAGCCATTTTGGCATAATTTTTGCTTGCTCAATATCAGCTATCTCATCAACAAGTGCATCATGTAAATCTGCATTAGAAATGGAATGATCTGCATCATCACATGAAACCTGCAAAGGTTGAGAAGTTGCTTCATTAGGACCAGCACTAGACTGTCCACCCGTAAAAAGAGGCAGCAAAGTATCATACATGTATTTGGAGCTAACATATGTCTCCTTTGTACATGAAAGCAATGGTTGAATAGCATCTTTCACAAAACAACATCACCGCTAACTAGAATGTGTTTAGTCTATGGATGATACAGATGAGAGCCTTTACTTTCAGAACTGTACCCAATAAAAATACATTTTACTACTTTATCATTCTGTGATGTTGTTTAGGCACCAATGCATGTGCGAAACAACCAAAAACAAACAGACGAGCAATAGATGGCCTAACATGCTCAATAAAATGAGAAGAAATACTATATTCTCATTCCTTGGCAACTTCGGTAGACTTATTTTAATCATCTATGTTTTTTTTGAAACATAAGATTCAAGCATCCCAAATTTGAAAGTTCATTTCTACAATTGGATCCCTATCTTGATCATTGTTGCTCTAGCACAATGGTGAGAACCATGTTAAGAAGCTCCACCTCCTTAATGTCAATCCGCGGAAGAGATAGGAGTGATATGAAGATCGTGAATGTGAGATGAAGTGAGAGTGAAGGTGAGAAGCATAGAGATGCACACACACATACACACACACTACGAAGAGACAAGCAAGACACAATGGAAGGTGAGAAACCAACTCTATTGCTCAAGATCTCAATTACAAGCTCAAAAATAGCTCTAAGCTCACACTAACTAGCCCCAAAAATGAGCTCTCTAGCTCTTTTTATAGATTCTAGACTAGTTTTGACCAATTTCACATCTAGTGACTGGCATAGTTAAAAAATAGGTCCTAAGTGCTATTTGAAGGGGTAAACGGTGTCTAAAAATAACCAAAATTGATATGCTCATTCTACCTAAGCTCTTTAAGCTCGAGGACTCCTCGGCTTGCACAAAATGGAACTATGGATTACAAAAAGGGTTTTTCTATGTTAGATATGTTACAATAGTGATGAAAATCACTGTTGGAGATTTTTTGAAGAATATTTATAAAACATAATCTTTGAAAAATTGATTCGACTGGCTCCCTGCTCTGTCTTTACATGCTTCCGCGACTTCTATGCCTCTGGCTGCTGCCAACACCCCCCTCCCTCTCGCTTCTGTCGTCCTCGACAGAACCTTGTTGTGGGGTCTGTCGGATGTAGTTCTGTAGGAGGTCTTGAGCGAGGGTGTGTTATGATATCCGAATGCCTCGGGCCAAATCTGCCTCGAGTTTCTCCCAATCAATTGGTTGTGGTTCATCAGATGGTGGGAGTCGATAATGTGTGGAATAAACCATCTGTTCACAGGCAAATAATTGAAGCAAATGTGTGGGCCTGCTGATGAACACTTCTGAATGGTATTCCCAGAAACCGGTTGTGAACATTTCTTCGAAGGTTTGCTTGTAGCATGCCAGTAGGTATTTAATTCTGCAATGCAAGGCATAACACACCCGTAGCGATGGCGTTGTACTCATATCATATGCAAGATGTAGATTGCCATGCTCGAAGCCCGGGGTGTTTACATGTGGTGCCTTGACGCGTCTGAAGACTTTAAAAACCATTTGCATCATGTCAAATATCTTGATAGTCATGTGCGCTACTATATCGTCCATGTGTTTCAAGCGAGGGATCCAATGGCGAATCGTGGCCATCATGTATCCGATTGTAGGTGGTTCGATAGGTGGTTTGAAGTATGGGTAGTTTAACCAGTCCTAGCGTTGTTTGTTGTTTTGTATCTTAATAGCAAATGCTGTCCAGGAGCGGCGACGTGGCACTGGTTCCCAACATGGGTTATATTTTAAGTGTAGTGGTGCCTTAACCCAAGTACTCATCATCTCATGATATTCTTGTAAAAGATCTTTATGCCAATCTGGTTGATAGATCTCGCCTTGCTGCGCATCCAGTGGCAAATCCTTAGGTTCAAATTGAGTAGCATGAGATGGTTTCTTGCCTGTTTCTTTCTCTATGGCCAATTGATATTCGGCCATTAGCATGAAATATGGTTTGTACTGTAACTCATGCCCGGATATGTATCTGCGCGGGGCCAAATGAGCAAAGTAGGGCAACTGTAAAATTCTTTCCTCAATCATTGCCATTGCGTGCAATTGCGCCTCTACTCGCGCAGAGTGGGTGGTTCCAAGCTCTTCAATTGTCTTCATCCATGCGGGAGTAGGAAGTTCGTAAGTCGTCTGGCCTTCGGCCGTGACTCGTCCGCCTAGGATGGGTTGGGGCTCGTAGGCTTCTTCAAAAGTTTCCTCCACCGGAATAGTTACATTTTCTTCATCAGCTGGGAGCTCTAGTGGGGAATCTGGCCTTGGTGGTGCTTCATATATAGCTATCCGTGATTCAAGAGTAGATACCTGGGCCCGTAGTGCGTTGAGTTCCTCTAGGATGTCAGGAGATGGGTCCGCATGAGCTGGTAGTCTTTGTGTTGCAGGTGCTCTGAGCTGGAGTTGCTTATGATCTTCTTTTAGCTTATGATATTCTTCGTTCATTCAATCGTATTCATCGAGCAATCTGATGTGATCATCGAGCAACATTCTCATTGATTCGGAGGGCACTGCTTTGAACCGGCTAGGACTTAATGGTTGGTCTGGATGATCGAGAGCAGCTTCTAAATTTTCTCTGTTCTGCTCTTGTAGCCGTTGGTTCTCTTCCTTTCCTACTGCTAGATGTCTTCTGAGTAAGCCCATGTTCCGAGTCAGCGTCGCATTGCGAACTGTCTAGGCCCTTAACAAATTGTCAAGATCAGTAGTGGCCTCTTTGGCTTTCTCTTCACATTCTACTTCCAGTTTGTGGTATGCCTCTCAGAGTTCTTGGTAGCGAGTATTCAATGAGGCATTCTCTATCCACAATGAATTAAGCTGCGACTGTAAGTCATTGGTTGTCCGCTACAGCTGCTGATAATTATTTCCAAGAGATGCGAACTCATCTCTTACTTGAGTCATACAGGTGAACATTTGTCGAAATGTGTTATCTACAGGGGGTGATAATATTAATGGTGTGCTGAGTGAAGATGCACTAGGTGTAGATGCAAAGGGAATGGGGAATGGGGGTGGGAAAGTCGATGATGTGGTGATTGTGGAAAATTGTGGTGTGCTTAAATATTGTGGTGCCACAAATGAAGTGAGTGGTGGTGCGGTGGGTGGTGATATATCCATATCGTTAGATGTGGTGTCGAGTGCAGTGACTGTGAATAGTGGTGTCATCGTGGGTAAGTGTGTGGGTGTAAATACAGGATTTACAAAGGTTGAGGAGTAATTTACAGAGGGGTTGTCTTGGACGGCTTGGTGGAAAGGGGAAAGACGAGTTACGGTGGGTCATGGAGGTGAGACTGGGGAGAAGGTCAATGGAGGTGTGGGGAAGGATGGAAAAGGTGGATGGAGAAATGGGTTGGATAGAAAGGTGGATGTGTTAGGGGGTAGACTAGGTTGAGTGGGTGCGGGAATTGTGGGATGAATGGGAGTAAGGACGACTTTTGCTACTCCACCAGAGAAGGAGGATGTTGTTATGGGAGAAGGGGGGTGTATGGGGGAGACTGGATGGATGGGAGGTGAAGGAGGAGCGGTTGGGGTGGTCGGTACTTCGGTAACTGTGGTAGTATGTACAACAGTAGTACGGGGTGGGGAGTCGACGATAATGGTGTCCTCTGCCAATGAGCTTTCAGGGACGAGACGTGCCTCCCTGGCATGTTCTGAAGACTGATCGCCGGTGGGTACCCGAATGTATCACCCGGTTTGGTTATTAGGCGGATTCTGTGAGGATCATACTGCGGTAGCGGTTTTCTCTGCAAATATCTTAAGGCTTCAGTGGGTCCAACTGATTTGACAAGCTCTTTGAAACCTCTGATATATACTTCTTCGAACCCACCTGAGACAAGCTCTTGTTCTATGAGTGTTTGGCTCTCTTCGTCGGTCAAATTCTTACGTGCCCAAACCTTTTCCATAGTACGGTATAACTTTTTGATGGCCATTGTATAAGCTGTTGCTTTGAAGGTTTCTTCTTCGTGTGTGCTCGTGTCACCTTCGGTGTCGGTTTGTTGTCCTTGTTCGTCTGTTTGCACATGTTCTTGGGATTCATGAGTTCCCTGACTGGTTTCGTCATCACCTTCATCTTCGTCAGTTTCTGTTCTTTCTTTCTCGGAACTAGACACTACTTGTCCTTGTGGTTGATCTCGTGGTGTGGTAGGATAGCTAGGCCTTTCATATTCCTGAGAGAAGATCTGGCCTTCTAAAAATTGAAATTCATTTGAAAATACATCCTGCATCTCAAAATCAAATGTGGTGTCTGCTTGTTCTGCTTCTAAATGGGGTATCGGAAAAGAGAAAGCTTTCGCACCAATAGTGGTGGGAACTTCTGCTGTAGTGGTGGTAGGTCTTGGGACTGTGGCTGCTTGAGTAGTGATTGTGTTGGTAGTGCCCTCCGTTGTAACTGGTCTTGATAACCTTATGCGAATAGGTTGTACAGGGGGTTCAGTAGGAGACTGTTCAGGAGAGGGTTGTGGTGAGGGTGATTCTGGCACCTGAAGTCAGGGGATAGTTCCTCTCATTCGCTTTCCTGCTCTTCCTTTGCTGGGCTTCCTAGCTTTCTTTGTGGTTCCTTTAAACGCTTTCAGCTCCTCACTTGTCATTGCTCGCTCAATCGGCAAGTCATATGCTAAACACATATATACAATTCTAGTCAGCGCGCAGCATCCATTGATGACTTTCTTTCTTTCCCATCTATGTTGTGCTAAATACATCTGATCAATGATCCAGCTAGCTAGATCAACTGTCTGGGGTTCAATACAAGATAAATACAAACCAAACCATATTCGTTTGTGAGGCATTGTGAATCTATCCTGAGCGGGGAAAGCAAAATGCTGCATACATATCCGTAGTGGCTTTGAAAGCTCAGGTGTGATCGCCGAAATCTCTTCCCACTTTGTAACATCCCCACGTTTCATAGGGTCTGGAACTAACCTTTCTCGCTCTGTGGGCGTGTGGGTTCCATGAATCTTAATGGCAGCTCGAATCAAATCTTTAGAAAGATAAAATCGTTTATATGGTGGATCGTTCACTAAAGATGGCAAAATAAAAGTTCCGGGCAGGTCCTTATTCTCCGAAGCTATCAAAGTGTTGATTAAGTAATAGCATCTGTAGAAGTCAGGTTTAGGAAAAGGGTCACTGAAATACTCTGTGAAGCCGGCTCTTGCCCAAACATGTGTTAAGTCTTGTGTGTTCTGTAGCCCTTCGAACTCTCTTGAGAGAAACTGATATTTGCCCCAGGTATGGTCATCAAAAGTCAAATTAGCCTCAAATATAAACTCAGCATCCGCCAAGGGTCCTGCTAGCCCTTGAAACCAGTGAGAATTGCAATGAATCTTCTCAGTATACCCTCTAGGAGGATCGTCAATAGGCATCGGTCCTAGGAAACCTTGAAATTCTGGCGGTGGAGCCGTCGGATGGGGCTTAGCAAGTAAATCACTAATAGTAGCCCTGGGTATACTGGTTTCAGCTTCAGATGGTCCTTCTTCGGTTTGCATGATGATTGACGTGCTAATGGAAAAGATCTGCTACAAAAGATTAGCACATTAGTATGGAAATTAATTATGATCCCATTAAAGTGAGACCGCAATCCCTTTCCATAACCGATGTGTAACCCGTGTAGCCAAGTGTCGTGATGTGATTTATTGAATGATTTCTTGCAAACTAATGCAGGTCTCTAGACACCTACATGCTTTCAGCTGATACATACATTTCTTGATGAGGTGCTATTACAGATGACATTGGGTTATAGTGTGTGGGTTTATACAAGGTTCAGTCATGAATGAGTTATTACAAGGTTGTAGATTAGTCAGGGTGGGAGTTATGTTAGACAATGGGTTAGGAGAAGACTGTTGGATACGTTTCGGTACCCACTTCCTAAGAGTTCGTGTGCGGGTGATAGGCTTCTGTTGCGGGACAAAAGATGAGATCGGATTTGGTGGTATTGGGGGTTGAAGAGATTTCTGAGGGGTGTATAATACATGGCTTGAGGGTTGAGCTATAATACACTGTTTAGGTACCCAAATCTACGTGGTTGTGGGTTGGTTCATAGTGTACTTCTTGGCGATCCAAATTTGTTGAATGTTTGTAGTCGTAGAAGAAGGTCGAGGAGACCTTGGATACTGTTTCTGCTTCTGCCTTGACTGCTTCTTATCGTTGTCTGCATTGTTGAAATCTGTTGGTGGTTTCTGTCCTTTTGGCACCCATATTTGTCTTGTGCCTTTTGCGCTGTGGTGGTGATACTACTGCTTTCTCTGGGTTGTCTGATATTGTCGTCGGTCTGGGTTCCTTCGTCGTGGTTAACTCTTTGGTGGTTGAGGTTGAGAGGTTGAATGGACACTCTGCTTTGGAAAAGAAGGGAGGTCCAACACTTGCGAAACCTTCCCATTAGGAAGTGCTCCATTGTGTACTTTTAATCTAGGCCAGTCCGCAGTAAGTGTGGAAGGATGGGCACCGCAGGTTGTTTTGCCCATGTGGACGCTGATGAAGTCCACCTGACCGCTGATTGTGCCCATTTGGCCGCTGATGGTGTCCATTTGACCAAGCGGTTGGGTGGTTGACCCTTCTAATTTGCAGGAAGCCAAAGGGAAAATCTCCTGACATCCTTCTGATTGACAACTGTCTATAGCCAAGCCCACGTGGGTTGATGTAGACGTAACATGACTGATCTGACCAAAGATCTTTCGGTCTTCCGTTGCATGTTGTTCATAGGGTCTAGGGTTACAAACCTCAGTCGGAATGTCGTTAGGGAAGTCAAGCGGTATCACTCGCTTCTGATCTAAGGTTCCAATCTGCAAGGAGCCTTGTCTAAGATTTAGGTCCACTGAGTGATCGTACAGCCAATCTTGGCCAAGGATTAGGGGTTCTATCAGGTCCTCGTCATGGCACACTAGTAGCTTTGCTGTCATAGTCACTTTGTTAATGAGGATAGGAAGGTCCACCTCACCCATGCAAGGGGTTTCCATGCCTCCTAGCCCTATGAGGTATGCCTCAACTGGCCACATTTCTATTCCTGAATCCTTATAGTGGGACCATCTAATCGCACTAGTCGCAGCACCCGAGTCAATTAAAGCCCTGAGCTCTTGGCAAGGGTTGCAGTGCTCTAGCCTGACTGTAATGAATGGTCTCCTGTCCACTATGCTAGGATGAGTGGTTGAATTTACTTGACACATGGCCATGGGATATCTGGGTGTTGTTTCCAGATGATTATAATGTTCTCTCCCTAGTCCTTGTCTTCTTAGCTTCATGCGCTTAATGCGTTCTATAGCTTCTTCTTGAGCTTCAGCTCGTATTCTATTTTCTTCCTCCTTACGCTTCTTTGCCAACGTGAGTCGTCTAAGCATATCCTCATTAAGAGGTTCTTGGTATAGCCTGACTCTACAGCCACTAATGTAATTAGGCATTATGTCTCCTTCTAAGGTGGCTAATTGTACTGCTCCACTTGTCGAGAGTCTGTTAATGATCATAGGTCCATAACCTCGCTTTTCTAACTTCCGTGCATGTTGTTTCAGCGTATATACTAGGACTAAATCTCCTTCTTTCAAGCCTTTATCTTTCACATGTGCATCAAAATATGCTTTTTTTCGCTTCTTTGCTGCATATATGCATACTGCTGCTTTCATCCTGGTTTCTCCTAATCGTTCCAAGTCCATTATTCTTGCTGATAATTCATGGCCGGTTCACTGATGTTCTTGTGCAACCTTAAGGGTCGGTATCAAGAAGTCCAAAGGAAGCACAGCATTCTGACCAAAAACCATCTGAAAGGGAGTTGCATTGAGTACGGTCTTGTAGGCCACTCGATATGCCCAAACAGCGTGGTGTAACTGTTTGTCCCAATCTGAACGTTTGTTGTTCACGAGTTTTGTCAGTACATTACATAGGATCTTGTTAGTTTTTTCAGCCTGACCATTGGCCTGAGGATGATATGGTGCGGATTTCTTGTGAATCACCATAAAATCCTGTAACAAATATTCAATGACTTGGTTTAGAAAGTGAGTTCCTCGATCGCTCACTAACTCTATAGGCAATCCATATCTTGTAAAGACATTTTCAAATAAGAATTTTGCAGTCGTGTGTGCATCATTCTTTTTTTGTGGCTTTTGCCTCTACCCATTTGGTAAGATAATCCGTCGCAACAATAACGTATTCAACATGTGTACCTTTTGCAGGGGGGTTAATGGGTCCTACAAAATCTATACCCCACTTAGAAAATGCACGTCCACCCATCATGGGTTTTAATGGCATTTCATCTCTGCGAGTAGGAAATTGAGTTCTTTGGCACACATCACATCTCTTTACATAGGTATGTGCATCCATGTGAAGAGTGGGCCACCATAATCCTGCAAAGAGGATGGCTTTGATTATCCTATCGGGTCCAAAATGACCTCCTGCAACACCTTGGTGTGCAGTTTCTAGTATGCTCAGATAATCATTTTCATGAACACATTGTCTTAAGTATCCATCTCGTCCTCGTTTGTATAGGTTATCGCCAATAAGTGAATAGTCTTGAGCTTACTGCTCTAGACTTCGTTGTCATGCTAGGGTCATTCCTTGAGGGAATGTTTTCGTCCTCAAGTACGTCACTAAAGGTTCACTCCAGTCTGGTGTGAGAGACACGTGATATAATGTAGCATGTTCTACTGGTGGTCTTTCACAACAAACATGGCATTCTTTACACAATTTGTAGACATCTGCTTCCATTGTGGGCTAGTATACTCATAGTCTATGCAGATTCTGCAATGTACGATGTTTCGAGTGATGTTGCTTTAATGCACCTACATGTGCTAATTGCAACCAATTTGCATGTTCTGATTCATCTACACAAAAAGCAAGAATCTTTTGATTATCTTGTTTATATATACTTCCTGCTATGATTTGATATCTTTGAGACTTTGTAATCTCTCCTTCCTTGATCCTTATCCTACGATTCTTGGGTCCATACATGAGAATAGGGACTATAGGCTTAGCCCATTCTGGTGCTATCTCAAGGTTAAACAAATATGCATCTGGTAATTCATCCACTATTCCTTGAGGAGCTTCTCCCGAGGTTAGTCTCGAGAGGTGATCAACTCTGAGATGTGTCTTTCCTTTCCTGACTACTACTTCAAAATCGTACTCCATGAGTAATAGAAACCAACGTATTAATCGTCTTGTGTTACAAGGCTTGTTGACTAAATACAATAATGCTTGATGATCTGTAAAGAATTGAACTTGTTTGCCAACAAATAATGTCTGAATTTCTTTATTGCGTAGATCATCCCTAATCCTTCTCATTCCGTAGTGGTGTAATTTCTTTCTGCTGCGTTCAACTGTCTGCTCGCGTAAGCTATGGGGAGGTCTATATTACCTTCATTCATGGGTTGTGCTAACACACATCCTATGGCATAGTTGAATGCATCCACATGTACATGGAATGGCTTACTCCAATCCGGGGTTATCAATATAGGTGCTGAGCACAAACGTCGTTTAAGTTCATTGAATGAATTCTCGCACTCATCTGTCCATTCAAAATTGGTCAAAAGAGAGTACAGAGGTTTGGCTATGATTGCATACATGTGTATGAATCGTCTATAATAACCGCAATGGCCCATAAATGCCTGTACTTATTTTACGTTAGTTGGTCTAGGTAGATCTGCAATTACTTTCACTTTCTCTTCATCTGTCGAAATTCCATTCTTTAACACAATGTGTCCTAGAATTTTGCCTTGTCTGACCATGAAAACACATTTTTCTGGGTTCAAACAAGCCTGATATTCGCGACATTTGTCAAATACTTGTCTTAACTCTGGGATATGTGTATGTCTTATATTCGAATGAGCACATAAGTCATCGACATAAACTTCCAAATTCTTGCATAAGAATTCCTTGAAAACATGACACATGAGTCGCTGGAAAGTGGCGGGTGCATTTGTGAGCCCAAAAGGCATTACACGAAATGCAAATATGCCCCATTCTGTGGCAAAAGCCATCTTGTGTTGATCTTCTGGAGCTATGGCTACTTGATTATAGCCTGAGAATCCATCAAGAAAGCTGTAAACTTCCTTGCCTGCGACTCTTTCTAATAAATGTTCCATGATAGGAAGAGGATAACTATCTCTAATCGTGGCAGCATTAACTTTTTTAAGGTTAATACACACGTGCAATTTTCCATTCTTCTTGGGCACAACCACAATGGGGGATACCCATTCGGTATGCTCAATTTCGTAAATGAATCCTGCTTCTATCAAACGATCTATTTCTTCTTTAATCTTCGCAGCGTAATTATCATTGTACGTGTATGGTTTTTGTTTTGTCGGTTTTGCATCTGGAGTCATAGGGATTCTATGAGAACATATATCCGGATCTACTCCTTTCAAATCTTTGTAACTCCATGCGAACACATCTCTATATTCGCACAATAGGGCAACTAATCTTCTTCTTCTTCATTTGTCAAATCATGCCCAATGTAGGTACATTTTTCTTCTTCTCCTTCTATGGCAATTATGATTTTCTTGGTTTTCTCTCGATTATCATATACTTCTCCAACTTCAGCTTTTCTGTTAGGCATTCGTACCATTATTCTTCTATCTTCTATTTCATACTTCTTGAAGTTCTCGAGTACTTCAAATAAAGATTCTTCTATTTCTGACATGGTTTCTTTCTTCTTTCTTTTCTTACCTTCACTTTTGTCAGTCACTTGTGTGGCTAACCTCACCTCATTCATAAGTTCTTCGGGTCTCTGAGGGTGAGTTTCTACTTCGTAGAAGTATTCTTCCTCTGATGCAAAGGGTGAGTCCATAACAATTGACTCTAAATCGAAATCACTCGCATCCTCAAATGCATCAGTGTTAGGTTCACATTCTTCTAAAACTGAATCACACATGATTGGCTCTATTGTGAAGATAGAAATGTCGTAGCCATCCTCGTCACAGTGGGGTGTCCATTGTTCTTCATTGATGGCTACATCCATGTTTGCTAGGATTTCTGCCCAACCATGGGGTTCAAACTCTTCATCTAGAAATACTATCGGGGCGCTGGGTCTTGAAGGGTGCGTGGATATTGTTCTGCACCTAAGGTCCTGGCTTCTAACCGTTCTTCCTCTTGTTTGGCTACCTTACACATCCATAAATGAGTGTCCTCGTGTAACCATGAGGGGTCTGACTCCAAAGAGTGTACTGATTCTGTTTTTTCCTGTGTCTTATGGATGGTGTTCCATTGTATGGGGGTATGTCTCGATGTGAATAGTCTTTAAGATTGACTTTGGTAGTCACTCCTAAATGTTGCAAGTACAAAGAATTAGTTCCCCAATCTTGTACAATTTTCAACTAACGCATGAATGGTCATCCCAATATCATCTCATAAGCATGATTTTTCGCAAAGTCACAAATGGCAAAGGTATGCTCAAACTCCACACCACAAGTGGTGAGAGATATGCCTTCTAGTAAACCTAATGGTTTTTCTATGTGTCCATCAGCCATTTGTAGCTTCATCCTGGTAGGTCTTAATGTTGGCTTACCCCAACGTTTCCATAAAGCGGTGGTAGCGATGGCTACTCCGGCTCCTAAATTTAAGATGGCTTTCGTGGTGTAGCCCTATTGGGTTATTGGAAGATAAGTGTTACCTTCCTCTCCTTCACTTACATCTCCAATCTTTTCTACGGGTATCTCTGGTACCTTCTTATGTGATCCTATCTGAGAGGAAGTTGTAGCAAGGCCAGGGAATTGATTTGCTACATGTTTGCACAGTTCTGGTTTAACCTTTAACAACTCCTCCAGGGTGAGATTACACTGAACTTTAGTGTTCTTGATCACTTCCGTGTTTCTAGGGATCACTGATTCTTCATTCCTCACTATTATCGTGGGTGCTCTCATACTAATAGACTTTGCTTCCCAAGGTCCTGTGAACTGAGGTAATTCATGCAAAGAATTAGATTCAAAACCTGTATGTTCACTCAGTCGTTCTTCCTCTACATCATCGTAAATAGAGGGGATGTCTTGGGGAAATTGTTCTTGTTCTTGAATAGGAGGATGGATTCCTTGTTCTTTTCTCCATTTCTCTTCTTGGATTTCTCTCAAAAATTCATGTGAGTACCTATGTATGGAAGACAGGTTGTCTTCCCCTTCTGTGTTTGGCACTTGAGATAGGGATGGTGCATTCCTTTCTTGTGTCTCTGGGACACTAAGATTCCTATGTTGATCCTTTTTCTCTTTGCTATCAAGTATTCTAGCCTCTCCATTAGACCTTGAAAGTGTAGTTCAGGTTTTGCCATGTTATTCCAATTAAGATATCTAGAGGCTTCGAACAAAGCTTGTGCTAATTCTACCATCTTCATGCAAAGTTTAGTCCTCTCTATTTCTAAGCCTCCTCGAGGGTAGTTCTTACTCATTTCAACTACTCGAGGTCCTTCTTTTAATCTTGCTTGATACACACGAAACATCATATCTAGGTTTTCAGGTATGGGTTCTGCTAAAACTGATCCTGATTTCTGAACTGGGTTCTCTTGATTCAATTCCTGTGAAGTCAATTCTAGTATTTTGGCTCTAGATTCCTTGAGACTTCCTTCCAACTCAGTTATCTTTTTACTCCATTTTCTCTTAATTCTTTCTCTGGAATCTTTCCAAGATTTTGTCTTTTTACTGCTAGATTCTCCAACTTCACTAGTTCCAGCTATTTTCTCCTGATTAAGCTGTTGGTTCTGTAAGAGCGCCTGGCCTCTTGTTATAGCTTGGATAGGCACATATGTAGGGTTGGATCCGTCCGCATTGTGTACAATACCTATCATGTTGATCGGTGTCACATTTGAAGCGTTAACTGGGTTCTTAGGACAATCTTTGATTATGTGCTCTTTACCACAATCGACACAAAAGCCTTGTATGTTATAGTATTGTGATTGTCTTGATATCGGAGGATGTGGACAATCCTTTATGAAATGATCTCCTTGGCACCTAAAGCATGGTCCTCTAGGGCCCTGTGGTCTCTGTTGTCTTACTTGGGGCCGTGGGTTTGGGTTTGTGTACATCACGTTAGCGTAATCGGGCTCCCAACTAGGTTCCACTGGTGGACTATCATAATGATATGTTTCTACGTGTTCTGGTGACTCTGTGTAATACGCGGGTGGTCTATCTACATGAGTAGAGTCAAAACTGTTAGAGTTTGGATCACTCTCTGTGATCAAAGGTGAAGAAGGCACTAAGGCCCTACTTAGGTTCTCTTCTGCAGCAGCGTATGTGACAGAGATGACATTCGCTGGTGGGGGTGGCTGCTGAGCTAAAACAGGTTGAGGTCTCTATTGCGCCTGATATGGGTAGTTCTGTGGAGGCCTATAGTAATAAGGCTGAGCATTGTATTGGCCTTGATACCTACTTGGCTGAGCGTATACTTGCGGGTAGTTTTGTCTTACTGCTTGTTTGTTGTATGGGCAGTCTTGAGTCGTGTGATTTGTGTATCTTCTCTCAATTGTACAGTATTGGCCACTAGGGTTGGCTTGCGGTTGTGTTGCATTGGGACACACATTTGCCATGTGATCGCCACCACAGGTGTAACAGCGCTTGTTTGTTGTTACCCTAGGCATCTGTTTACTAGAAACTCCTAGTTTTTGGGCCACTTTTTCTGCTAGATCCTCTATTGAGCTAGACAATTTTGTGGATGCTAGAGATGAACAGTCTGAGTCCTTATAGACCTTTGAGAGTTCCAACTCGTCTCCCAAGTTGTCCTCAATGTCTATACATATTCTTACACACTGCTCTAGCGTTCTGGGTTCCTTCAAGTACACATAGGAGCAGGGTAAAAAATAAGGCTAACCCCTTGACTTGAAAGTATATAACATTGGGCGAATTTCTTAAAGTATATCATATCATAATTTTAAATATTTTGGCGAATTTTGGTGAGAAATTTCATTTGAAATATAAATAAATTGGCAAATTTGGATGATCATTTTCATTTTAAGTATAAAAATTTAAGGAACGTTTTGTGATAACCTCCCTTAAAACTATATATTTTTATGATATTTATTGTTCTGTCTCTCTCTATCTATATATATATATATATATATATATATATATATATATATATATATATATATATATATATATATATATATATATATATATATATATATATATATATACACACATATATATACACACACACACATATATATATATATATATATATATATATATATATATATATATATATATATATATATATATATATATATATATATAGAGAGAGAGAGAGAGAGAGAGAGAGAGAGAGATAGATAATGCTATATACATGTACATATCTACAATCATGTACACCAACACTCAATCCACACATATGAAAACATCTACAATATTCATACCAGCATATAGATACACAATAAACACATACAAATATACCACATCCAAACATACACTTACAAATATACATATACTAGCAACCAAATGGCTTTATATATACATCCAATTACCATCATGAATATACACCAAGACATAAATATGAAGCTTCATTATGCTTGTTGTTCAAATATTCACATACATATTTTGTGCACACACAAACACACCTAGATGTACACAAACATACACACATGCATACATAGTTCATGCACATACATTCTAGGAACAACACATGCACACTCTCACACATAAAGATGTATATCAATACATGCACATGCATAGACATACACACATTTTGGACACACACATACATGGACTAGTCCATAGATGCACTCTGATAATGAAAGTAGGCTTTGATTGTGCAATGGATAATGATTTGAACTTCTGTTTTAGTTCATGTACCCGTAAAACAACTCCAACCCGAACTTTCTGAGATTCATGCATAGTAACAATAGTGCATTCCTTTATAAGATTTTCAAAGTTTTAACTCCAGTGTCAAGACTCCCTTGAGGTGGATCCACATGCAAAACATCCAATTTAGCTGATGGGTTTGATGGATCAAATGGAACACATCTACTATTACTTTCATGAACAGTTACCCAACTGGTGCACTTCTCAGCTTGCTGTGGGACTTCATGAGATAATGAACCACAAGCTATTGAATCAACAAGTTCACTGCTTGGTTTGTGATTCCATTCACTCTTGTGGTTCAAGCTATCGAATCACCAAGTTCACTGCTTGGTTTGTGATTCCATTCACTCCTAGCTACAACATCATAAATACTTCTTCATGTTTCTGTTGCAAAGATACCCTTTCAATCCTTTCTTTCAGCTGCTTAGTCAAAGATACCCTCTCAGCCAAAACTCAGAAAGCTTCAGCTGTAGGTAGTCTTTGTCAGATCCTAACCTTCTAAATTCCAAACACGTCTCATGCCGCCTCCCTATATGAAGATCAATGTACCTTAAATAAGTATTTTCTCTTCTTGGTAAGTATTAAGATCCTTACACAGATCTTGGAGTTTCTGCTACAAGGATTGACATTCATCAAGTCCCATATACACATGCATTCTACCAACAACTGTACACAGATGCACTCTCATACAAATGCAGATTTCACAACTCACACATATACAAAAAATTCACACACACACAAAGCGTCCACACATACAGATGCATCCCAATAGCAGCCACACATACAGATGCATTCCAATAGCAGCCACACATGTATGTAAGTGCATGCACACATACATGCATACACATGGACAAAGTACATACATGCATGCATACTCACATACACATACACATGAAATATATTTACACACAGATACCAAAAGCCACACACATAAACACATGCATACTAAAAGATACATGTAAACCCCAAATTTACATTCCGATGGAAGTGGAACCATAAGTTCATGGTAGTCAGCTACAAGACTATATAGCAAATCTGCTCCATTATACACAACATCAACACAATAGTATGACATCCCCACTAATGTCATACTAACATTAAGAACAAAAGAAAGCCAGATAAAGAATGATGAGAAAAGCAAAAAAGTGTAATCAAGCTTGTGGTCGTATTCAGTTACAGTTTACCTTTGAATAAAAAGAACCACAAAGTTTTGGGGCACAGTACCACCTTGCAGCCACATAATCTTAGCATGAGATAAGCAACCCATTGAAAAATTGTAAGTAGATTAAAACATGAAAAATAATCTTGCAACTTTTACCAACCTTGCTGGTCGTCTTCATACTTACAGTCCAAATGATAGCTGAGGATGAAGAGTTGAAAGCCACTCTGGCTAGTCCAAAATCACAAGGTTTCAGCTTGCAATCAGAATTGGCCAGAACATTCTTCGGTTTCAGATCCCGATGAAATACATTAGCTGCATATGTCAACAATCAAAACTACCCCATTTTACAAAGGATGTATCTCTGTACAAAGACAATATACATAACAACAAAAGAAAACAATTTCCACCCATTTTAACCATCTACATATCCTACACTGCACGAGTGACTTTACTCAAAATGCATCCCCATGTGTGTGTATGTGCATGTGCATGTGTGCACGCACACACAAGCATTGTCCCTACTAGTGCAAGTGTATGTGTGTGTTAGAGAGAGAGAGAGAGAGTGAGAGACGATGAGAGTATAATGCATTTGAAATGAATACAAAAAATATATTCAAAAGATAAAGTAAAAAACATAACCCAATGAATGAATTTCAAGGCCCGGACGAGTCGATACAGGAAAAATCGGTAGTGCTCCTGTGTCAAATCATCATTCGCTTTGATCAGCTGATGCAGGTCAGCCTCCATAAGTTCAAACACAACATAGACATTCTTGAATTCATGAGGAGAAGGAGGCAATAAGATGTGCTTGATGTCAACAATGTTAGGGTGCTTCAGATACCGAAGCAGCTCGATGTCTCTGAGTTTTCATCAACAGGAGTTACCTAGAAACACACACACATATATACATAAGCTCAATACTGTTGTCCTGTCTGTCAGTAATCCCTGCTTCTGCATTTCATCAAAAAGACTGAGAGCAAATGAGTTACATACCTGGTTGGCAAGGTCATCAAATGTCAGGTCTACCAGCATGTCCAATGCCTTGTGGACTGACTGATGATGGTCTCCTTTCCTCTGTAGTTATTACCAATCTCCTCTAAACCCACTTGATTAATAACACTTTAATCATTGTGGTTACCTGCAAGTTATGGTAGCAGATTGAATTTCTACACCTGTATGTCCATCACTCTTTTGATCTGTTTTTTCAATTAAGCTTTCAATTATTCTGATTATGATGATTAATCGGCTGATTGATTTAAATTTCTGTTGCTGCATTACTAAAAGCCAAAATGGTTAGTAATCCCTGCTTCTGCATTTCATCAAAAAGACTGAGAGAAAATGAGTTACATACCTGGTTGGAATAATGTTTATCAATGCTCCAAAAGACACTGCATCTGGACTATCGCGATTTATTTTGACATATGCATACCTAGCACACACACTTGCACATACACACACGTGCATACATACTTCTACACAGATCTATTCTGATCAGAGATAGGTCCCAAATTCCAAGAAGTTCAGTGTGCAAGCCTTCAAATCCTCTAAAAGGATTGTTCAGTGTACACACATATATACACACATATAAGCATGAATAAAAACATAATATATACATGCAAGCATCACACATACTCTTGAATTTCAAACATACATATATACATGCACGAATACAAGAATACAAACATGCACACATGTAAGCATCTCACATGCAAGAATCACACATGCATCCATATGTACATACACACATACATATTACATGCATCACACATGCATCCGTATGTACATACACACATACATACATGCACGAATACAAGAATACAAACATACATACATGCAAGAATACATGAATACAAACATACACACATGCAAGCATGGCACATGCATGAGTCATACATACATAGATACATAAATAGACATGAACATTGAACAATAGGAACCTTTGAATCTCATCATTTCAGATATTTAAAAAAAAGAAAAAACAAAAAAAAATTGGCAAATATTGAAATCGTCGATATATTCAAAACCTATCAAAACAATAAGAAACATTAATATAAATTATACTTCACCATAATATTCAAAAAGAAATCAAATAAAACAGTTACCTTTTTATAATCAGTGTCAGTCGATTTGAAAAATATTAGAAGGTTCAACATCCTCCATGTGTTTTCTCTGGCCTGATACTACACATTCACTTCTTCGTTGACATTGACTTTTCCATATGGCATAAGCTTCTTCGAAAGGGAAAGTTTCAAGGTCACTCTTAGAAACAAACAATCTAAGACATGTATCCAAGTTTTTATTCAATCTATTTCTCGTTGCATTTCTTATGAAAGTTAAGATACTCCATAGACGTTCATCTTCAACGGATCCAAGGATCATTGTTAGAATCAAATTTGCTACTTTAAAATACTCCGACATAGATTCCTTCAAGAATGGAGATATATCGAGCTTTTTCCATAGCTTTGTCATTGCACTTGGATTTGAAGGATCTTTGACAAAGTTAAATTGCTGCCACATCGTTTGTCCAAATATCCCAGATTGTTTTTTTTAAAGATTTGGATTTATAATTCCTTCTAGAATCCTATCTCCTAAATATGCATTCTTTCCAAAATGATCGGATAATACTTGGACCTTGCTTTTAAAGTCATTTGTTAAAAAGCTCTTGTCTTTTGCATGATTCCAATATAAAGGATGAACTATGGCCATTGCTTCTAAGAGCTTATCTCGAGAAAATCTCTCTCTGATCTCAGAAGTCAATTTATTACATATGGATCTTAAGCCTTGTTTTACACTATCAACTAGGATAGCAAAGAACTTTTGATTAACTTTTTTCCTGATGCATACTCCTTGACTTTTTCGTGATACATAAAGAGGAATCTACTTATCTTTCACAAATATGCACAACCAACCTTTCTTATTGTATTACAAAAAACTATCTTCTACACCAACTTGTAGCAACGATTCCCACTCGATAAGTTCTTGCGAATCAAAACCTGATGTCTCAAAATACAAAGTTTCTAAGCGCATACAAGTCATTTTTCTTGCTATTGCGTATTCCATTACATAAATATCTCTTGATTGAGAAACTTTTATCAGATTATTCATTTCTCTTAACAATGGTAACATTCCTCCAAGATAGAGAAGAGTTTCCACATCACTTAGCATTTGCAACAAAGTATGAGCTTTTCCTTTTTGTATTCCTGTACTTAAAGACATAATATTGACCACACCGATGACCGATTTATATTCTTCAAAAAGACGTTCTACAGGTCCAATAAGTGAAATCCATCTGGTGTCAATATTTTTTTTCAATTTTCTTCCCTTACTTATCCCATCTGAGAAGCATTTAAACTCTTTAATACGCTTAGGACTTTTTGAAAAGAAAGCATATGCCTGGTGTACAAGATCTTCAACTTTTTGTACGAAAACAAATTCTGACACAATTTTAAATGCGAGATTTGTACTATGAGACATACAATGTATACCTAAAGCATATGGTGTATAGTTTTGTTGCAATCGAACACACAATCCATTTCTAAGCGCATGCATAACTGAGCATCCATCAACACCAATGCATACTATCTTTTGATTAATATCACTAATTGACATCCCTCCAATATTTGAAATGGAATCTAAAACAAGTTGCACCAACAAATTAGAAGTTGCACTTCCCTTTAGTTGAAAAGCACCAATAAATTTGGCTTTTCTTGCATAATTCTCCACAATATATGCATGGATACATACCCAAGAAGTGCAATCCCTTGCTGTCACTTCGTCAAGGGAAATAGAAATAAAAGTAGCATTCGATAAACTTTTTTTCAAGTCGAATTTGATTACCTCTCCCATTGCTTTTGCAAATTCCCATCCTCAAGACTCTGTCCAATATTGTGTCGGAAAACTTTGAATTCGTAATCCAATGAAATTCAATGGAACTCTCCACTTAGGATAATCAGACATTGGTTTTCCAATGGACAAGATATGTAGCACAATTGAAAATTGCATTAATATGGCTTCATTATCTGATTTGAGCTTTCTCTCAAAAAGATGCATAAAGGATCTTTTTTTCTCATTACTTTGCTCCAAAAGCAATAAATGAGAATTATAGGCATCTACATTCTGTAGATGCCTACATTCATCTTTTGTTTTCCATCTAACGATGTTTTCCATTTTCCCTTCTACTTCTACTTTCTCATACATTTTACCCACATGTTTTTCAATGGTATCTAATTTCAATTGTAACTTGACTTGATTACCTAATTTCCAACTACATGGTATACAAGTGGCAAATTTTGGTTCTTCTTCACCCTCAATTATCAAAGGCTCAATAAAAGGAAACTTTGTTATCCAATCTATTTTAAAAGTCCTTCCTATATCCCATTGACCCTTCCCTCTCTTCATACGTTTAGACGATGGAGTGTCATTTGAGGTTTTCAACTCTGACACAGAGATGTTAGAGCATGCAATCGGAGGCAAAGTTGTAGGCTCAAGGGATGAGCTTGCTACACATGAAGAGTGCATGACATGCATACCTCCAATCCCTCCTTTAAGTGAATAAAAATCAGAAATGGATTTTCTCTTAGGTCTCGAATCGATTACCACCTTTCCTTTTGCCTTTGATTGCATCTTAATAGTTCCTGGATATATAGAAGACACACACATGAACACACCCATGAGAGAAGCATTTGAAATCTTCCAACACTAATCCTATGTCTTTCTATAGATCCATTTTTATATATACATACAAACCCTAACTCTACTACACATGCCCTAGACCTACCACATACATATAATTATTAAACCTATACACATGCCCTACACCTACCACATATATACAATATATAAAAATTAAATATATTATATATTTAGAGAGAGAGACTACTTGAAGGGAGTTAAGTACATACCTGATGGATGATTATTCCCATCAAAAACACTGACGACATATTGAGAGGACGGCGAACTCCCAGCCATTTTGAAGCAAGATGATATCGTCTGCCACAGCAGCTGCAAGCTACACTCAAAAAGATAAAACTCAAAAAGATACAACACATTCACTATGTGTGTCCTTTTCCCTATACATTTTGTGTGAACCTGTCAATTTGTCTTAATGTGCAGGAAAAAAATCCAAGGCTGTTCAGGTCTACAAACAAGGTCCCTAGCAGAGTCTCTCTCTCTCTCTCTCTCTCTCTCTCTCTCTCTCACACACACACACACACATTATACATATCCCATTAATAAATAAGTGAATGAAAAAATGCAGACCCATGGATATTATGCCCTTCACATTGTATTTCTTCATTCATTGTGCGTTTAGCATTGACATCATTTCCAAATTACATGGATTTCCATTTAATGTGCATGAAAAGACTTTGAAAACAGAATTGTATGTGTATGTGTATGTGTATGTGTATGTGTATGTGTATGTGTATGTGTATGTGTATGTGTATGTGTATGTGTATGTGTATGTGTATGTGTATGTGTATGTGTATGTGTATGTGTATGTGTATGTGTATGTGTATGTGTATGTGTATGTGTATGTGTATGTGTATGTGTATGTGTATGTGTATGTGTATGTGTATGTGTATGTGTATGTGTATGTGTATGTGTATGCGTATGTGTATGTGTATGTGTATGTGTATGTGTATGTGTATGTGTATGTGTATGTGTATGTGTATGTGTATGTGTATGTGTATGTGTATGTGTATGTGTATGTGTATGTGTATGTATGTGTGTATATGTGTATGTGTGTATGTGTGTATGTGTGTATGTGTGTATGTGTGTATGTGTGTATGTGTGTATGTGTGTATGTGTGCATGTGTGTATGTGTGTATGTGTGTATGTGTGTATGTGTGTATGTGTGTATGTGTGTATGTATATGTGTGTGTATGTGTGTGTATGTGTATAAGTGTGTGCATGTGTGTGTAAGTGTATAAGTGTGTGCCTTCAATCTTTGATTATGTAGCATTGGCAACTTCTTCATTATTAGAGGAAAAGCAAGCTTCACCCTTATACCTCTAAATAGCAATAAGGGTTTAATCTCCAACACACTATCCTCTTCTAAAAGTGTGAAAGCAAGCTCTTCAAACGTTAAGGCATTGGGAACGCCCTTCATCATCAAGCAAAGGGTAAAAGCAAAACTTCGATAGAAATCAGATACCCCTTTAAGCACAATCTATACGACTCAGCTCGATTAAAAAAAAATTACTTGCTGCAATCATAATCTTTCAAATCCTTGAGCTTTGTCAAAATCCATCGGATCACTTTTACCAATGTGTTCACTCTACAACTATTTTTCAGAGTAACATGAGATTTGCCAAAAGTGTCCAAGTATCCTTGGTTGTTTTGCATGAGTATTTATTTGGGACAATGGCACACTTAATAAACAAAGCAAGTAAAGCACGTTCCTTTGCATCTTTACCATCCAGTAAAAGTTATTTTGCAATGGCTATCGATGTTAATGGTGCACTTGATAGGGTCACAACAAAAACTTTATCAAAACCTACAACCCACAGCATTCCCAACATTACTTGCATCAGCCTCATAGTTCCAGTTTAGACATATTTCAACACCTTAATCAATGTTCCATAAGCTTTTGCTACCAATACATTAGACATTATATATGGATACCAACACATTATATATGCCCATAATGGATGGTTGAAACCATCTAACTTGTCCTCAACTACCAACATACAAGGTACCTTGCTGTTATCAGTCTTGACTTACAGCATAAAGTTCAATATATTGATAAGTTGCAAGATAAAATGAGCAAGTATACCTTTCAGAGCTCTGGTACACTGTAGCTCAGTGATGAGTAGCACCTCCTTTAATGTCAATCCGGGAAGACGTGAGGATGGTATGAAGACCTCGAGCAAGTGGCGGCACAAGTGCGTGAGTGAGAAGCACACAAGCATGCACACACATACACACACACGCGCACACACGGCAAGACAAAGAGGGAGAATCAATGGAGTTCTTTAGAATACTTTCAAAAGCTCTTACAAGTTTGTTTCAATTACAATCCAATCCCAAAAATGAGCTCTCTAGCTCTTTTTATAGTTTTTGACTAGCTTTGGCCCTGTCCAGACCTAGTGTCCGGCCTAGTTAAAAATTAGGTTCCAGGGCTTATTTGAGGGCTCAAACGAAGTCTAAAAATTATGAAAATTGGTACGATGGTACTTCTAATACTCCTCAAGCTCGAGGACTCCTCGGCTTGCACAAAATGGAGTCTAATCTACCAAAAACGGGATTTACAATGTTTGTGTAGTGATTAAAATCACTTGAGTTGTACATAATCTAAGGGAAAAAATGATCTGGCCTTGTTGCCGTATTGTGCATGATTCCTCTGTTGCTTTGTGTGCCAACACTCCCCCCTTCCTAGCGTCTGTCGCCCCTGACAGACCTTTGTTCGCGCGGGTGGTCGATGTAATATTGGATGACATTGGTGGCCAGTTCATGTTCTCCTATCCTTAAGCCTCTTGCTAGATCGGCTTCCAATGCCTCCCAATTTATTGCACCGGGGGTTTCTGGTTGCGGGGTGGTGTAGTACTCTGAATACATTGCTTGTTCACAAGCAAACAGTTGAAGCAGATGTGTCGGCTTTGGTGCGAAAATCTCCGAGTGGTACTCCCAGAAACCTGATCTGAACATTTCTTCGAAGGTCTGTTTGTAGCAGGCGGGGAGGTACTTGATGCGTGCATGCCAAGCGTAAGCCACACGGATACTGGGGGTGGTGCTCATGTCATACACCAAGTCGTAATTTCCATTGCTAAACCCCGGAAGACGTACCTGTGGTGCGGCTGCATTTCTAAAGGTCTTCAGCACTACTTGCATCATATCTAAGATTTTAAGCATCATTTGTGCTGCTACATCTTGCATGGGCTTCAAGCGCGGCATCCAGTGGCGAATGGTCCCCATCATATATGCTACCGATGGTGGTCCTTGTGGTGGCGCGATGTACGGGTAGTTCAGCCATTCCTTGCATTGCGCATTGTTTTGTACCTTGATATTAAATGCCTTCCACGACCTGCGGCGGGGGACTGGACCGTAGCATGGGTTGTACAGGAGGTGCAACGGCGCGTTGTTCCATGTGCGTAGCATTTCTGGATAGGTCTCTAAAAGTTTCTGACGCCATGTTGGTTGACAAATCTTGCCTTTTCGCACCTCTGGAGGAAGGTCTTCGAGTTGAAATTGGGTCGCAAAAGTAGGAATCTGACCCGTGACTCTTTGTATTTCTGCATTATAATCAGCCAAGATAATATAATATGGCCTGTACTGGAGTTCCGATGAGAGAATCAGGCGTCTCGATGACAAGTTCTTGAAGTAATCTGATTGTAAAACAGTCTCCTCTATGACCCTCATAGCCTGATTTTGCACTACAGTGCGCTCTTCATGCGAGGTCCCTATTTCCTCCACTTGTCGTAACCATGGCGGCCGTGGTGCCTCGAACGTGTCCTGCGCTTCTTCTGTTTGTTGGCCTCCTGGGAATGGTTGCGGATCATATTCTTCATCAAACGTTTGTTCCACAGGGATTTGCACAACTTCTTCGTCCGTGGGAGCCTCCGGAGGGGAGGATGGCCTCTCATATTGTAGTAGGCGTGTTTGCAATTCAGTTACCTGTTTCTGGAGATCTTTTATGGCCTCTGCGTCGGAGAGAAGCGAAGCCGCAGAGGGGGTGGTTGGAGGGGCAGCTGTTGGGCCTTGTTGGTGTTCCTGCTTCAGTTGTCCTAGCTCCTCCGATAGCTTATCATGTGCTTCGAGCAGCATGGCATAATCTTCCAATATAATCTTGATATTATCGGGGGTCACTGCTTGAAACTTGGATGGGCTGATGGGTGCCCCCGGTGTGCTCTCAATAGCTGCCTCCAGGTTCTCTTGATTTTGTATTTGCAGACGTCTGTTCTCTTCCTGAGCAGCCGCAAGATGGCGTTTAAGTAGCGCCATATTTCGCTGAAGTTTTGAGTTGCGTTCCAGCTGTGTTCGTAGGTGACCTTCTACCACCTGCACTGCTTCCTGATCTACGTTCTGTAGCTGTACCTCCAATATATTATGGGCGTCTTGGAGGGTTTGGAACTGTGTGTGGAGGCGAGCGTTCTCCTCTTCTAGTACCGCAAGGCGGAGCTGTAGTGTCGCTGAGTGCTCTTGCAGGCGTGCGTTTTGTTGCTGGAGCTGAATGTAATCTGTTCTTAAATTTGATATACAAGCCAACATGGTGTCCAATGCATTACCTATTGATGAGTGGGGGGTGTTTACCGTGGAAGATGCATGGGAAGGGAATTGGGGAAGGGAGACAGTGAATGATGTGTCTACGAAAGTTGTGTGTGTGGGTGAAATTGGTGGAGGGGGAATGGGAGGGGGTGAAACCGTGGGTGGAGGTGCCGTGGGTGGTGAAATGTCCATCCCTTCAGGAGTGGGTGTTAGTGTGGGGCCTGCCATATACACTGGTATGGTAGGTGGTGTGTGTGTGGAAGTGGTGAATAGATGTGAAGTGGGGTGGGGAGCTGAAAAGACAGGGAATGGTTGAGGGCCTGGTTGAAAAGCCCTAGCAAAGATGTCCTGGAGGGATTGTAGAAATGGAGAAAGGGATATCGGGGGTTGGGGTCGTAAATTTGAGAAGGGTGGAAAGGGTTGCGTGGTAGTAGGGAAGCCCATGAATGTGGATCTGGGGTCAGGATGACCTGTGGCTGAAGGCATTGGGGATGGTTGTCCTAGGGCAGGCTCGGGAATGGTTTTGGTGGGTGGTGTAGTGATGGGGTTTGCGTCAAAGACCGGGTTATCAGTGGTAGAGAATAGGGTGGCACTGGAGATAGGAGTACGGAAGGTGAAGGTGGGGTCGGTGGGTTGAGAAGTCGATGTGGTTTCCACTGTTTCTCTTCTAGGAGGTGATGGTGGGGGAGTGGATGGTAGTGGTTCGGTGGACTCCTCATGGGTGGCGGGGTGCTGTTGACTAGCTGTTTGGGAGGTTGGTGGAGTAGTGGGCTCTTCTGCAACTGTAACGGGAATTTGGATATTTTTACCTGAGCAAGGTCGTGTCTGGAACCTTCGTGGGTCATATTGAACTGAAGGCCTCTGAATGGCAGTGCGCACAGCTTCTACAACTCCATATGTTTCTGCCATCAATAAGAGACCTTCCCTGTACTCTGAGTCAACTCCCGCTTCTTCCAACAACTGAGTCATAAGTACTCTGCTGCTCTGTTCAGTGAGTAACTGCTGCGATCGCACTCTTTCCATAATCTGATACAGCCTTCGGAGTTCTGCTGTATATGCTGGAGCTTCAGTCGTCTCTTCTTCATATGTTTCTTCTTCTTCCGGGTGTCCGTGTTGTTGACTTTGCTGAGCGTCACTCCAATGGACATGTCTACCGTCTGTAGACTTTCTTCGTCTTCGTGAGGATGTGCCCTGCTCCTCTGCCTCTGAGTAAAACTCCACATCAGAGAATTGTGTGCTTTGTAGGAATGCTTCGAAATCCTGGGGGTCCAGTCCTTCAGCCTCTCTAGTGGCAGCAAATTCGAATTCAGGTGTGACAGGAGGAGCCGATGGGGTAGGTTGTGTCGTAGTGCCGGATTCCGACCTGGGTATCCTAATGGTAAAGGGAGGTACCGTGCCCTCTCTTAATGGTGATGCCTCAGGAGTAGTCAGGACTTCCCTTGTCTGGACACACGGGATCGCGCCCCTCATGCGCTTGGACTGATGTGTGGATGTCTTGAGCCTTTTAAACATTTGTAATTGTGCCCAAGTTAAGGCACGCTCGATGGGGACATCATATGCCAAGCATCAATAAATGATGCGTGTGAGTGCACAGCATCCGTTCACCACTAATTTCCTAGATGCCCGTTTGTTTGCTTCATACAACTGATCTATAATCCACACTGGTAGCTTAATAGGTAACGCACCTGCTTCCGCCAAGTAGAGAGCAAACCAGATCTTCTTGTGTGGTTGCGTGAATCGGTCTTGGCCGGGGAAGGCGAAATGTTGCATGCACATGCGGAGAGGGATGGACACATTTGGGGTGAGTGCTGCCATGTCTTTCAGCTTCACTAGTTTCCTGTCCTTCATGTTGGTGGGAACAAGAGCATCCTTTTCTGAGGGCACATGCGTGCCATGCATATTTAAAGCGTCGCTTACCAACTCCACAGTAAGTTCAAACCTCTTCAACTCGTTGTTGCCCAGCAATGAGGGGAGAACAAATGAGCCGGGTTGGTCCTTATCTTCATTAGCTTGTAATGTGGAGACCAAATAGTAACATCGGAGGAGATCGGGTTTAGGTAGTGGGGTTTCAAAATATTCCGCCAACCCTGCTCGTTGCCATATGGTCTGGAGATCTTCGGTGTTCTGTAAAGTCTCGAACTCTTTGGAGAAAAATTGGAATCTCACCCATGATCTGTCATACTCGCATTTAGACTCCCAGATATACTTGGCCTCACCTAATGGACCGGGCATGCCATTGAACCAATGAGAATTCGCATGAACTCTTTCCGTGATTCCTGTAGGTGGATCTGGCACCGGGAGTTGCTGGAGGTGTTGCATCTCCACTGGTCGTTCAGTCGGGGGCACATCCACGGGTAGGCTATCCACATCAATTCTTGCAGTAAGTATCCCTACTTGTGAGCCCGAACCTGTCGCTTCTGCCATTTTTCTTCTTGCCTTCTGATTCTGTGAGAATATAGAATCATGTGTTAACATCGTAATGGACAGAATAAATCCGTTGTTGTCCCCGTTACAACATTAACATGAGGTAGATGGTGAGTTAGTGGTTAGTAAGTGCACGAAGACAGTGAGTGTAGTTAACATTTGTGTATTCCTAGGAGACTAATGCCGTTAGTAAGTGGGGTGAATTTACAAATCGGGGTCGGGGGGTTTATTACAGATCTTAGACTGCCAAATGCAGTGGATGGGCTTTGCTTTCGGTTTCGTAGAGACTCCAGAGAGCTGTGTCGGTGTCGCTGTTTGGGAATGGGGCCTTTTAGGGGCCCACTTATAAGTGATTACATGCATACTCATGGGTCTTTGTGTGTTCCTAAGTGTTGAGAGCGAGTGAATACTGGTTGTACTCGTAGTTGGGTTATGCTGCATAGGGAGTGGCCTTGGCGTAACTACTTGTGCCCTCAAGCAAGCCTTAGGCACCCAAATTTGTCTAGATTGTGGGCTTGCCTTCATCGACTTTTTGGGCACCCAAATAGATTTTACTTTAGCAGAAGAATTTCTGAAAGACTTCTTATTAGCGTCGTGTTGTTGGTTACTAATAAGAGGCTTTGCCCGCGTAGTTGACGGTGGTGCACCCGGTTGTTCGCCTTTCCGCACCCACACCTGATTTATTTTCTGGGACATTCTACAGCGCAGGTACTTTTGATCTCGGACATAGGTAGTACTCTGCTTCTTCCGCTTGTGATCCGCCTTTGGTTGCTGCCTCCTTCTGGCCTTTGGAAAAGAAGGGAGATCCGTTGCATCCCTGACTCCTTTTTTGCAAATGTCATTCCTCTGCAACACAGGGTTTTGAACAAGAACAGCATGGTCATCTTCATGTGTACCCCTGGAAGGACCAGGAGTCTGTGCCTTTCCTAGTTCCTTGAGTGCTCCATTGTATAATTCTACTGTAACTCGACTATGACTGACCCAAACCTGGAGAATTCCACTTCTTAGGTTTAGATTGACTGCTCGGTCATAGATCCAATCCTGACCCAAGACGAGAGGTTCAGTGAGATCCTCATCTTGACACACTAGTACTTTAACGGTCATTGCCTCATCGTGAATGTAGAGGGGAAGTTCCACCTCGCCCATGCAAGGGGTTTCCACGCCTCCCAATCCTATGAGATATGCTTCCACAGGATGGACAGTTAAGTGTAACTCTTGACAGTAAGACAACTTAACAGCGCTAGTGGCAGCACCTGAGTCAATCAAGGCTCTTACGGTCCTTGCACTCTTTCCTTGTCCTATATCTATGGTTATGAAAGGACGTCTATCAATTATTCTATTCGAGCTTGTTCCTGCAACTTCACACATGGCCATGGGATATCCTTGATCTGCATGGTCAACTGTTCTGGTTTGATCTCGGCCTTGTCTTCGTAACTTCATCCTTCGGATGCGTTCTAAAGCTTCTGCTTGAGCCTCTTCTCTAATTCTCTTTTCTTCCTCTTTGCGGTTCTTAGCAGTGTTGAGTCGACTTAGCATTTCCTCCGTGAGGGGTTCCTGATACAACTTGACTCTGCAACCGCTAATATAATTTGGGAGAACATCGCCCTCTAATGTGGCCAATTGTACTGCTCCGCTCGTGGAGATCCTATTGATGATCATAGGTCCGTAGCCTCTCTTTTCTAGCTTCCTCGCGTGTTGTTTTAGTGTATAGACTAAGACTAGATCTCCTGCCCTCAAGCCTTTATCCTTCACGTGGGCATCGAAATATGCCTTCTGTCTCTTCTTGGCTGCATATATTCCTGCAGCGGCTCTCAGTCTTGTTTCCCCTAATCGTTCAAGGTCAAAGATCCTAGAGGAGAGCTCATGACCTGTCCATTCGTGCTCTTGTGCTACTTTCAATGTAGAGATCAAGAAGTCCAAGGGTAACACAGCGTTTTGACCGAATACCATCTGAAAGGGGGTGGCTTGGAGTACCGTTTTGTAGGCAACTCGGTATGCCCAAACAGCATGGTGTAGCTGTTTGTCCCAGTCAGAGCGTTTAGTGTTCACTAATTTCGTCAGTACATTGCATAAAATCTTATTAGTGCTCTCAGCTTGTCCATTAGCTTGAGGGTGATAAGGGGCAGACTTCTTGTGTATTACCAAGAATTCTTGGAGTAGGTTTTCAATCACTTCGTTCAAGAAATGAGTGCCTCTATCACTTACAAGCTCTATAGGTAGCCCGTATCTTGTGAATACATTCTCAAACAAGAATTTGGCAGTTGTTTGAGCATCGTTCTTGGTTGTAGCTTTTACCTCTACCCACTTGGTGAGATAATCTGTTGCCACAATGATGTATTCCGCATGAGAACCCTTAGCTGGGGGGTTAATAGGACCTACGAAGTCTATTCCCCACTTAGAGAATGCACGTCCACCCATCATAGGTTTCAGTGGCATCTCATCTTTGCGTATGGGACACTGAGTTCTTTGACAGACATCACACCGTTTCACATAGGTATGTGCATCCATGTGAAGGGTAGGCCACCAAAAGCCCGCAAATAGGATTGCCTTGATCACCCGATCCGGTCCAAAGTGTCCTCCTGCTACACCTTGGTGAGCAGTTTCTAAGATCTTAAGATACTCACTTTCATGGACACACAGTCTCAGGTAACCATCCTTACCGCGCTTGTATAGATTATCACCAACGAGTGAATAATCCTGGGCTTCTTGTTCCAAACTCCTTTTTCTAGCTAGAGTCATGTCTGGAGGGAATGTATTTGTCCTCAAGAATGATACTAGAGGTTCACTCCAATCTGGCACAATGGATACTTGATAGAGAGTGGCATGTTCCACAGGTGGTTTAGTGCAACAGATTGGGCATTCCTTGCACAACTTTTGGACATCCGCTTCCATAGTTGGCCAATGCACTCCGAATCTCTGTAGAGTCTGTAAAGTTCGTTGCTTTGAATGGTGTTGCTCTAACGCACCTACATGTGCTAATTGCAACCATTTAGCGTACTCATCCTCTTCTACGCAACAAGCCAAGATCCCTTGATCTGTGTGCTTGTACATGCTTCCTGCCATGATGTGGTATTTTTGGGCTTTTACAACCTCTCTATTCCGTGTGTTTACCACTGGATGGTTAGGCCCGTATGTCAATACTGGTACCAATGGCTTAGCCCACTGCGGTATAACTTCCAAATTAAACAAGTAAGCATCAGGAAGGTCATCTGACACTCCTTGTGGGGCTTCTCCCGATGTGAGTCTAGAGAGGTGATCTGCTCTCAAATGAGTCCTACCTTTTCTTACCACAACCTCAAAGTCATATTCCATTAGCAAGAGAAACCATCTCACTAATCTTCCTGTATTGCATGGCTTGTTTACAAGATATAATAATGCCTAATGATCAGTAAAAAATTTAAACTTATTTGCAAGCAAATAGTGTCTAAATTTCTTAACTGCATATACCATGCCTAAGCCTTCTCTCTCTGTAGTGGTGTAATTCCGTTCAGCCGCATTCAATTGTCTACTGGCATAGGCAATTGGAAGATCCATATTACCTTCACCAGTAGGTTGTGCAAGCACACATCCAATGGCATAATTGGATGCATCCACATGAACATGGAATGGCTTATTCCAATCTGGTGTGGTCAAGATTGGTGCTGAACATAATCTTCGTTTAAGCTCTTGGAAGGAATTCTCGCATTCATCCGTCCACTCAAAGTTTGTCAGAAGTCCGTACATGGGCTTTGCAATGACAGCATACATGTGTATAAATCGTCGATAATAACCACAATGCCCCATGAAAGCTTGTACTTCCTTGACATTCTTTGGCCTAGGTAGCTCTGCTATGGCTCTCACTTTTTCTTCGTCGGTAGATATGCCATTCTTTGACACTATGTGTCCTAGAATCTTGCCTTGCCTGACCATAAAAACGCACTTTTCTGGGTTCAGGCAGACTTGGTATTCTCTACATTTGTCAAAGATTTGTCTGAGTTCAGGAATATGGGTTTGCCTAATGTTGGAATGAGCACAAAGATCATCAACGTAGACTTCTAAACTCTTCCTCAGGAACTCCTTAAACACATGGCACATCAGCCTCTGGAAGGTGGCTGGTGCATTGGTAAGCCCAAATGGCATTACTCTAAAAGTGAAAATGCCCCACTCTGTGGCAAAGGCTGTCTTATGCTGATCCTTTGGAGCTATGGCTACTTGATTGTAGCCCGAAAATCCATCAAGGAAGCTGTACACTTCCTTGCCTGCCACCCTTTCTAAGAGATGTTCTGTGATGGGAAGCGGATAGTTATCTCGAATCGTGGCGGCATTAACCTTTTTCAAGTTAATGCACACACGCAGCTTGCCATTCTTCTTGGGCACCACTACGATGGGGGACACCCATTCAGTGTGCTCAATTTCGTAGATAAATCCAGCTTCAACCAGTCTATCTATCTCTTCTTTGATCTTAGCAGCATAATTATCGTTATATGGATAAGGCTTTTGCTTCGAGGGTTTAGCATCTGAGGTCATGGGAATAGTGTGTGAGCATATGTCCGGGTCAACCCCTTTCAAATCCTTGTAACTCCAAGCGAATACATCTCTGTATTCTCTTAGCAAGGCAATCAATTCATGCTCTTCTTCTTCTGTCAGGTCATGGCCTATATACGTGCATCTCTCCTCTCCTTCTTCTATGGCCACTACTATTTTCTTGGTGGTTTCTTTGTTATCATAGGCCTCTCCTGATTGTGCTTCTCGTTTAGGCATTCTTATCATGACTCTCCTGTCATCTATCTCATACTTCTTAAAATTTTCTGGGACCTCAAACAAAGATTCTTCCTCCTCTGGTGAGACTTCTTTCTTCTTTCGTTTCTTTCCTTCTTCCTTCGGGGTCATATGTGTTGCTAATCTTACATCATTTGTAACCTCTCCATGCCTCTGGGGTTGAAATTCTACTTCATGGAAATATTCTTCATCTGATGCAAATGGTGGGTCCATAATGATTGACTCTAGATCGGAGTCACTTGCATCCTCAAATGCATCAGGGCTAGGTTCGCATTCTTCTAAAACTGCCTCTCCCATGATTGGCTCTATGGAGAAGACTGAAATGTCATAGCCATCCTCATCACAGTGAGGTGTCCATTGTTCTTCATTGATGGCTACGTCCATTGTTGCTAAGATTTCTGCCCAACCATGGGGTTCAAACTCCTCATCTGGAAAGACTATAGGTGCATAGGCTGGGTCTTGAATGGGTCTATGAGTTTCGTTCGCACCTACCTCTCTGGCTTTCTCCCTCTTCTCTTCCTCTACTGCTCCCTTGCACATCCATAAGTGAGTATCTTCATGCATCCATGAGGATCCCGACCCAATGGAATGCACCGATTCTGTATCCTCTTTGGCTCTATGGATGGGATTCCATTGGATAGGAGGGACATCTCTATGAGAATAATCCTTGAGATTGACTTTGGTTGTAACACCTAAATGCTGCAGGTACAAAGAATTGGTTCCCCAATCCTGTACCACTTGCAACTGTCGCATGAATGGTCTTCCTAAAATCATCTCATAGGCATGATTTTTGCTGAAGTCACATATAGCAAAACTATGCTCGAACTCAACACCACAAGTGGTGAGAGTTATTCCTTCTAGCAATCCTAAGGGTTTCTCAATATGACCATCGGCCATTTGCAATTTCATCCTCGTTGGCCTGAGTGCCGGCTTGCCCCAACGCTTCCAAAGGGAAGTGGTGGCAATTGCAACTCCTGCACCTGAGTCTAAAATTGCCTTGGTGGTGTACTCTTGGTAGGTAATGGGAAGATAGGTGTTCCCTTCTTCACCTTCACACATATCTCCTATCTTATCCAAGGGAATTTCTGGCACTGTCCTATGGGATCCTACCCGGGAATGAGGTTTTGCAATTTCAGTTACTTGACTAGCTACATATTTCCGCGCTTCTGGTCTGTCCTTGGGCAGTTCTTCCAAAGTGAGATCGCGCTGCACTTTGGTGTTCTTTACTATCTCCGTGTTCCTAGGTATGACTGAATCGTCGTTCCTTACCATGACTGTGGGTGCTCTCATACATGTGGACTTTGCTTCCCATGGGCCTGTGAAGTGGGGTAGCTCTTGTATGGAATTAGACTCGAAGTCTAATCTCTCGTGAGACTGAACACTCTCATGCTCCCCGTAAATAGATGGGATGTCTTGTGGGAATTGGTCGTGTGCATCGTCCACAAGTTCAAAAGGAGGGGCGACCTCGCTTTCGTTATCCCATTTGTCTTCTTGAATCTCTCGTAGGAAGTCTGGTGCAAACCGATTCATAGAAGAAGAAGTGTCTGGCTCCGTAGAATTGGGCGCATAAGCAACCTGTGAAGGAGGGCTGATTCTATTGTTGGCTCTCTCCTCGTTCTCGCAAATGACTGGAGCACAAGCTTCTTGGGGAGGATTACTTATTCTATTACTTTTCCGAACAGGCTCATACACTCCCTGAGAAGGAATGTAGGCAACCTGTGGAGGTACTTGAGCTTTCGAGGGAGGCTCCTCTGCCTTTTGGGGGGGAAGATAAGCTTCTTGAGGAGGCCCACGGGCTTCCTGAAGAGGCTGGCTTATCCGTTCCCTTGCCCTTTCCTTTCTTTGAGGGGTAGGTTCCTTTTCTGGCTGTGCTATTGGCCTCTCTATTCTTTCTAAGGAGGGGAAGTTGTCCGGTTTAGGGGCATTGGCCACATACACTTCTGATTGGGAATGATTCCTGTTTTTGCTTGCTTTTTCTTGGTCTTGGTTTTTTTCTTCCTTGTCAGATCTTGCAATTATCCTCTCTAACTTCTCTAGGAATCCATCCAAGTGTAATTGCGTTTTGGCTGGGCCTGAGTAATTGAAAAGGCGACTGGCTTCAAACATAGTCTGAGCCAATGCGACCATTTTCGCGCATAGTTTGGTTCTTTCTATCTCTAGGTCAGCTCTAGGATAGCACTTGTCATGATCCGTGACATTTGGCCCTTCTTGGATTCTGGCCTGATATGCTTTAAGCATCATGTCTATGTCTTCGGGAGTGGGATCAGCTAATACCGATCCTATTTGGGGTGGTGGGTGGGTTACGTGGGCTGTCTTAGAGGGTGAAGGGGTGGAGGGTGATGGGGATGGTAGCTGTGGGAATGTGTGAGAGTGTGGTTGAGATGTGATCTCTATGATTTTAGCCTTGGTTTCTCGTAGACTTTCCTCAAGTTCACTCATCTTCTTTGCCCATTGCCTTTTCATGCGTTCGCGGCTATCTCTCCAAGCTCTTGTTCTCTTTTTATTTTGGCTCTCAGTATCGCTAGCATCTGGGCTCTTTTCCTGGCCTACCCCTTGGTTTTGCTGCAAAGCTTGAGCTCGAGTGACTACCTGTACTGGTGCAGTGGAAGTGACACTTCCTGAGGAGTCTACCACTAACCCAACAACGTTGATAGGGGTGATTTTTGGCATGCTATTGGGGTTCTTAGGGCAATCTCGTAAGAGATGCTCTTTTCCGCAGTCTTGGCAAAAGCCTTGGATAGTCACGGACTGAGTTTGTGTAGGCGGAGGTAAGGGACAATCACGAATGAGGTGATCACCTTGGCATCTGTAGCACGGTCCTCTTGGGAATGGAGGTCTGACTTGCCTAGATTGAGGCCTAGGATTGGGATTTCCATACATGACGTTCGTGTAGTCTGACTCCCAACTGGGTTCGCTTGTCTCTTCGCTATAATAGGACTCACCATGCTCAGGAGACTGCATGTAGTAGGCCTGGGGGCTATCAACATGGGTAGAATCAAAGCTATGATCACTTGGGTCATTTTCAGAGAACAAGGGTGTTATTGGGACTATAGCTCTATTCAGGTTCTCTTCTGCAGCAGTATACTTTACCGGAATCACATTAGCTGGGGCTGGGGGTTGTTGTGCTAGCACAGGCTGAGGCCTTTGTTGGTTTTGATATTGAGGTTGGAAATTTTGTTGTGGCCTGCCATATGGTTGTGGAGGGTACTGGTTCTGGTATCTGCCTTGTTGGTAGGGCTGAGGGTAGGGTTGCCTAACCGCCTGCTTGTTGTATGGGCAATCTTGTGCGGTGTGGTTGGTGTATCTCCGTTCTATGGTGCAGTACTGGCTACTAGGGTTTACTTGGGGTTGAGCCATAATGGGACAGACGTTCGCCATATGGTCACCACCGCATGTATAGCATCTTTTCACTGGGGCAAACCTTGGGATTTGTTTGCTAGTTACTCCTAATTTCTGGGCCACTTTCTCTGCGAGTTCCTCAATTGATGTGGATTGCGTGGAAGAGTGACTAGATGCACTGTCTGAATCTTTGTAAATTTTGGACAGCTCTAGCTCTTCTTCTAGGTTATCTTCAATGTCAATGCATATACGTACACACTCTTCTATTGTCCTAGGGTCTTTCAGATACACGTAGGATCTCAATTTTGGACTCAGCAATCCATCAAGGAATAAGGCTACTTGTTTAGCAGATGTGGGTAGTTCCGAAATAGGGCACCTTTCAAGATATTGTCTAAATCTTCTTCCGGCCAATCTGACAGTCTCTTGGGGGGTCTGTTTGAAGCTGTGAATCAATGAGGAGGTATTGTGTCTTATGCCACTCTTAGAGAACTCTACAATGAATGCCTCTAGGAGTTGGTCTATGCACCTGAACTGACGCTCATCTAATGGCTGAAACCATGTAAGTGCCGTGTTCCTAAGGGTTAGACCGAAGGCATTATACTGCGTGAACAGATCTTCCACTTGTTCAGCTCTCAAGACTTGCTTGAACTCCGCCACATGATCATAGGGATCTCCTGTGCCGTCAAAGTAATTCTTCATGGACTTAACTAGCTGGGTGGGTCTCAAAGTTCTTGTGTGCTCTCTAGGCCTCGGTAGAGGGAATCCATCTACATTTCTTTGGTTCCTGTGGGCTCTAAGCATCTCAGGTTCTACCCTATTCGCCTCCGTTCTCGTTCTTTCTCTGCCCACTGGGTTGGCAAAACTTACTTCTGGTCTCTCTCTACTTCTGTCTCTTTGCGTACCATGAGCTTGGGAAGTTCCAGCCCCTGGGTGACCATAGGATACATTTGATCTTGGTTGGGGGAAAATGAATTCGCCCTTCCAAGTGTAAGCATGCCTATCATTTTCTGTCACCACAAAGATCCTCTCCGAAGTGGGGTCTAAGTAGGTCACTCTACCTGGGCTATCTGGATCCTTAAACTCATAGATCATGATTGTTCCTATATCAGTTGGGTGATCCGGTTTATATCTCCAAAAGGCTTCGTCCGTTTCTCGATTGAGAAGCAAATCTATGCACTTGTTATCTTGGGGGACCCACTCAGGCGTGATAATTCTAGTGAGAACTGATTTACCTCGAGGGGTTCTAGGTTCCGCACCCATGTTCCCTTGTTCCAGGTCACCTAAGTCCGCTTCTGAGATTACATTCCCAAAGTCATCTGTCCTATCAGGATGACTAGTGACTACATATATAGTTCCTTCTTTGTCCAGGTATGCACCATTTTCAAACTTGACAGCTGGGTGTTCTAGTCCAATGGATTGGTCAGGGTTTTTAATCTGGACCACGGATCTTCCTAGGCCGTCCTCATAGATGCTAGCACCTAATCGGTTGGTCCTAAGGTACTCTAGCTGCGTTTTGTAAGGGCCTTCTACCCTGTACAGGTAAGGCACACCTGAACTTCCCGTAGGTCTGTCCATGCCTTGAGACATCCCTGATTCACTGGTCTCAGAGCTAGGGTAGTTCGATTGGTGGCTCAACTGCTGGGTCCAGGACCTAGCAGTGTGGTTGGCACTAGCCTCTGAAGATCTGAGGCTTTGTCTCTCTCTTACTAGGTGTCGTCCTGATCTAAGGTTCATATGCCTATCTAAGTAGCCCAATTCTTTGCCCAGAGTACAACCTCGTTGTCGATCAATTGGTACCAGTCACTTGATTCTTTTTAGTTATTTCTCGTGTTTAAAGTCTTGTCTGCTATTACGTCGCCCGGAATACTTGAATGTTCTTCGTACTTTCAGGTTGATCGTTCCACGTTAGGTTCTTTCCTTTATGTTGTCGACAGTACAGAGATTAAGTTTTTAGCTTGAACTTGAGTTTTTAGGTAGTCTTCAACTTGATAGTGGCCTATCGTCGCCCTGACTTGCTCCTACTTCTAATCGCTCTTAGCCTAAGCTAGGAATTGACGAAGAGGAGTTGAGAATATTCCGACCTTTCTTGCCGAACCTTGCTCTTTAGTGCTCGAGAAGTTGATTCTCAAGCGTGTGCCACACCGTTGCTTGGATACTCTCAGTTGCTTCTCAATAGGCCTGCATAAATCCCAAGATTAGCTCCAAGTAGACCTTTCAATTGACAGACAAATTATTTCAGACACTTTGTTCCCCCTTATGTATTGCTAGAAATTTCCTCTAGAGCTCCCTTGGTGTTTCTACCCCTCTGTGGGTCAACTTCCAAAGATCCTATCTGAAAATCAACGCGTTATTCTCATAAAAAACAGTTGAGCGCGTGTAGTATATGTCACGAGCTTTCCGACAAGCCCTAGAGCTCAGAAAATGGATTTCGTATGAAAAAGTTATGACCGTTCAGGGTTTAGGGGGTTAACTAGACAAACAAAACCTTTCGGGGGTTTTAATGCATTTTCTAAGGCCTTCGTAAGTAGATGAGTACATGAAAGTGCAAATATGCCCAAAATTTAGCCTAAATTTCCAAAAATTCACTCCTTAATTTTTTTGCCGAAAATGCCTGTCTATCGCGATAGACGGTGTCTGTCGCGATAGACACAATCTATCGTGGGGGCTGTCTGTCGCGATAGACGGTGTCTGTCGCGATAGACAGTGTCTATCGTGGATTTCTGTCTGTCGCGATAGATAGTGTCTATCGTGGATTTCTGTCTGTCGCGATAGACGGTGTCTGTCGCGATAGACGGTATCTGTCGCGGATTTCTGTCTGTCGCGATAGACGGTATCTGTCGCGGATTTCTGTCTGTCGCGATAGACGGTGTCTGTCGCGATAGACGGTATCTGTCGCGGATTTCTGTCTGTCGCGATAGACGGTGTCTGTCGCGATAGACACTATCTGTCGTGAAATTCTGTCTGTCGCGATAGACGGTATCTGTCGCGGATTTCTGTCTGTCGCGATAGACGGTGTCTGTCGCGATAGACGCTATCTGTCGTGAAATTCTGTCTGTCGCGATAGACGGTGTCTGTCGCGATAGACTCTATCTGTCGTGGGTCTCTGTCTGTCGCGATAGACGGTGTCTGTCGCGATAGACAGTGTCTGTCGCGATAGACGGTGTCTGTCGCGATAGACAGAAAAAACGCAAATTTTTGAAAAACTTCTAGTGATCTAGAATGCCCTCAAGGTGTAGGTTACAGTGCTAAACATGCATTCACAAAATGTTAAGATTTTCTGTCTGTCGCGATAGACAGAGGCTGTCGTCCCGGGACCTGTGCAGAGCCTGTCGTACCTGCGCACACTGCTGGGGATGATGGTACAGCAAAAAACCTGCAAAATAGCTCAGAAAACATGCAAAAACAGCACCTGCAAATTCGCTCTCTCGCTCTCTCACACAAATGAAATGAGGGAAATGAGGTGGAGATGGGGGTATAGTCAAAAAACTGAATTTTTCGCGATAATGGAGATGGAGGTGGGAGATGGTGATGATGATGATGGTGAAGAAAGTAAAAGAAAATCGATGAGAGTGAAGAAAATACCTACAACTCCAACGCGTCAACTCTACGTCTTACCATCACACGCTCGTCCTCAAAACTCGATCCCCGGCAACGGCGCCAAAATTTGGTGTAGCTCAGTGATGAGTAGCACCTCCTTTAATGTCAATCCGGGAAGACGTGAGGATGGTATGAAGACCTCGAGCAAGTGGCGGCACAAGTGCGTGAGTGAGAAGCACACAAGCATGCACACACATACACACACACGCGCACACACGGCAAGACAAAGAGGGAGAATCAATGGAGTTCTTTAGAATACTTTCAAAAGCTCTTACAAGTTTGTTTCAATTACAATCCAATCCCAAAAATGAGCTCTCTAGCTCTTTTTATAGTTTTTGACTAGCTTTGGCCCTGTCCAGACCTAGTGTCCGGCCTAGTTAAAAATTAGGTTCCAGGGCTTATTTGAGGGCTCAAACGAAGTCTAAAAATTATGAAAATTGGTACGATGGTACTTCTAATACTCCTCAAGCTTGAGGACTCCTCGGCTTGCACAAAATGGAGTCTAATCTACCAAAAACGGGATTTACAATGTTTGTGTAGTGATTAAAATCACTTGAGTTGTACATAATCTAAGGGAAAAAATGATCTGGCCTTGTTGCCGTATTGTGCATGATTCCTCTGTTGCTTTGTGTGCCAACATACACCTATAGAAATCTTCAATCTCCTATACCAGCATGTCGATACTTAAAAAAAAGAGACTACAAATAAAAAATGATTGTTTGCATACAGTCCAGAATGCAACTCCATACAAGCATACATTCATATGCTACCTCATTTAGAATGTCCATGACAAGCAGATTACTAAGAGTATCTCCCATATGACCATCATCAAAACCATCACAAGAATACATTTCCATTTTGATCAATAATTTGATTTCTTTTCCCAATTGTTAATTTTTTTGGCCATGATTGGCCATCTGCACTGTTTAAAAAAAAAACCACCCAAAAAATAAGAACACCCAAAAGCAAACATGTTGCCCAACATTAGTTCCCAGGTGTATGAATTCTTTCCTTAAAAGGTTCTTTGATTCATCAACCATCTTGCTCGCCATTCTAAGGCAGAGAACAGTAAGATATAGAATACATACCACACCTTGCCCAAAATAAATGTATGGAAGGTTACTACATACTAGGTTTGAGTACCTCCATGAAATGCAAGACAACTTTTGCGGTGCAGCAGCCTTGCATTCACTTCCAATGTACAGTTTACCATTCTGGCATACCTCTAAGTTCATCTTTCATTCAGCCCATTGGCATTGAATATCATATGGGGGTAGAGTAGGTCCCTCACAAAAATAAATCCTATATCAAAGAATGCTGCTAATAAGATCTCCTGTGGTTCTTCAAGTTCTATCAGAATATTTATATACACATAGGGGTGAATGAAGTTGGAGGAGAAAGAGGTTCACTTATGTTGGAAGTCAAATTGACATATGAGACTACATACGATCATGAGGGTACACATCCCCAGCATCAGGAGAAGAAAAAAATGCAAGCTCCAAGTGTGTTGTAAATACGTAGGAGGGGAGGGGGTGGGGAGAAAGGAGGGGAAGGGGGGAGAAGAGGGGGGAGGGGGGAAGAAGAGGGTGAAGGGAGGGGGAGAAGAGGGTGAAGGGAGGGGAAGAGAAGGGGAAGGGGAGGAGAGAGAGCGAAAAAGGGTGGAAGCGTGAAGTCCTAGAGACCAACTACATAAATCATCTTCTACGTTGTTCAATACAGATCAAAAAGAGAGAGATAAGCAAGAATAAAGGGAGGGCAAATGATTTAATTACGACACTGTTTTCTACTACACATTTACAACCATCAACGCACAACCTTGAACTTACTAAAAAAACTAAATGGCTTCCATCCATCACATAGAGGTCTAGATAATAACAATCGATGGCTCCAACAAAGCATACAAAATTGTCTATTTCTATGAAAAGAACTGATTCATATGAGCTTGATAAAGCCTAGTACTTATAAATCGAGGATAAGATGAACATGCAAAAAAGATTATCAATGCTCCAAAAAAAAATCATGAATGTATAACATCACTGATGAAATAAGAGTACAAATGTAGACACGCTAGAGATTAAGATTCCAGTTCATGAATTTCATAAAAGGCTGTAATACACTTTCACAAGAACAAACCACACAGATCTACATCAGGCAAAAGAAAGAAAACCTAAACTGGAACTAGAAATAAAATCCGCCCATTATGTGACACTCGAGATGTGGAGCACTAAACTAAAATAGTGCCATCCTCGTGAATGCAAGACATAATCAAAGGACTATAGCTGGAAGAACGAGTACCATAAATGAACAAAACAAAACAGATTAAAGCTAAAATTACAACAATATCAAGTCCTCGAGCAAACTAGCATTGCTCAAAAAAACTTACTGACTATGGTTGATCAAAATATAGTTTATCTCGCAGCTAACATCTCTGATCTTGTTTGAACCCTGAAATGAACGCTTTAAGAAATATGATAATCTTAAAACAGCAGCATGCGCTTCAGAAATATCACTAGGTTGAAGGTTGGAAATAAGATCAAGTCACATTGACATGAAAAATGACACTAGAACAAAGAAACAGAAGGTAAAATGGAAACAAAAAGTCTCTCTCTCTCTCGTACCTGTACTGTAGCCACAGGCGCCTGCAGAGGATCGACCGATTCGACACTGATTTGACAATGGAGTGGACTCTCCAAAGAACGACTCGCAACTCCTGGCGAAATTGAAGGTCTGAAGAACGCTGCACGTATAGCACAAAGGGCTAAAGTTCTAAAATTTAGAACTAGGGTTTGTCAAGAGTAGGGCTATTTTTCAAGGTTTCCTACTCACTAAATATAGCAAAAACTTAAGAAATACTCTAAATATTCGCCTTTGGGCTAATATTCGCCCCTAGTTATTTCCCTGCATAGGAGTGTAGTTTAGAGCTCAATAGGCCATCTAAAAACAAGGACACTTGTTTGGCTTGTGAGGGTAACTCTTGCACTAGACATCTTTCAACATATTGTCTAAACCTATGTCCTACCAGTCTTACTGTTTCCTGAGGGGTCTGTTTGAAACTATGAATCAATGAAGATGTGTCATGTCTAATCCCACTTTTAGAGAATTCAGTGATGAATGACTCTAAAAAGTGATGGATGTCTCTAAATTGCCTTTGTTGCAATGGATGGAACCAAGTTAAAGCTGTATTCTTTAACGTTAGTCCAAATGCACTATATTGTGTGAACATGTCTTCGACCTGTTCTGCCCTTAACACTTGCTTAAATTCTGCGACATGGTCATAGGGATCTCCAGTCCCATCAAAATAATTTTCATGGATTTTACTAACTGAGTGGGTCGTAATATTCTTGCATGTTCACGTGGTCTAGGTAGAGGAAAATCATCTCTACCACCTGGTATTCCATGATCTCTTTGTCTATCCGCTCTGTCCGTGTTTATGGTGGTTCTATCTCTTCCTATGGGATGATTGAAGCTTACTTCCGATCTTTCTTTGTTCTTTTCTCTTTGCATCACATGGGCTGAGGATGTTCTTGCCCCTTGTTGGCTCGCGTTTACGTTTGTTCTAGAAGGAGGGAATACTAATTCGCCTCTCCATGTGTATGTGTTTCTAGCGTGGTCTGGCACCACAAATACTCTTTCTGAAGCTTCATCCAGGTATACAGCCTTTCCAGGTGTATCCGGGTCTTTAAATTCGTAGATTCTGATGGAGCCTACCTCACTAGGTTGTTCCATTCTGTACCTCCAAAATGCTTCATCTGTCTCTTTATTCATGAACAATTCTATGCTTCTGTTATCCTAAGGGGTCGAATTTGGCACTAGTACTCGTGTCAGTACAGATTTCCCTCTAGGTGTTCTAGGTTCTTCCAATGGTTCTTTTCCTTGGGATTTAGCTTCTGTCTCTAATTGAATTACGCCAAACTCATTCGTATTGTTTGGCTGTGTACTTAAGATGTACATCGTTCCTTCTTTGTCTATGTACGCGTCTCTCTTGAATTTCACCACTAGACGTTCCAATCCAATGGCTTGATCAGGGTTGTGCATTTGCACTACTTGTCTTCGCAAACCATCCTCATAGATGCGAGCACCTAAGCGGTTGGTTCGAAGAAATTCTAATTGCGTTCTATAGGGTCCTTCAGGCTTTTCCAAGTAAGCTACATTCGACCCTACTTCTGGTCTTTCAGTGCTAAATGCCATTTCTGATTCACTCGTGTCTGAGCTCTCGTAGGGGTAATTACTGTTCAATTGTTGAGCCCACGATCGTGCAGTAGTGCCTACACTCGCCTCTGATGATCTAAGGCTGCGTCGGTCTGACTTACCTATATGTTTGCCCGATCTAAGGTTCATTAATTTTCTTTGCTAAGAATTGACTGAGGGGGTTGAGTAATCTTCCAACCTCAAGTCAGCTTTTTTGGTTGCTCTGATGCCCAAGAAGCCGCGCTTCCCAAGCTTTATGCCCTTCACTGCCTTGCCTTGAATGCCCTTGATTGCCTTTGCTAGACCTGGAAAAATCCACTATTAGACCAATTTCACAAATGGATGATCAAGCACTTGAGTATATACACCCTTAAAGTCCCTTAACCTTTTGCCCAAAATTTCAATGCCCCCTGGCTTTCTAGTCCCAGCTCAAAAAATGGACTTCGGATGAAAAAGATATGACCGTTCAGGCCCTAGGGGGTGAAAATTCACAAACAGGTTTTTCTTCAAATATGAGCTAAGGGGTCTCCTATGAGTGCAATGATCCAAAAATTTTCAAAAAAATAGCCCCAAAATTGGTAAAAAAATCAAACCCTAAAACTTGTGTTTGGGTGAGCAATCGCGATGGTCTGAGATGATCGCGATGGTCTGGGACTGTTGCGATGGTCCGGGCGAACTGTCGTGATGGCGTGATGCGCGAACCGTCGCGATGGTCTGACGTGCACAGTCGCGATGGTCTAAATGTAAGCAATCGCGATGGTCGGGGTGAGGCGTCGCGATGGTCCAATCGAGTGAACAATCGCGATAGCGTCAGTCAATGGTCAACGTGAACCGTCGCGATGGTCCGAAGTGAACCGTCACGATGGTCACCGATGCGATGGTGTGAGCCAATCGCGATGGTCCAAATTTTGAGCTGTCGCGATGGTGTAAGGGTCTCGTCACGATGGCGTGGCTAGTGAGCAATCACGATGGTCTAATTTGACACGTGGCACTATCGAGGCGATGGCATGGACCAATCGCGATGGTGTGGGGTCGACGGGATCGTCGCAATGTCCAAGTGAACCGTCGCGATGGCTCAAGTGAGCCGTCGCGATGGTGCGAGACCGTCGCGATGGTTCGGCCGAGCCGTCGCGATGGCGTGAGCCAATCGCAATGGTGTGACACAATCGTGATGGTCTGAGCCAATCGCGATGGTCCACCAAAGTGTGAATTTTGCAAATGCAACAATGGATTCCTACACACGCAAGGGTCGCCTACACGCTTATGAACTCGCCTACCAAAAATACCGAAGTTGGCAGACCATCGCGATGGTCTGACACCTATGGCAGATCCCTGATAGAAAGTGAATTTTTACATTTTCCAAGCTTTCCTGATGCACTGGAGCTCTATACCTACAAGAAAACTCAAGAACACACAAGTACACACAAGCACAAAAGCTCTCTCTCTCTCTTGCACATGCACAAATGAGGGGAAATGAGGAGAATGGGTGGATATGGTGAATTTTCTGATTTTTTTGGAGTTGGATATGATGATGCGGTGATGAAGATGGAGTGTGGGGGAGGTGAAAAACACTAAAACTAACTAAAAACAACAACAAAAACTGAAATTTTTTCCTTCCAATGCCACTTCTTGCTATACTCTTACCATCACAAATTCGTCCTAGACTCGATCCCCGGGAACGGCGCCAAATTTGGTGTTTCTCTAGCACAATGGTGAGAACCACGTTAAGAAGCTCCACCTCCTTAATGTCAATCCGCGGAAGAGATAGGAGTGATATGAAGATCGTGAATGTGAGATGAAGTGAGAGTGAAGGTGAGAAGCATAGAGATGCACACACACATACACACACACTACGAAAGAGACAAGCAAGACACAATGGAAGGTGAGAAATCAACTCTATTGCTCAAGATCTCAATTACAAGCTCAAAAATAGCTCTAAGCTCACACTAACCAGCCCCAAAAATGAGCTCTTTAGCTCTTTTTATAGATTCTAGATTAGTTTTGACCGGTTTCACATCTAGTGACCGGCATAGTTAAAAAATAGGTCCTAAGTGCTATTTGAAGGGGTAAACGGTGTCTAAAAATAACCAAAATTGATATGCTCATTTTACCTAAGCTCCTCAAGCTTGAGGACTCCTCGACTTGCACAAAATGGAACTACGGATTACAAAAAGGGTTTTTCTATGTTACATATGTTACAATAGTGATGAAAATTACTGTTGGAGGTTTTTTGAAGAATATTTATAAAACATAATCTTTGAAAAATTGATTCGACTGGCTCCCTGCTCTGTCTTTACATGCTTCCGCATCTTCTATGCCTCTAGCTGCTGCCAACAATCATCTTTGTATTTCTCTAGATTAATTCTCGGAGCAGATTTTTATCCCTTTGGAAAATTTATGATCTTCAAGACTTTATTTGATCCAATGACTAAAATCATTTCCTTTAGGAATTAGAATTAGTTGGTAGACCTTTCTTCTATGTCTCTACCTAGTTCTTTGTTCCACTTAGCTTTGCAAGTTCTTCCAAAGAGAATCAGTAGTAACTATCTTGAACTGGCGCTGGTTCATACCTCAGATAGTTATGTACTAACCTCAAAGGTCACCAAAGCTTTTGTAAAGAGAAACAAAGCTTACTAAACCAATTCCTTCAAATGTTAAAAATAATCAAGCTATCAAGATACCTTCTAAATCTTCTATCTATTTGGATGGATTTAAATGATTCCAGTTTTAGTTCCAAGATCTTGCAAGAAAGATGTCTCTTTCTAGGTATCATATCCGAGATCTTGCTAGGAACTTAGTGAACATTCTTGAATCATTTGTTCTCACCAAAGATTCAAAAGATGATCTTTTATAGATCATCCTTTTATTCAATGTTATTATACTTGAATAGGCTTGACTTTACTTTTGGAGTTTAACTTGGTAAACTCTAAAATTCTTTATCCTCTTACTTATCCAAATTTATTGTACCTTATAAAATTTGGCTATGCATTTTATTAAGAAAAATGCATCTGCTTAAGAGGATAAAGGATAGCCTTTTCTAGGGTAAATGTCATGTTCATTCTATTTACCCTTTTGTTCATACGACCAGGTGTATTAAATTGGTTCAAGGAGGTACATTTCTACACCTCATAATGAACCTAAGACCTTAATCTAAATGGTCTTATCTTTAAGGCTTATCCCGATGTTTTCCTATTGGATCTTGAGTCTATTTTCTCTCTGGCCATCAGAGAAAACTCTCGATGGGAGTTAGTTCTCATTGTCCCATACCAGGGAGTTCTTCCTCCAATCCATAGAACTACATCCTTAATCTTTCCACATTCATATGCTTTAAGTCTTTGGCTAGCTTACCTTAGTTTACTTGCCAAAATGGAATTCTTTAATGAATTCCCTTCTTACATATCTAGTTCTTGCTTTGTTTGAGATCTAACTCAAACATACTTAGGTACTTGGACATCCAATGTACTCCTTAAATTTCATGAAAGAGTTAAGGAATATCTTCTGCTTAGAAGTATCATATTGATGATACCTTTCTTCCCCCCTTTAAGGGGTTTTCGTCCTCGAAAACTGCAGGAAATTGATGTTGATTCAATTTCCTATCCAAATGGGAGGCTCATTTATGATAAATCCTTGATTGAAAAAGCTCTCCAATATCCTTGAGCTTAAGCTTCCATTATCCTTAAGTTTAGTGTCCCATACCACTGAACCCACTTAAGTGACATTGTAAACCTAGATGTCCCATACCATCGGATTTACAATCTCACCTTAGTGTAGACAACTTTAGCTCTTACTCAAGGATTAAAATCCATTCATTTTATTCTTATCAAATATAATCAAAATCTTTGTAAGTTATATTCTTACAGATTCTTGATTTGTTCTTTGAAAAGACTTTGAAAATTGAGCTTTCATTGAACTATTTCCTTGATTAGATGCAATCAAAGTTATCTTTGTTTATGCTATTTGATAATAGAGCTAGTATTCTCATACTAGATATCAACTATTGACATAAGTAGGCATCTATATCAAAGGATATAGTCAATCATAAGCTTTGCTAAATCGTTACCTTCTTAACGATCTTGATAATTTTTTTCTTACGCATAGAGCACATTTTGGAGTAGAGGTCTTAAGAGTTTCTTTCAACCCTTTAATCTTCCTCTTCTCTAGATATGCTTAATGAGTTACAGTTCTTTAATTTTGAAGCAATTTTCTCAAAGCTCCAAATGGGTCCTACCTCTTGTCAATGAAGGAAGAAGCTTTTTGGGGAAGAAATGAATGCTTAAAAGGGTAAAATGGTTCAACCATTTTCTCCCTAATATGTCGTTTGAGGACATTCTCTTCCTCCTTTTAGTGTGATCGTTGTCCTCAATGATCAGATGTTGAAGTTCCTATGAACTTGTTAACATCATTTAGAATGAAAAATTACCCCATGAGTGTAGGGTCTCATATAGGCTTCTCATTTCTCTTTTGGATGTCTTTCAATCCAATTTCTTATTACCACTATCTTATGGTTAACATTGCTTAGTTTGTAACCTAAGTCCTTGGCCTTGTTGATCAGGCATGCCATGGGTATTATGGAACTTCAGGGTCCATAAATAGGACTCGAAGCTTAACGTTTTTCTATTTGTAATAAATTATGTTGGCTTTTGGATTAAGCCAACATATAAAAAGCATAAAAGTTAATGGGCATAATCTCAACACACCATTAAACCTTTATGCTTTTGACTTCATATGAAGAAGTCATTTTTCTATCTTAAACCTTAAACTTACAATACTTGATTTCTCTCTCATGTTCCATCAACCCATGCCTATGGTTAATTCTATGCATACATAGTGTATGCCAAGAACAAATACATCTTTGCTTAAAGATTCTTAGCATGCATAAGGTCTAAATACTGAACCCCTCCTTAAAGCATGCATGTAATTCCCATTTTAGAACTCCATTAAATGCATAAATACATGCGTCTAGTTATCATTCATGTTCATCCCATGCAATAATGAACATTCTATATGCATTTTCTAACAATATTTAGGTGGTCAATCTTTTTCATGGTAATGAAAAGCCTTTTTTCCATTTAATTATGCCTCTAGTTGGTCATACAAATTATCAAACTTATGCATCTTTCCAAATGCATACGGACCACCCTTTTCATTTAAAATGCATCTCTATATGTATTACTTTTAGCATGGTCAAAGAGGCAAATGGAAATGAAAATGGTACTTACCTTCACTTTTGCTATGTCCGTCCTTTGATTCCATGAAGGAGGAAGCTTTTCCATTTGGATACTTTGATTTTGAGGTTGCAAGGTTAGGCCATCATATCTTCCAGATCTCCTCCAATGTTTCTTTTGTAGGCATCTTCATACTTACTTGTATGCTCAACAATGTATTTAACCTCACATAAACTCTAAGTATACATATTGGCATTATTTTCTCCATGCTATGTAAACGGTATAAATCTTAAAAAATTATGTATCCTAACATTTCCATATACCTATAAAGTACTTAGAATAAAGTGAATATGAGAAAGAAGGAAATGGATGACTTAGCTTCCATGCCTCATAACTTATCTTTGTAGAAACTTGGTTGTCTTGGACTTTAAATTTCCAAGATAAAACGCATCATTCTTCTTTCTCTTTTCTTCATAATTTGCTCCAGTTTCACTTGCCTTAGCCTCAAATATGACAATATACATGAATCTTTTCTTCTAAAAAGTAAAAGATTCATTAAATAAAATCCAAAAATACTTAGCTTTGGAGAGTTGTCATTTGTTGAGGTTGAAAGTGAAGGAGTCATATCTTTGCATCAAACTCCATAGCTCTACGGGTACGTGTGAGCTTGCTGAGGAGAGTGAGCTGCGGATTAGAAGTCATATCTATTCGATGTGACTTTTCGTTTTTTCCACTATGTATTGACGAGCTCCGACTGCCTTTTGATATCTAAACATAAGAGGTGAAGCGCTTTGTGCTTTGTTCTCTCTTGGCCATGGAGAATGCGTATGGGCAACTACTACTCCTACGCGGACGTCCCTTCAGGTGATGGAAAATGGGCATGCATACATTCACTCTAGGACTATTATAAGAAGCCCATCCCTGGGCTAGCTAATGATGCCTTCGCTTAGTGAGGGGGTCATATGGAGAAAGTTTTGCTCTCCTCTTTGAAAGGACAAGAAGGTCTAAGTTGACGTCGACAGCTGTACTTGCTGTGCAGCTCCGAGTTTGTCTCACGGATGCTCAGAGTAATCAGAGGAGTGAAACAAAGCAAGAAAGAAGTAACCTAGCTCTTAATACCAATGTTGTGAAATACAACTAATACTCATAAATCTAACTACCAAGACCACACTTCTAAGAGATAGCACGTATCCACCCATCCAACTCCACCCATATATATACCTCTAGCCGAAGGGGGTGCATGTCCTTGAGATTGGCCAAGTGTCCAGCCAAGTGTCCCTCATGTGAACACTTTCCCAAGGGGGATCACATGCCTTCTAATTTACCAAGGTCTATCACATGCCTTCTAAATCAAATGAGGATTCTTCTCTCACGTACACACAAGGTGGATCCTAGAGAAGCTTCTCCCAAGACTAAGGTTCCCACACCTTAGGATAAATCAAGCCTAAGGTTCTAACCATTCAAAGGGAGCTCATATGAATAAATACCTCCAGGGTTAAAACCAAGGGTTTCACCCAAAGGTTCAAGGCATGTTCCAAGGGTAATTCAAGGTTTAGATCAAAGCAAACATACATCATATTCTAACCTTTAGAATCCATATGTCTAACCTTATGAACCCATGAATTATACAACAGGTTGTTTCTTGGAGTTTTTATCTCTTACCCAATCAGAATGTGAAAAACCTTTAAGTAAGAAAAGAGATGATTTTGGAAATACCTAACTTGAAGTTCCCTTCAAATATTCAAAAATTCTCTTAATTGCTTTCCACTAAATCTTGAGTGGATTGTGCATGAACCTAGATACTTCAGAAATTGCAAACTGAATGTAAGGATGTGTATTACATAAATAGATCAAACAACCAACTGCTTGGCTAAATATAGTAGCAACAAGAAGTTTTGAATTTGCTTCTACCTGTAATGACACATTAACATCCATAGGTGTTTGCATAGGATTGGAATCTGTCATCTCAAACCTTTCCAATAATTTCTCAATGTATTTCTTTTTTGTTATATATTTGAACTCAATCCCAAGATAATAATCCAAAATGCCTAAATCATTCAGATCAAATGTATGCTTAAGTTGTGCTTTAGAATATTGAAGTTCTGAATCCTTGGGACTCGTCATGATCATATCATCAATATATATGATAATAATAATCAAAACATTTTTCTCACCTTTAACATAAAGAGTAGGAGCTCTATTTGAGGTTTCAAAACCAATAAAGATGGATTTAATGGCTTTAACACCAATCTTACCTCAATCCTTCTTCTCAATGTGAACATAAGCTATAGAACCAAATACTTTAAAGTAGCTCACATTAGGTTTCTTACCATAATAATCTTCATAAGGTGTAATGACCTTCAAAGCTTTTGTGGAAGACCCATTCAAAATGTGATTCACTGTATGTAATGCATCAAACCAAAACTTGGGGGAAAGCTTTTTGGATGACATCATACTATGTATCATTTCAACAAGTATCCTATTTTTTCTCTATCTAGCACCATTCAGTTGTGGAGTCTAAGCAATAATGAGTTGATGAGAAATACCATTGTCTTCAAGAAAAGACTTAAAGTCTTTTGATATGTACTCTCCTTCTCTATCACTTTTCAAAATATAGATCATTAACTAACTTTGATTTTCAACCATAGCTAAGAACTTCTTAAAATTAGGAAAAACCTCCGACTTCACTTTAAGACCATGAATCCACAAATATCTTGATGAATCATCAATAAAAGTAACAAGGCACATAAACCCTTAAATAGAATTTGTTCTCATTGGACCATTCACATCTAAATGTATGATCTGCAACTTCCTTGTGGCCGTGATGTATCCATGCTTCTTGAAAGGAAGTTTGTGAAGCTTTCATTTAGGACATCCTTCACATGATTTTGCATCATCTCGTAAAGCAAAATTAGGCAAACACTCCACCATTCCATGATCTTTGATGTGCTTGAGATTCATGTAACTAATATGACCAAATCTAGCATGCCATAGATTCATGTTGACCTTAGCCGTAGAAGATTTAGCAACATTAGCATGACTAATTTTGGATAACACAAACGTGAAACTTCTACTTTCACCTTGAAGTAGACAATTCTCCTCATTAGGTGAGGGGATTTGACATGAATCTTTCTTTAAAATAACTTTAAAACCATCTGACAAGAAAGTAGACATAGAGAGTAAATTCTTCTTCATGTCTAGAACATAAAGAACATTGGAAATTGTGAAATTTCCACTTGCTCTTGAGTTTAGGTTCACTTCTTCAACACTAACAACATCTATATTAGGACCATCTGCAATGGTCACTCTTCTACCTCAAGAGTTAGAAAGGGAAGAAAATTCCTTTCTATAATGTGTCATATGCTTAGTAGCCACAGAATAAAAAATCCAAGGATTATCAGAGATTGCATTTAATGTTGCTTGATCAAAAGCTAGCTCTTCAATAGTAACACATGCATATGAATCTACCTTTGAAGATTTAGGTTTTGGATCATCTTCAGCAAGATTACTTGATGCTTTCTTCTTCTCATTAAAAATACTTGTTTTGCATTCTATTATGAAATGACTTGACTTCTTATAGTAATGGCATACTCCCTTTTTTGAATCAGATGTAGTCAAAGACGTTTCTTTGGGTGTAGAGGAAGCATTAGGGGTAGGACTAGAAGTTTTAGGAGTAGAAGATTTACTTTCCTTCTTAGTTTGTTGACTCTTCTTCTCCTTCTTTGTGGTCTCCGTGTTCTTCTTACCCTTTGATGATGATAACATGGCTTCATCATTCTCTTCCATACTCTTTTGTTGATCTTCATCTTGACGTAACATGAACTCCAATTCTTCAAATGAAATTTCCATATCTCTTGTAGAGAGAGATAAAGAAGTAACAAAAGTACGATATGTAGATGAACGTGAGTTAAGAAGTGTGTTTACCATCTGCTCATATGAAATATTGACTCCCACATTGAGTAAATAATCTTGTAAATCTTTAAGTTCTAGATTATGTGTCTGAACTAATTTACCAACTTTCATCCTTGTGTTGGCTAGTTGTCTCCTCAGATGAGCTCTCCTAGCAGGGTTCATGCCCTGATAGACATTCTCTAACTCCAATCAAGCTTGACGAGAGGTTTTGCATAACCTGATTTGGAGTATAATATGTCTCTTGACTCCCATAGCGATATATGAAAGTGCTAGTGAATCCATTGAATCCCATCTAGATTGGTCTTCTGTAGGAAGTAATCTGGTAGTAGTACCATAGACTCCTAATGATGACGTAGTTCCTTGCTCTTTACTAACCTCCTGTTGAGTAGAAATGGGAACATCAGGTCTTCTAGAAGATGAAGTAGCTTATTCTCCAACTTGTCTTGGCTTTGGATAAGTGCCATTGAAAATATCCCATAGTCCTTTAATACTAATGGATCCATCATCATAAAACTCCACATTGTATTATTAGACATTCCCTCAAGCTTGTCTTCATTCTCAAGCCTATAGTCACTAATTTCGTTAAGGTTGTATGTCAACTATGCTTTGATACCAAATCTTGGAAGTGGGGTGGGCCTCAATAACAATAATCACACTTTTACAGGATCTTCCAAGTTGAATAGTACGAAGGAGAGAAGTAATCCGTGAGAATTAATTTGGGAATTATTTGTTTAATTTGTTTAGTATGTTCAGCCCAAAAATAAAATTTGGGAATTTTATCCATCTGCAAAGAATTTTATATTTTACATTATATATATATATATATATATATATATATATATATATATATATATATATATATATATATATATATATATATATATATATATGTATGTATGTATGTATGTATGTATGTATGTATGTATGTATGTATGTATGTATGTATGTATGTATGTATGTATGTATGTATGTATGTATGTATGTATGTATGTATGTATGTATGTATGTATGTATGTATGTATGTATGTATATATGTATATATATATATATATATATATATATATATATATATATATATATGTGTGTGTGTGTGTGTGTGTGTATGTATATATGTGTGTGTGTGTGTGTGTGTGTGTGTATCTCATGTAAGATTCATCATTCATGGGTTTTATTGACCTATAGCCTCTAAATTACAAAAATACTTTCATAACAAGTTACATTTGATAACAATAAAAAACAACATGATTCATCATTAAGTTTTAAGTTTTAATTAATGACCACTCACCACACATAAGTTATAACTTAGAACACATTACATCATAGATGAATCATGAATCATGGCATATAACAGAAATGATACATCATACAGATTGCAGAAATGATACATAATCAATAGTCTGTCACTAAGTCAATACATCACATATGAAAATCTGTCCAATGTCAAGAATCATGGCTCATAGGTCACGGATCAATACTCGAGACTTAGAAATCAAGAGTCAACATCATCATCTATGAGATCCTCATCAAAAGAACTAGCCCATGATGAAGTTTCACTGCTATAGTCCTCTCTGGATTGCCAAGGTCTAGCTCCCATATCATCATCACTGCTAGATGATGCAGATCTCTCCTTGGAATCATCAAATGGACTTTTCTCTACTTCTTGGTCCTCCTTGCTACTAGCAGTATATCCATATGACCCATGTCCTCATCTATGTTATCGAGAAGCAATCTTCAAAGGCCTTCGACTTGTAGATGGCCGATCTAGATCTGTTGCAATATACAAGTGCACAATGGATTAATAACTATGTTTATTTTAATTATTGAACAATTTTTAACTTATAAAAATCATTAAGTTACAAGTAATTTTGAGTTACCTAATCTTCCACTAGATCTTGAACTCCTATGTGTTTGTCTCACAAATTGTTGAGACTCCTTAAATAACATGGTAAAGATATCCTTCTCTTCCTGTGGGATTTGAGGGATATCTTTAATCTCTACAATATCAATGAAGTCAACATTAACCTACACAAACAACCCAATGTCCATCAATGATCAATCTTTGATTAAACATGTCACATGGTAAGTTGGTAGCTAATAATTTGAAATAAATCAATATATTTCAACTTATAGTACTTGTGAAGGTGCAATATGACTTCCTTTGCTCTCTAATAACTTGAGATTGTAGTGTGTGTACACTAACTTCTCAAGTTGTGTAGGACTTAGTCTATTTCTCTTTTTAATATGAAAAAGAGCCCATGTGCTCTGATTCTGTTCAGCGAGCCTAGTGCTACAATCCTGTGATAATATTTGGAGGACCAACTTTCTCTACGCAATTGCAAAATAGAATTGTAATTTATCATTCAATAATCATGAAAATTGAAAGTACCAGTAAGTAGTCTTTACACCAATAAAGGAGTACCCACTCCATATCTTTGCTACCAAGTTATAGAGCAACATGCTTATCTCGTAATCATGCAATCAGCTACCCAAAGTATCATTCCATGCAACAAAACTGCAATTGCTTACTCTTCAATTGTGATTGGAGGCCTACATCTCTCTATGTCCAATGCTTCACATACTCTATCCAACTATCTTCTAAGGTCTCTTCGACATTTTGCTCCTCGGATCTCCACAATGGATGGAGTATGTGAGCAACAACATGGATTGGCTTGTGAAACTAATCCCATCTCATTTACACTACATCACATAGATAACATTTCCTACACTTTTACTAAATAAAAATAAAAAGACATTATATTAGCTCAATAGTAAAAAGGGAATGTGAAAATATTCAAAATTATAAGTTCATATATTTTAAATCTTAAAATTACAAATACTCACTCTATCTCTGAAATTCCAGCAACATTTGTGATGCATCCTTGTACACAACCAATGTATTCGAACAAGTCCAATTGTACTCCCCTCCATATCCACAATATGAAGCACTACCTAAAGGGGCTTCAAGGCTCCAATAAGTATCTCTGCCTTTGACCAAAATGCATCATCTCCCATAAAAAATGCTAAAAAGCGTATATACAATGGATCTGTAGTGGGTAACTCATACCATTCTTCTAAGACAATAGTACAACGAAGCCCTTTCCTCACACGAAGCACTCTCTCTAGCACTATGAACATGTAACAAAAATGAGTCATAGATGCTTTTGGATTTTAAGATTTGAATGTGCACGGAAAATATTTTGGACTTTAGGATGAGAGTTCACAAATCTTACAATGAATCTAGCCTTCTCAAGTATGGACTTCACCCATTCCATGGTGCCTATGTCTTCCATTAGAAGGTCTAGACTATGGTTGAGACAAGGAGTCCATGTAATTCGAGGAAACTCATCCTCTAGCATATATATTTGTTTACACACTCACACATATATATTTGTGCGTTTATTTTGTATTTATTTATGTATCAATGGTCACTTATAACAGAACTCTTAGCTCAAAAAAATGATCAGTTACTCATAATGATTGACAAGGTAACAAATCATGATATAATTGAAAAAATCATTGCATACATGCATAAAGTTCGTTCGGAGTGATCTAATTCACATAGTGAACTAAATGATTTTATATTCAGGGTAAAAATCATGAATTATTATACTAAAGACATGAAGCTTAGCATACACATCTTAATACTTAAAAAGAGATGGGAGAGAGATAGAGAGAGAGAGAGTAGAGATTATTTTCAAGTGTAATGGTAAGCAAATACCCTAGCTACACTATTTTATATATGAATGTCATTTACATCGAGTGCAGATGATTACAATCTTTGAATCTAGGTAGAAATATGGAACTAGATGCAAGAATTTGTGTGTAAATAGCCTTAGAGGCATGAAGAGTGTGTGTGTGTGTGTGTGTGAATATGGATAATATGAATAGTTTAGAACTGTTTTATAGAAAAACTTGATTCCGATTAACCTAAATCAGAAACTAGTGAATGAACAAGTAAGGATGGAAATAGAATTGTTACTCAGAGTATATCAGTAAGATACTGATGGTTGGCTAAAACGAACTCCTCCATATAACTCCAAGAGTAGAGCACACCTCCTCCAAGTGTGTAAGAACACTTCCTCTAATTAGAGGACCTCCTCCTTGATCACCAATGCTAGAGCTTGTACTCCTTGAGTGATGATGGACAATGAGCCCATGGTCCTTAAGTTATAGTTTTAGTGTCCCTTGAAAAGAACTCTTCAAAAAACGATTGTGACTTGCGATGAAAAGTTTCCATAACGATAGAAAAAACTACACCCAATTCGCTTTTCAAAAAAAAAAATCCACTTAAAATGTTTTCGTGATCTACCACTACTGTTGACGGGGTTTGAACTTGAGTGGTGAGTTTACAGTCGTTTTTGCCAGAACAATGCACCCAAGCTTCTTTCTTGTGGAATATACAAAAGCATACACATAATATGGCTTCAATTTGGATATATTGACATTGTTTCCAATAGACTTTAGGGATTCGGAATGGGGCCCCAAATATTCTCCCTCAAAGGAAGGACTCAATTTGAAAGTGTATTGAAAGGTTCGATATGGTGCCATGCTTAAAGCTACTTCTTATAATTATGGAAAAGTGATTAAAACGAGCTACAATGAACTAGACTTCGACGATGTCATTTTTATGGTTGATAGAAATAAGGATATTAAGAAAATAATTCTAATGCAAACTAAGCTTGTACCAAGTGCATGTGGTCTCCAAAAGCCAGCAAATCATATACATGACTATGAAAGTCTGATCGTATTGACACTTCCTTATATTAAGGGCCACGTTGCTGATGAGGAAGGAGATTCAAATGTGATGAGTAAGGAGCCAAGTGTTCAGATGAAGCTAAAGGAAAAGAAAGTGACTGAAATCTCGAGTGAATCATAGAAAATGAAGGATTATATGTCAATTTAGATAAGAATTTGGTGCCCCTAGGAGCCAAATCGACTATAGGGGTTGTATCAACAAACTAGAATAAAATGATAGCAAAGATTTGAAATATAAATCTGTAAGCAAGAGGAAAGCATTTTGCATGCCTATCAACATGATTCATTGAGTATCAATAGATCCCAAGACTAGTAGGAGGCCTTTCGAGGTTCAAGATCCTCATGATGTTCATGCACAAAGTCTGAAGAAATAAATGAAAATAGACCCCCACGCTACAATCATGCCTTTCTAGTTATGTTTTACCCCTTTTCATGATTCAAATGTAGAAGGCTATGACTATTTTGTTCTTGATGGTTAAAGAATTTACAAGTTCGTTTCTCTGTGATATGTGTATTGCAAATTTTAGGAGGCTACTAGCATGGAATCATAATAACGACAACGACTATCGACAAATAATGTCAACTATTGATAGAATAAGGTTTCTTCATCATGGTATTTTTGATTGGCAAAGGGGGTTCGGACCCAAATTGTACCAAAAGCTATGAAGGTAGTGCCCTTTAGAAGTAGTAATAGGTATTGAAGAGAACTTGAGGTCTAATGCTTATAGGAATTTGATCCATGTTTTAACTAGCATTCAGAAAAGAGAAGTATGGGACCTCCAAGAGAAGATCTTTACAATGTGAGAACGGAAGGATCTCAAAGGTGAAAAGCTAAAAAAATCAAAGGTAGATCCTACCATGGATCTTAAGCATAAAGGTAAAAGGCTAGACTTGACTATTGACGAGGGAGATAAGGACATGAAGTTGACCCCATGGAGGGCACTTCTGGGTATGAAATATGATATTCTAACAATGTCTACTTTATCAAGAGTCATATCAAAGAAGTTGAGTTTGAATGAGACCGTGATGGAATTGAAGAATCGAGCACTTTTACATATGATTCTTTCTCATTGTTTAGTTCAACCCTAAGGTTTATATAAAAATTCAACAAGTTGTGATGTTCAAGTTATCCTAATTTCCAGGGGATAAACTTCATGAGGAATATCCAAAAACATGATCCACAAAAGCTCTTAAGAAATATATCATTAATTTGAAGGATTGTGTACATTGATATTCAATTGTCATTCTATTAGGTTTTGTTGTTTCCAATTTTTGAATATTAGCAATTCGATACTTATCATCAAATCAAGGTCATACATGGCTGCTATTATCCATGAAATTGATGCTTGAGATCAAGTTTAGCTAAAGATGAGGACTTTTAAGATGCTTAACAACAAGGTCATGCATAATGTGATCCTTTTATGGACGAAGTCAATGCCCAACATTGATTTCAAGTATAAGGGGTCCATTTCATGACTAAAGTAGATGCCCTCCATATTTCATGCATAAAATTGATCACATTATGCATGAACTTGATGCCATACATCAACTTTATAGGCAAAGTGATCATAAAATGCTTGAACTCAATGCCAACCATCGAATTCATGAGTAAAACTATCAAATTATGCTCTGACTTGTTTTTTGGCGTTGAACCCTTGATGATTATATAGTTTGATGTGCTAAGAAACAATATGAGTCTTGTTTTGCTTTGTTGTGTGAAACGTGCAAAGAGAAAAAGAAATGGTTGAACCTTATTGATGAATGTCCACCTCGTTTTTTTGCACATACGAAAAGAACAAAGCATGAGAAAACTAGATTGAAGGACATGGAACTTAATGTGCTTCAATGTGATGGCTCTTTGAAGAGTTTTTCAAATGATTCTAAGACTCTAGAAACATTATTTTATGATGTTATTGGTGGTGATGATGTTTAAATGAGTACATTGTTTCCAAAAATGCACTTTAGATTACTTATTGCTAACATCCCATATACATTTAGAATGTTTGGGTCCATGCTAGATGATTAGCCATTTAAAGCTATAGAGTTGCTTACAATGGTGAGTTATTTTCTGAATTAACAGTGACTCCTCTCTAGAGAATTCTAATACTCTAGAATAGGGACCAGTCATATGGAGTAGCCACTCAAATCCAAATGTCATGCTATAAAGGGTCTAATTTGGCATGTAGCCTTTCATTTAGTTTCATTAATTATTTATATTTCTTAGTCTTTTGCTCAATAATCATTTCTATCTATATAGGACAATGATAAATATCAAGCACGCATGAGGTGTGAAGTTTGTAAGTGTCAATATGCAATTGAACTTCACCAATAGACAACTGAGAACATAAACATGTGCACCAATTTATGATAAGACACCCAATGGTCACATGTGAATCACATGTACGTCCTCTGCCAATCAAGCATTGAAACATACTCAAGAGGTTTGAATGTACATCAATTGGAGATTGTAACTACATTTTTTAATCATTATTTACATGAAGAAGTATATGTATTTTAGCCTTTCAATCTTGTTCAAAAAGAGAATGAAAACATAGCAAGGAGGTTGAAAAAGGCATTATATGGATTGAAGTAGGCACCATGTTCTTGGTATGAAAAGATACATTCCTACTTGCTAGCACATGGATTTTAGAATAGTCCAATAGAAACAACCTTGAATGTTAAGCATGCAAATGATATCCTTCTGATCATTGATGATATTCTGGTCATTGCTCCTAACAAGAAGAATATTGTTAGTCTAAGGCTGATTCTCATGTGTTTGCATAATTATTTGGGCATTCAATTTATGCAAGTTGATGGGGAATATCATTGTGTGAAAAACATTTATTGGCACATTATTGCAATGTTTTGGCCTTAAAAATTGCAAACCTATTTCTACTCCCATGGAAACAAGTTTACAATTAAGTCTTCATGATACTTATGATGCATTTAATGTTTTTTTCTATCAGTAAGCTACTAGATTTATTTCTACATAACCTAGAATGGCATTCAATTTTCTGTCTCTTAGATGAGTAGATCTATGCATAGTCTAGGTGTCAAGCATTGGTAGATGGTTAAGCACTTCTTTCTCTACTTGAGTGCTACTCCGCTACATGGATTGTTTTATCCAAAGGGGAGAACACAAGTTCCATATATGCATGCTTTTTTTTTTTTACTCATATTGGGTTGGTTCCTATGACACTAGTGTATCCATAGGTGGATTTTGCTATATGCTTGTTAGCTTATGCATATCTTGGTTGATCAAGAAGCAACCTACTCAGGACACTTCTAGTTGCAAGCTTGAATATAGGGCATCTTTCATAGGTACAATTGAGTGTGTGTGGCTTAGATGCCTCTTGCCTGATTTGGATGTTGTAAGTCCTCTTCCACCACCATCTTTATTGTCAGTTGGGTTGCATTGCTAGTGGAGAGCAACCCTTTGTTCCATGCTTGCACAAACCACATTGAGGTGAACTATTATTATGTTAGGGAGAGACTCTCTTTTAGAGAGATTAGATTGGATTGTGTGTCCATAGTGAATAAAATTGCAAAGCTTTTCACCAAGGCTCTTCCAAGGAAGAAATTTGAAGATTTTTTGCAAAGCTTTGGGTTTGATTAGTTTTGTGGATTGATTTCACTCCACATAGCTTGGCACTTAATTATCCATACATGTTAGTTCCTTGTTCGTTGTATTTCTCCCAGAGGGGATTTGTTGATATATTTCAATAGTGATGTGTATGAACACACTTAAGACCATTAGGACACCTTTCTTCCACTTTAGGAGGTGTTCTCCCTATGTTTGTATATATACTTAGAACCCTAATGGGCTACTTAACTTGTCTTGTGTAGTTTCCTAAGATTTTTCTTCTTCCTTGTGCTATTTGTGAGCTTCCGTAGTCCTCAAAATCCAACAACATCTCAATAGAAAGATGAACCTCACGTTATCTTCACTAAAATGTGCATTAATGGAATAGATGAATGTCTAGATGAGGATCAAGAAGTAGGCAAAAAGCACAATGATAATAAATAGCATTTGATATGGCTTCCATGGAACTTGCCCCTCCACTTGTAGATGAGCCTAGTGAAATGATCAATCTCAACCAAGATGAAGATATGATACATGATAGCAATAGGACAAGATAGAGGAAATGCATGATAATCATGAAGATGAAGTTTTTCCTAATATGAACATTTTGTAATTCATGTATTTTTAACAATAGAATTGGTGAATATTTGTATGTCATTTGATGCGATTCTGAGGAATATTAATATTTCTTCATTCTCTTTTACATCCTTTTTAGTTTACTTCAATCGATAATGTGTTGATTGTATGAAATGTCTAAGTTTATGTAAACTAAACGATTGCATTTGTTTATTATGAAGTTTGGTAAATCAAGTCTACTACTTATATTGGATTGCAAAATTATTAACATGAAGCATTTGCTTTACTGTCCTAGATCTCAATAAAGATATAATATGTATTTTCATTGTTTTTTATGAAAGGGATTAATTTGGTTTTAGAGCTCATTTTTTATGAAGAGTGTGTTTTGCAGTATTGGAGAAGAGCGATCTTACTCATCAAATAGTGAAAATGTTTTTTGTCACATTTTAAGTATGTTAGGAGAACATGTACACGTTCTTTAGGTTCTGATTTCTAATTGCTAATGTTTTAAAGGTTTCAACACTATGTCAAGGAAAACTCTTCAATTAAAATCTCGATATGCCCTATTTTTCATCTAATCTTAAAATGGAAGTTGGTATTTGTATTATGGATTTTATTTTGGAGGCACTTATTTGTCATTCTTGGCTATTTGAAGGGAATCTTTGGGGAATAAAAAATCGAACATGCAATGGTTCTCATTATGAGTGCAAGATTGCTACAAGGTGCTATTAAAGCGACCATGTCCTTGAAAAGCGACCATGTCATGGCCTTTCACATTTCAATGTAATTCTATTGTACAACATTCTGGGCTTCCCATCATCCAATTTAATAAGGTATCACTTTTGAGGGACAAAGATGGAATTACCTCAATTTCCATAGTTTACCCAATTACCTTGGCATGGTGGTACCCTTCTTTGAATGTTTTTGCAAGTGGAAATTTTTCTCGGTTGAGATCCATAACATATTCCTACCCTAGTTTTGAAGTGCCTTGGTCTACCTTAGCCAAGGCCTCCCTAAAAGTAAGGTAAGACAAGTGTCCTATGGAAAATGCAATGATAACAAAATAAATTAGAAATTGGTAGCCTTGGACAAACATTAATGTCTTCTTAATAATTCTAAGATATTAGACCTGGCGCTCATTTGAAAATGTTATAGTGAATGAAGGTGCTTTGGTAAGTTCTAATTTTAGACTTATCATAGTGAAATTTGGCATCACGCTAATGCCAAACCCACCATTTATCATGATGCTTGTCAAAACTTTATCTTGATTGAAATTATCAGTCTTGAACTTTTATATTCTTCCAATGGAGCAAGGGAATTCTACCATATATCCATCAATGTTCGATGATGGTTTGTTTGCATGTGTAGTGTGTACAATTTTCAAAAAATCACTTTGCACTTTAATATTCATTTGTTTAACTACAATAAACTGGCCTTGTATCACGCATCCATAGAAAAAATCTTCTATAATTACAAGTTCAAATGTGCATGGTTGGGGGTGAATCAGTGGGTCCTTCAAAACCTCCCTCATTGCTCCATAAGCCTCTTCACTAGCCTCCTCTACACTTTGTTTAGATTTCTCACAATCATCTTTATGCTTCTATTTTCATCTTGCTTCATCATCACTTTCCTTTCCCTAGTGATTTTAGGTGTCGTGGGAGAAGGAACATCCAAAATTTATGGATTTGTTGATGAAGAGACCAAAATCATGTTGATGCGAGCAGGGTGATTTTGTAGCCAATCTAAATGTAGTAATCATTGGCTTTAGGGTAGTGTTGGCATGGTGGTGCATCTTCAAGGAGATAAAATTTACTCATCATATGATTATAGTCTATAAATCCATAGCACATAAGAGGCCTAGGATGCCTTTGTTGGTTTTGTCAATTTTGGTTCCTTGTGAATTTGAAGTATTAACATAAAACATTTTCAGGACTTGGGGATTACCTCTTTGGTGAGATCCCTTGCGAAAATAATAACTTCAAGATTTATGATAGTTTTTGCCACAAAAATAGTGTTAGATGTGATGGCTGGGTACAATCAGAAGATCAAGTTGGTGCTGCTAGACCTGCTTCACACCTGCCCTCTTTTCTCTTCAGATATGGTTAGGAGACTCCTTGAGCTCCCAAATGACATCAAGAAACTATATAGGTGCTTTACAAAGTGATTGAGTAATGACCAAATCAAAATAGATGATTTTGAACCTTCACAACTCCAAAAACTTTCTATTCCTGTAATGATACCTGCTCAGTCCTAAGCTCAGTGTGACCAGCACACTTGCAATTGGATTAATTCCTTCTGGGAGTATTAAATTAACTTAACAAGCTACCATTAGCAAGTTAAATCACTCCAATTAACAAACTATACACTGAGCATGATCTTTAGCAAAATCAGAGACACCCCCGACTTTTTAGGGACTACACAGAAAAATACCAGTGACTGCCTCGACTGAGATTTCTCCCAATTGGCTGAATAGAATGACTTGAAATTTTGTAGTGTTGTAGACTGCTTTGAGCTGGTTCTAATGAGCTTTGAATCATCCAATTTGGTTCAGTAGATCTTGAGATATGCCCTGTTGAAGTTGACAGACTTGAAGATGATCACTCAGAGAAAAACACAGAGATAATGTCTATGAGTATATGTATTGAATCTATCAAATGTACATTCCCATTGGCATGTAGAGTGATGCCCAATGGTACTCAGAGGTGTAGGCTCAATAGTAGCTCTCACACACTCAATGTATTGCTTGGAATTACCTCGGGAAGTGAGATCCTGACCCGCGACTTTTACATAGCTCTTTTATAGGAATTTTGAACAAATTTGAATTTGAATTCAAATTAAAGTTCCCTTGATTCTCTCCACTAGACTTAGGGAGATATTCCCTCAACTAGATCATCTACTTTTTCCACGACTCTATTCTAGTAGGTGTGATTACATAATTGATTAAGTCATATTGACTTTTACATTGGGTAAAGAGTAACAATCAATTAAGCATCTGTTTCTATGGTTCAAATGTATCCTTCATGGGTTCAAACTTTATCTTTCCAAGGTTCCAATTGTCCAAGCTTTATGTTGAGTCTTCAAGGCACAAATCAAAGCCAAGTGTGAAGGCTTGTTTGCACCAACAGCTCCCCCTCAAGCCAAACACTTGTTTGAGTCTTCATCTCTAGTCTTCAATGATATCCTGTAATCCAATCATGGATTTAAACCTGCATAGCTTACTCCCATCCAAAGCTTTTGTAAGCAAATCTGCACATTGTATATTAGTAGACACATATGATAATTGAATTTCTTTGCTAAGCAATTTCTCCCTCACATAGTGGTAATGAACCTCTATGTGTTTTGTCCTAGCATGATACACAGGATTAGCTGCTAGGTGAAGTGAACTTGTGTTATCACCAAATATGATAGGTGGCCTTGTATATAGGCCTAATTCTGAATATAATAGCTTCAACCATATTGCTTCTTGAGTGGCATTGGCTAGTCCTCTGTACTCTGCCTCAGTAGATGATAGAGCCACTGTGGGTTGTTTCTTGGATGACCAAGAAATTGGTTTATCACCTGCAAAGCATATGTAACCAGATGTACTCCTCCTGTCATCCTTGCAACCTGCCCAATCTGCATCTGAGTATACTTTGATATCAATGTCTGATGAATATGGAAAGTACAAACCATGATTTTGTGTTCCCTTTAGATACTTTACTATCTTCTTGGCTGCCTCCAAATGTGGTATTCTTGGCTTATGCATAAATTGGCTAAGTACACTAACACCATATGATATATCAATCCTGGTTAAGGTAGCATAATTAAGACTACCTACCAAACTTTGGTAACCTGTAATATCCTTAAGCTCTTCTCCTTCATGTGCACTAAGTTTGTGGTTGACCTCCATAGGAATGTTTGAGATCTTAGCTTCCTGCAAATTAAACTTCTTGACCATGTCCTGAATGTACTTCTTCTGAGTAATGAATATACCTGAGTTTGTGTATACCAATTCAAGTCCTAGAAAGTACTTCAACAATCCAAGATCATTGATCTTGAATTCCTTCATCATTTGACTTTTGATGTGTCTAATTCCTTGAACATCATTTCCTGTAATAATGATGTCATCAACATAGACACACAAGTATATTACCTCTGAATTGTTCCTTTTTATAAACAATGAAGTATCTGCTTTACTCATCACAAATCCTTGATCCAAGAGATAGGTTGTCAATCTGTAATTCCATGCTCTAGGTGCCTGCTTCAATCCATACAGAGCCTTCTTCAATTTACAAACATGATTTACCTTATTGGGATCCTCATAGCCAGGTGGTTGTGACATGTAGACCTCTTCAGATATCCATCCATTTAAGAATGCATTCTTCACATCCAATTGGTACATGTTCCAATTCTTGGATGCAGCTACACTCACCATGATTCTGATAGTTGGCATCTTGGCCACAGGAGAAAATGTCTCCTCATAATCAATGCCTTGGGTTTGTGCAAAACCCTTGGCTACCAACCTAGCTTTATACCTGTTTATTGTACCATCTGAGTTCCTCTTGAGTTTGTAGATCCATCTGGATCCTATAACTTTCATGGAATCCTTCTTGGGTACCAAGTCCCAAGTATCACTCTCCTTGAGAGCCTCCATTTCTTCATCCATTGCTTCCTTCCATTCTGGTTTAGTAATAGCTTCCTCAAATGTACCTGGTTCTTCATTCAAGATATCCTTTGCAAGATATACAAAGTGCTTGGTTACAAGTGAAGTATCATATCCATACCTAATTGGTTTCTTCTTTTCTCTTTGAGATCTCCTCATAGCTTGAGTTGAGGATTCTGGATTGTCTTCAAGTTGCTTCATCTTCATCTTCCCTTTGGATTTCCAAGCCTTGAACTCTTCAATGTTGATGGTGTCTTCATCATCTGAGCTTGTGTCCTCCTTCTGAGTTGGTTCTTGCCTGACAAGCTTTGGAAAGTCTTCTTCCATATCATAAGGTAGGTTAACTTTCCTGCACTCATTTTCATACCATGAATCATTTTCATCAAAGATGATATCTCTGCTTACCTTGAAGCCTTTGTTTGAGGGGTTATAGAACCTGTATCCTTTCTGATTCAAATCATAACCAATAAAGATGCACTTTTCAGCCTTAGGGTCTAGCTTTCCCCTTACCTGTGAGGGAATATGCACATATGCAACACACCCAAAGATCTTGCAATGATCCAGAGATGGTCTCTTACCATGCCAAGCCTCATAGGGTGTCATTCCATCAAGTGTCTTTGATGGCAACCTGTTAATTAAATATGTGGCAGTAGATACACTCTCTGCCCAAAGATAATTTGGTAGTTTTTTCTCATTAAGCATAGACCTAGCTGTCTCCACAATAAGTCTATTCCTTCTTTCAGCTACCCCATTTTGTTCAGGTGAGTACCTTGTGGTAATCTCCCTCTTGATGCCTCTTTCCTGCAAGAATTCTTCAAAGTCATTGGAGAAGTATTCTCCACCACCATCAGACCTTAGCCTCTTCAAATGTCTACCTGTTTGATTCTCAACTAATGCAAGATACCTTTTGAAACAATTAAATACTTCATCTTTATGTTTCATGAAGTACAAGACAGTCCATCTGCTATAGTCATCTATAAAGGACACATAGTACCTTGATCCAGATATGGATGGCTCCTTGCTTGGTCCCCAAACATCTGTATGCACCAATTCCAAGTAATCTTCATGCATAAATCCTTTCTTGGTGTATGGCAATCTGTGTGACTTACCAAACTGACAAGCCCCACACTTGTATATCATGTGTTGCTTGGATACATTAGGTATCCCAAGCACACATTGATCTCTACTCATTTGCTTTATGGTCCTTTCTCCAATATGACCCAATCTCTTGTGCCACATCTCCAATTCTGATAGGGTTTGGTCCTTATAGTTGTACAAGGCAATGTTCTTAGTATCTTCAAGTTCAAAGGTAAATAATCTACCTGATTTCTCTCCCTTGGCTATCCTTCTGAATCCATGTCTTGGATCCTCCACATATGCACCATGTTGAGTGAACCTGACCTGTAGACCTTTTTCAACAATCTGACCTACACTCATCAGATTCTTGGTGATTGTTGGAACATACAATACTCTGCTTAGTAAATTTTGATTACCATCACTTGTTTTGACATTGCCTACTTTAACCACTGAATGTTTAGTGTCATCACCTGTCTGCACTTGGTGCTTGCCTTTGGGTTCTTCCAAATCAGAGAGTAAGGCAACATTTCCAGCTACATGATTAGAGCAACCTGAGTCAGTATAGAACAAATGATCATCATTGATACCTGATTTAGATGTCATGTTCATAATCAACAAGGAATCATCTTGATCCTCTGCATAATTGTTGTAATCCTTCCTGTTCCTGTATCCACCTTGATAATTGCCATTGTGATTGTAGCTATTGTTGTAATTATTGTTGTAGCCATGATAGCCTTGAGATTGATTGAATCTGCCTCTGCCTTGGGAGTATCCTCCTCTTTGGTGACCTCTTCCTCTTTGGTTCTTGTAGTTCTTGTAGCATTCATCTGTAGTATGGTTAGACAAGCCACAGATATTGCATGGAGATTGGTTATAGGGTCTCCCCCTACCTGACTTACCTCCTCTGCCCCTACCTCTAGATGATCTACCTCTCCCTGCATAGTTTGCTTGGGAGGTAGAGCCTTCTTCATCAACCTTCTTACTTTTACCCTTATCTTTAGACTTCTTATCTGTATATAGGGCAGAGGGATTGTTACCTTTTGATTGCTCTCCATTCTTTGTGATCTTTGCTTCATGTGTAAAGAGTTGTCCAATCAGAGTTGTTAGATCAGGTGCTTGGATGTCCATGTATAAGTCCATTGCAGTGGTAAAGCTCTCCCACTTGTCATCTGCCTTTAGTCCATTGATCACTTGTCTGACTATTTGCTCTTCTTCAATTTCTTCTCCAACACTTGCAAGTTGATCTGCAATGTCTTTGACTTTGGTGACAAAATCTGAGACACATTGTTTTGATTGCTTCTTAAGAGTTGTAAACTCAATCCATAGCTGATTCTTTCTGGCCCTTGTGCTTGATGAAAAGTATGTTGACAAGGTTTCCCAAGTCTCTTGGGAAGTCTTACAGTTCCTTACATGAGGTAGAAGGAAATCAGAGATAGAGTTTAGAAGATATGACCTTGCCAAAGCATCTTTAGCACACCATTGGTTGAGCCTCTCATGTTCATCCTTTGTAGGTAGGCCTCTAGTTTTGAATGAGGGCAACTCCTCATCTCCTGATATGTATCCATACAAGCTTCTCCCTTGTAGATAGGTCTTCATTCTCAATGACCAAGCCTGGTAGTTATTTCTATCCAATTTGTCAATGAAGGAAGGGAAACCATCACCCATGATTACCTTATTTGCTCTGATACCACTGTTAGATGTGATGGCTGGGTACAATCAGAAGATCAAGTTGGTGCTGCTAGACCTGCTTCACACCTGCCCTCTTTTCTCTTCAGATATGGTTAGGAGACTCCTTGAGCTCCCAAATGACATCAAGAAACTATATAGGTGCTTTACAAAGTGATTGAGTAATGACCAAATCAAAACAGATGATTTTGAACCTTCACAACTCCAAAAACTTTCTATTCCTGTAATGATACCTGCTCAGTCCTAAGCTCAGTATGACCAGCACACTTGCAATTGGATTAATTCCTTCTGGGAGTATTAAATTAACTTAACAAGCTACCATTAGCAAGTTAAATCACTCCAATTAACAAACTATACACTGAGCATGATCTTTAGCAAAATCAGAGACACCCCCGACTTTTTAGGGACTACACAGAAAAATACCAGTGACTGCCTCGACTGAGATTTCTCCCAATTGGCTGAATAGAATGACTTGAAATTTTGTAGTGTTGTAGAATGCTTTGAGCTGGTTCTAATGAGCTTTGAATCATCCAATTTGGTTCAGTAGATCTTGAGATATGCCCTGTTGAAGTTGACAGACTTGAAGATGATCACTCAGAGAAAAACACAGAGATAATGTCTATGAGTATATGTATTGAATCTATCAAATGTACATTCCCATTGGCATGTAGAGTGATGCCCAATGGTACTCAGAGGTGTAGGCTCAATAGTAGCTCTCACACACTCAATGTATTGCTTGGAATTACCTCGGGAAGTGAGATCCTGACCCGCGACTTTTACATAGCTCTTTTATAGGAATTTTGAACAAATTTGAATTTGAATTCAAATTAAAGTTCCCTTGATTCTCTCCACTAGACTTAGGGAGATATTCCCTCAACTAGATCATCTACTTTTTCCACGACTCTATTCTAGTAGGTGTGATTACATAATTGATTAAGTCATATTGACTTTTACATTGGGTAAAGAGTAACAATCAATTAAGCATCTGTTTCTATGGTTCAAATGTATCCTTCATGGGTTCAAACTTTATCTTTCCAAGGTTCCAATTGTCCAAGCTTTATGTTGAGTCTTCAAGGCACAAATCAAAGCCAAGTGTGAAGGCTTGTTTGCACCAACAAATAGAAAGTCAACCTACTTGAACAATTTGAAATAGAGTCTCCACTACTATTCCAAATGGTGCACCATGCTTTCCTTCGGATCTCTTGTGCATTGCATAACTCCTCCATTTACCAATGAAGTTGTGCAAGCATATCATCATTGTATTGAGTGGTCGATTAAGACAATATCTTCTTATTGAATTTATTGCATCTTCAGGGATTTGGGTTCCATGTTAAGTTCTCAATAGGATCCATGTATCTCACATATGTTGGCTAATTACTTCCTTCAAAATGGAGTCGATCTTCTTTGATGTGTGACATGGTAGCCACAAAATCCAAGATAGAGTGTAGCCTAGAATACTTTATCAAAGTTTTTTATAGGAATTCGGTGGAACCTTCTCAATCCACTTATTAAACATAAAATCCCATGGTGCATGGGAAAATGAGCAAGAAAGTCCTAGGCATGTGTGCATAGTTCACGCAAGGAGTCACTTGATTGGATCTAAGGGTTTTTAAGCTGGTCCAAGGCTCGTTTGAAGGATTTTCTTGATAGAAGTGTTTGGAAAAATGCAATCATGAGCACCTCCCACATGGTGAAAATTGCATCCTCATGCTAGATGTACCACTTATCTGAAAGTCCATCCAGATTGTATAGGAACAAGGCTAGATATAACATCTTCTTGGTGTTTTAGTTATATTCCTTTGCATGAGGAGATAAATATCATTATGTGATCATCTTCATCTTCTTGCAGTAAGCCTTTGAAAGTAGGTAACTTGATATTAATTCTTGAAAACAATATCTTTAGTTCCTACATATGAAACTATCTTCCAAAGAAGTGTCCAATGATTGTCTAACTTCTCATGAGAAGAAGGCATTTGTGCTAACTCTAGTAGGTCACTCAAGCTTCCTTGGGAAATTTTAATGGGAAGACTTATGGCTATAGGTGAAGGTGGTTTCTTAAAAGGAGTTAGTTGATGAGATCCTTTCCTATCCCATGTTTTCAATGGAGTCTTGAGAAGATTATGAAGCAATTCTCTAGAATGATGGGTGTGGGCCATAGTCTTACACCCATCTAGACTCGAATGCACAAAAACCTATTAAGGGATTGGCTTATTGGAAAAAATAGATGGACATGAGTGAAAATTAATTCCATGAATTTTCCTTGCACAAAGCATGCAAGGGTCCCATCAAGCATGCCAAAATGTAGTTTCCCTTGTTGGGTGGTACTTTAGGGATCATTTCTTCTTGGAGAAGTATCCTTCATAACATGCTTCGTGCTTGTTTGAAGGTAAGAAACAAATCAAATCCATAGTATTGTTGAATATAGATAATTTGACCAGTACAAGGAGGAAAAATCATGTTGGAATTTAGAATATCTTCATAGATATGATACTAAAAGTTAACAACTCATAAATATGAATGCTACATATTACACCATCAAAAAAACTTGAAAGAGGTCAAAGTATGAAAATTGAGCTACATTAAAATGTTAAGCACATTAAAAGAATGGCAACTAGTCACAATGTTAGTTATGTCACATGCATCATATTGTAATCATTAGAGGTCGGACACTTTTGAACAAGTACAAAGATTCTTAGGATATTGAATACAAGATAGAATATGATTGAAAATCAAACATGATGCCAACAATAATATACAACTAACCTTGGCTAGATAACTCACATAATATATGAGAGGAATACAAAGACTGGTATACTTCTCAACTAGATACTACAAAAGAGAGGATTAGAGAATGCCAAATTCTTTTGCTCCACTTGGCCCCTCGTAAGAGGATACTTGCCTCATCTTGAGAGGATATTTGCAGTGAGTCAATCACTAGAACTCTTCCACTAGCAAGGGTATATCCCTCTCCATAAGGTTGCACAAGATGGAAACAACACACACTCAACTTGTTGGACTCTTAGACTAGCTCTCCTAACTTATACAAAAACTCTTGTTGGTATGTTGGAAGAACAAACAACTAGAAGAAAAAGCATTAGAAACTTGAATCAAAGAGGGCCACCAAAATTTTTCCAATGGGTCATGAAGTGCATGAAATTCTCTTGGAACTTTCCAACAAAATAGGTAGAATTGAAGAGAAAGTGTGGAAAATAGAGGCAACCACTTCCATGTGTGCCTAAATTTAGGGGATTTCTTATGCATTTTGATAATATAAGAAAGGATCATTATAAAAACACTCATCTTTTGTAAAGGCCAAGGACGCTTTGCACCGTAAGGAGTTGTTATGCACACTTTAAAATGTTTTCTAGTAATTTTAGGAGTCATTTTAGTCATCTTCAAGTTTTGGAACCAATGTTTAAGTTATTTTGTCCAAAATCCATGGGAAAAGGGTATGAACTTTTAGTATGAAAGTGAAAAACCCTAATTTTGTAAGGGGATCTTGATTCAAGTGAGAAGAATTTCGTGAATATACCTTCTTTGGCTCTTCTTTTCCATCCTCTTCTTTATTTGGAACCTCCATGGTGTGCTTGAGGTGTCCTAAGCACCACCCAAAATAAGTGCTTTTATGCATTTTTTATGTGCATTTCTTGCTTTTAAGTGCATCTATGTGGGTTGAACTTCTTCTTCAGCATGTGTGTGGACTCCATGGCTTCTTGAGACATGTATTCATACAATTGAATGTGTTCGCATGCTTTTATTGACAAATTAAAGTTGATCTACACCACTTGATACCGGTTAGGATTCTATCTAGTAGGTCTACAACAAAGTTTGGCATTGTTCTTCGAGATGTGCTACTATTCAAGGTCTCCTTTGAAGCTTGATCTTAGGAGAGGTGGTAATAGAGCTTTGATGGAGGTGTTTATTTTTTTCTTTAGATTTTTTGAAGGTCCCTTTTTACATTTCCATCATCTTTTACATGGTTTGCTTGCTACACTAGCTTGTGAACCGTGAAATTTGTACATATGATCATTCCATTTAAGGATATTTTTTCTTCTTGTGTTAGGTAGGGTTCTTGTTTTAGCAAAAGTTATTATTAAGAAAAATAGGACAAATGAGGGAAAAATACTTAAGCCTTTGGGAATATAAGTGATAGTTGATGTTTGGTGGGTTCACACTTGAGCAATCTACTACAATAGAGAGTGCATGCGTAAGCAGAGTAGAGATTGTTAGAGCATCTCTAGAGTACCTTCTCAATGAATTGAGGCACAAAGTTATAGGGGAAGATTTTGAGAGTTAATATGGCCTTAGAATCTGTAAGATTAGCTGCACAAAGGTTTAAACAGTACATCTCAAGTTACCTTATAAGGGAATGGCCTCTTGAACAAAGGATAGTGTCCTTGTTCATAGATGGATTAATTAATCATGAAATGAAAAAGTTAGAGTTCATCAAGAGGTCATCTATATTAGATGAATGCATCAAAGAGTATTGATTTGGAAGATAATATGGAGTTAGCAAAAGGATTTCCAAAAAAGAGTAGTGTTGCTAATGTTCAATTGGACTCATCTATAGATGATCTAGTAGACAAGTTGTCAAGGAAATTGAATGCCCCATCAGATCCAGATAAAAAAATGAAAGATCTAACAAAAATAGACATTGCCAACAATGTGAAGGTGATCAAATAACCAATTTTTGTCCTAGACAAAACCAAGGTTTCAGATGTATTCATCCTACATAAGCACAAGCACGTAACAATTCCCTATGGTGTGACATTGAACAAAAAATTACTAATCATCCCAGAATAGATTGCTATTATAGAAAACAAGATGTATGCCAACCACAACATGTGATGAGGCATCAAAACTATCAAAGTGCACCACAATATCACAACAATCAAGCACAAGATCAGCCAAATGTGAATAGGAACCCACAATCTAATGCACAAGTACCAAGACTATATCCTAATAGGGAATTCACTTATGTCTAGAGATAAAAGAATTTTGCTCAAGGGAAACCACAAAGATTCTATGGAAAAACCTAGCAAAATCAGTGCTAGGGTAACAACGTCCATTAAATTCGTGAGAGAGCTCTAGTGCTAGTTGATCTGCCAATTGAGGCAAGGATCAATAAAGGATCCTATGACTATGGTTACGATAGCCATCGTGAGGAGGATAGGAAATGTACCCAAGTATATAAGTCTCTCTAGAGTTAGACTCAAAGTAGTTACAAGTACTAAAATCCATAGGAGTGTGGTACGCTAATCCAACACCAAAAGTCCCCAAACAATATGGTCCACCTTTCAGACCTACCATTCTTAAGGGCACTTGTATTAGCTGCAATGGTGATCATTATGTTTTCCAGTGACTTATTCTCCAAGCCGAGACCATTGCTAATACACTATCTCTACTTATGTATCTGGATTTGTGTATAAAATTTATTTTTAATTCATACTTATGCTTTTATTAATGTATGTAGATCCCAACATATGAATTGATGGTATTCCACCACACCATTCATAATTACCAGTAATACCTCATTTATCAAAAGCATCCACGAGGAGACTACACAAAAATGATCCTCTAGTATATGAAAATTTAAAGAACTATATTTGAAAGAAGAAAAACAAATTATTTTTTTAATGACGATGATGGCATGGTCGATTTTATCAAGGATTGGTATCAAAATGAAAGAAATAGGGCTGATATTTATGAAATAAAACAATATCTTTGAGAATAGTGTCTAAAGAACATCTATGCAAGAAGTCATTTGACACAACTAAGTTCAAGTTCACTTGCTCTCAAGATTAAAAATTGTTTTGGATGGATTAATGTATCTTTTTAACACATTCAGGTATCTTATATTAATAGTTTATTTTTTTTCTATCTATATTTATATATGTTTTTTATAATAATCATTTTTCTTTTCATGAACTTGTAGGTTATTATCTCAAAAGTTTTTAAGAAGCAACAATGCTCTTAGTACATCACATGATGAAATGAAGAAGATGATCAATAACCTTGGTATATATTATTATTTTATACATGCTTATCCTAATGATTGTATTTTATATAGAGGTCAATTTGCAAACTAACTAACATGTCCAAAATGTCTCACCTCATTACAAGAAGGAGAAAGGTAAAATTCCAAAGAAAGTATTGAGGCATTTTCCATTCAATCCATTAATCAAGTATATGTTTCAAAGCTTAGAACTATCAAAGATTTTGAGATGGGGATCCAATCATAAAAGCACTGATGGAGTAACAAGAATTCGAGAAAATAGTCCAAAATTTTAGCACATTGATTCTAGATAGCTTGATTTTGAAGAAGAGCCACAAAATCTAAAATTGGTGTTGCATTAGATGGAGTTTTAATCCATTTTTTATGAAATCTAGTAAATCTTCCACATGGCTAGTGGTAGTCATCAACTATAATCTTCCACCATATTTTAATATTAAGATATAACATTTAATGCTTTTACTCTTAATCCTAGGAAAACAAAAAGTTAAAAAAATAAACGTATATCTTGCTGCTCTCCTTGATGATATCCAAGAGTTATGGAGAGGTATTCATGTCATTGATATGTCAAAAGTCATTGGCTAAATACAAGTTATGATTCATGGAATTGTGGCATGGACTTCCATGATTTTTCAAAATATGGTTTTCATTCAGGTACTGGCATGATTTTCTTTTTACTATATTTCTAATACTATGTGAGTCAAGCTAATTATAAATTTTATATTGTCCATGCATACAAGAATTTATACTACAGGATACAAAGATTGTACTTATTTTGGTGATTGGTTGAGATTTGTTTATAGCAAAAATATCAAAAAAAAATATTAATCTTTGACATCGATGCTTTTTGATTGATGATCATCCATTATGGTGCAAAAGAGAAGACATATACTTTAATGGAACAATTGAAAAATTGTAAGTTTCCAAAACCAATGACACCAATGAATTGATATTGGAAATGGATAGAAGGATGTGTGGCTAAAACATCTTTTGGTTGATTTGGATGTTGGTCAGTCTTTTATCACCACCATCTTCAATTACAATCAAAGTGCATTGGCAGTTGCAAGGAACCTTGTGTTCCATGCTCCCACAAAGCACATTGAGGTACACTATCATTATGTCAAGGAGGGTTTCTCTGCTAGAGAGATCAGTTTGACTTATGTGCCCACATAGAATAATGTTGTAGACCTTTTCACAAAGACTACCCAGGGAGAAGTTTGAAGCTTTCCACAAAGCTCTGGGCTTAATTCATTTTTTGGATTGATTTCTTTCCACATAGCTTCGCACTTCCTTATACATGATTGTCAGCTCCTTGTTCACTGCATCACTCCCTTGGGGGATTTGTTGATATATTTTGATAGTGTTGTTTGTGAACACACTTAGGAATATCGGGGTACTTTTATTCGTCTTTAGTAGGTTTTTCCCTCTGGCTTATATACACCTATAACCCTAATAGGTCACTCATCTTTTTAAATTCACTTGGTAACACATTCAATACTGTGTTGTGCTCCATGATTCTTCTTTTTCCTTGTGCTATTTGTGTGTTATCATATACCTTAAACTGAAAAATGTTGAAATTGTTAATCTCCTCATATGTACTATTTACAAAGTCTAGGAAAAAAATAATCGATTGTAAAACGTGAGGTTGGAAAACCTCCTCTTAGATAAACATTGAACGTCTTGAAGTATCTAGCTTCACTCATGATTTGAGAATCCACACTTCCAACTCAAATGACTAATGTGCATATATGTACATTGCATGAAGAATCTAGAATTTCATATAAAATACCTCCCCTCTTCATTCAGATTAAGCATACTTTTGAATGCCTAAAAAAATGTGAATCCTTGCTCCCATGGATGAATTCAGTGGTGCAAATTTTCATTGTAGAAAAGACATTAACTATTATAAAGTAAAAGTGATGTTCACTAGTATGTCTCAGTGAGAGGAGAAAAATCTAGATGATTTCTCAACAAGAATGATAGTACAATAATGACCACAATGTGGAATTGCTAGAAATAGCTTTTGGAGGTGACTAATAATGTCAAGAGTAATCCAAAAGTAGCAAACAAGAGAATAGAGTTCTAGATAAGAATCGATCAATTCTTCAAGATCTTGAGACAATTGGTTATCATTTCTAATTATATAGAAGCTCTGAGGGTAAAAGACATCACATATTGATTTTTGAGATTAGTTTCTATTCATTTTGTTAATCATGAATACATCCAAAAATCTAATGGTTTTATTTAAATTTAAATTATCTTTATGGCATATTCTATATATTGCCCACATCTTGCAAGATGAGAACCTCTTTCTACTTTGAACATGCAAGAAAAGGAGGTGTAAGATAAAAATAAACTCTCTCAAAAAACCATCGCATTGGTTCGACAAAGATAATTACAAAAAATGAAAGGCTTAACAACTAATACAAGAAATAATTGAAGATCACACAAAGGACAAGGAAGAAGGATCAAAGAAGAAGACAGAGATACCAATTTCATACAAATTATTGTCCAATCAAAAGTAATTATCGTAATAATCAATTCAAGAAGATGTTCACAATGTAAGTTAAAAGCTATTACAATATGGAGTGATTTTTGGTTTAGTTTCTTGGGCATTTGTCTCTATCTAGTCACATTTATATCTAATAAAGGCCTCTCTTCTATGACCCTTTAGTTTCTTTATATCCAAAAACTTCTAATGTAAAATCACAGCTATAGTAGCACAAAAAGTACCTTGCTTTGGATGCTTGAAGACTTGGTGCATAACCATAAATTCTAAAAGTAACTACTCTCTCTAAAACTCTTTTTTAAATTACGAATTTGGGGGGATACCCATAACTTTTTATAAAGTCTTAGTACAACATCATGGGAAGTTAAGAATTTTAGAGTATTTCCAATGCACTTGACGAAATATACCTTTCTTAAATTTTGGTAAATAATGATCAGGGCCATGAGCTTCAATCTTGGATATCCTTACTTCCATCTTTACCCTTGAACATTTTCTGAATCCAAGAAATCGTCTTCAATAAACGATTCAATCTAGATTCATAGAAAATGTGATTAGAATATGTAACTTGTATGCATATAAAGGTGATTCTTTCTCACAAACGAGATAATGTGTTTGTCATCTGAAAGCATATGCACCAACCATGGTAGTTTGGCTATGTCCTCACACAAAAGGTCAAGACAATGTGCACTGCAAGGGATCCAGATAATGCTTGGGAACTCATGTTCTATCATCTCCTCCATCCTCTTATGATTAGAGGCATTGTCTTTCACTACTTGTATCACATTGGAAACTCCCACTTCTTCTATAGAGGATTTTATATGCTCAAAAATGTATTGCCCTGTGATACGTATATCTGTAGCACTACAATCCATTTCCTTTAAAAAATATGTGCCTAAGCAAGAGGAAACCATTATATTGATAATCTGACATCGTCTAAAATCACTCTATCCATCAGATAGAATGGAACAACCATACGTTTGCCACCCGCTTTTAATGGATCCTAATCGTAGGTCGATCCTCTCTTGCTCTTCAATGAGCATGGATGTGTGTAGGAGATTATATGGAATCCTATGCCAATCATCATTAGTAGGTCCCACTTGGGCTATTGTCCTCACCATCCTCTTCCAAGCATCAATGCGAACAACATTGAAAGAGAGATTGCATTCAAGTATGCAACACTCAATTTCAATTTCTGCAACTTTTTGGTGTTGCTTCTGTACACTTGTAATTAGATAAGAGGAATGGAGGCCCC
>CM035416.1:74386482-74393982 GCA_020310875.1 Ceratopteris richardii
CAAGTCCGTCAATGATCCCTTTTTACAGCTGCTAACTTTCCCCACATGGTTTGTCTTTTGGAAAATCATTTTCATCAATAAATTTGAAAATTGCCTTGGTTTCACCAAAAAGAATGTCTGTGAAAAAAGCTTCCTTATTAACTTCTCAAGTTTTAAAAGATTTCTGATAATCATTCTCTTTCAATGTCTATGGCAAAATTGAATTTCTATGAGCTGGACTCCGCCTTTTCAAAAAGCTACAAAGACTGCAATAATGAAGTAACTGAAAAAAATATATTTATCAAGCCCTCGTTTGTACATTGGTAAAAAATAAGTAACTAATCACGCTACAAGCTTCACTTGAATATTAAAAATCCAGCATAATCCCAATAAGATGTCATTTTCACTCTGTGTGTGTGTGTGTGTGTGTGTGTGTGTGTGTGTGTGTGTGTGTGTGTGTGTGTGTGTGTGTGTGTGTGTGTGTGTGTGTGTGTGTGTGTGTGCGCATGCGCGCGCATGTGTGCGTGTGTGTGTGTGTGTGTGTGTGTGTGTGTGTGTGTGTGTGTGTGTGTGTGTGTGTGTGTGTGTGTGTGTGTGTGTGTATGTGTGTGTGTGTTGAGAGAGAGAGAGAGAGAATCAGAACACCTCATATATTCTTGATAGATTATGAGCACCTTACATGATGTAAATAAGTTTAACATGTATGAGAACTGTAACCTCACCTGCAACAATCGGAACAATTAAGACATTTGTATTAATCTCAGTACTTTATAAATACACAGGTGGGTCTCAGATGGAGGGCGAGCATGCGAGTATAGCGGATGAAGGTTTTAAAGCTAACTAGATGCTGCATATCATCCAGGTCATACCTTGACCGAGGTAAGGCAACCACGCCTCTACAGATCGCATGATTATGAGGAAGAGGCATGAAAAGCTATAGACATAATACGATTTTATGCAACTCATGGACAAAGACAGTCTAGAGAGCTAGTGCATTAGCTTACCCCCAGATCTCGATTCTTTTCTTCAACTTGAGAACTTTATTGAAGTGCATCCTCTTGAAGAGATTACTTGTGATCATTTCCAAGGAACCCCGAAACAACAACATTTAGCACCTTTGAGCCTTGATTGTCTCATTCAAACAAGTCCATCAATGATCCCTTCTTACAGCTGCTAACTAACTTTCCCCACATGGTTTGTCTTTTGGAAAATCATTTTCGTCAACAAATTTGAAAATTGCCTTGGTTTCACCAAAAAGAATGTCTGCGAAAAAAGCTTCCTTATTAACTTCTCAAGTTTTAAAAGATTTCTGATAATCATTCTCTTTCAATGTCTATGGCAAAATTGAATTTCTATGAGCTGGACTCCGCCTTTTGAAAAAGCTACAAAGACTGCAATAATGAAGTAACTGAAAAAAATATATTTATCAAGCCCTAGTTTGTACATTGGTAAAAAATAAGTAACTAATCACGCTACAAGCTTCACTTGAATATTAAAAATCCAGCATAATCCCAATAAGATGTCATTTTCACTCTGTGTGTGTGTGTTGTGTGTGTGTGTGTGTGTGTGTGTGTGTGTGTGTGTGTGTGTGTGTGTGTGTGTGTGTGTGTGTGTTGAGAGAGAGAGAGAGAGAATGAGAACACCTTATATATTCTTGATAGATTATGAGCACCTTACATGATGTAAATAAGTTTAACATGTATGAGAACTGTAACCTCACCTGCAACAATCAGAACAATTAAGACATTTGTATTAATCTCAGTACTTTATAAATACACAGGTCACAGGTGGGTCTCAGATGGAGGGCGAACATGCGAGTATAGCGGATGAAGGTTTTAAAGCTAACTAGATGCTGCATATCATCCAGGTCATACCTTGACCAAGGTAAGGCAACCACGCCTCTACAGATCGCATGATTATGAGGAAGAGGCATGAAAAGCTATAGACATAATACGATTTTATGGAGCTAGTACTAGCACCTTGATTGTGCCCTGGCTATTGGCAGCCAAAATTGTTGGACTCTCACCTTTCCAGCAGACTACACTTATGAAATCATCTCTGTCATCAACATCAGAGGAACCGAACCTATGCCATGCAGCAGGCTTTGAAATCGCCTATAAAACCAATATAGATAATCGTTAAAACTGTTTAAAAGTGAACTAATTAACACAGTTGAAATAGAATTGAAGAATATATTTCTGATCAAGTAAACACAAGGAAAAAAACTAACAAGCAAATGGCGGATACATGGCCATTGAACCATACAAAAGGCATATATCGGTATATTGACACATACACATTCATCCTTACACACATACACTCAATAATCCCCCCATGAATATTTCTGTGGACCCATATATATTATGTTTATATATACCATATATCTTATGTTTATATATCTATATATCCATCTCTCTCTCTCTCTCTCTCTCTCTCTCTCTCTCTCTCTCTCTCTCTCTCTCTCTCTCTCTCTCTCTCTCTCTCTCTCTCTCTCTCCATATATATTATGTTTATATATACCATATATCTTATGTTTATATATCTATATATCCATCTCTCTCTCTCTCTCTCTCTCTCTCTCTCTCTCTCTCTCTCTCTCTCTCTCTCTCTCTCTCTCTCTCTCTCTCTCTCTCTCTCTCTCTCTCTCTCTCTCTCTCTCTCTCTCTCTCTCTCCCCCCATACATTGATGCCTCTCAGATTCCAAAGCTAAGAATCTTTGATACACCTTTAAGTTATATCAATATTTGGACTTGAGTACCAATACCAGTGGTTTGGGAATTGTTGGGAACTACTTGCTATTAAACTTACTTGAAAGATTTCCGTCTCATATCTAGGGAGATTTTTTCTTTCAAGAACTTTAGATTCCTGCCAAGGAATCAAGTAATACTAAGCCAATGATTCATCTTGGAATCTTTTGCTTTACTGGAATGATCTTCAAAAGAAATTCTTGACTTTTGGACAAGACCAAGACTTAAAGCTTTATTGCTTGTCCAAAAGATATTCCTTTTTAACCAAAAATAGTTAACTAGACTATTTCCTTTATTGGCTTATCTTTTAGGAAGTAGCTTAATTTCCAAAGATTACTCTGACTTGGATTTCTTCTTTAAGCTCTAATTAGCTTAAACAAAACCAAGCACAATTTTTTCATCCTCAAAAACAATACTTAATAAAGTTTCCATGCTTTTTTGAAAACTTTGCATCTTGACTAGAGATGCAATCATGGAACCTAACATCCAAGTATTGAACACTAAAGTTCAAGTGATTCTAAAGTTTATTCACTTCTTTGATTTTCATTACTCTTCAGGATGAAATCAAAGAAAAAACTTTAAAAGTTCCATGATTTTTTTACAAATATAGAACATATCAACTATCCTTTGAACTTGAAAGTTCAATTGATTTAAGTTCCATTTGATTTTATTTGATTCTTATCACGTCCTGGGATAGAATTAGATAAAACTTCCAAAGGAAACTTTATCAACCTACTTGGATGCATGATTTCTTAAATCCAAGCTAACGACTACATCTAAGCTTGTCGTTAAGATTCTCTAAGTTTTCTCCTAAACTTAGAGTCATCATGGAAATTTTCAAGCAGTCCTATTTTCTTGCTATTCCAATGAGCAAGAAGATTGAATACTTGACTTTCGAAGGCCCTACTTTTTCTAATCAAGACTCTTGATTTGTGATACCTAAGTATCACGTTTTGGGAAAAGCAAACTATCTACTTGAGTTGCACGGCAGCCAAGAGCGTTGCAACTACATAGTGTGCTATTTTCCCTAACTATCTAAGTCGAGTTAGAAAAAAGAGGTAACGAAAGTTTATGTATTCAACTACTTAACATACAATCATGCATATGCAAATGCTTGTTCTTGCATGCAAATGCATGTGAATGCATGCATGCGTTGGATTGCACCAAACTTAAATCAAGCAATTCTTAAGCTTGAAAATGCATGTTCCCAATCATTTATGCACAAACATTCTACTTGCTAGCTTTTAAAAAAGATATAACCGTTCATGTGCATAAACTTGAGCATTAGCTATCTTTTTCAAGCAAGAAGAAAACGCATTTTTTGCATGAAAACATTCTTTGAATAGGAGAAATGCACCAATATTCTTTCATAGATGCATGCCTATGCTTGATAAGTGTTTCCATACTTTGATGCTCTCCTACTTTGCTTTCATTAGATTACATACGATGCTTTCAAAATTGAAAATTCCTTCCCTACTTCAATGTTAATAGCAATGCATTCTATATGAAAGCATAGAGCAAAGCAAATATTGAAATGTATATATCAACTTGTAAAGTACTTATCTTCCAATTAAGCTATGTCCTTCCATTGATCCTCAGGAAGAGCCATTCTCCATCCTTGAGATCTCCATTTGCATGGCTTTTGCTCACCCTTCTCTTTGGATTGGGAGAATATAGATGCAACATCTACATATATAGCTCATGTAGATCGAGCAATAGTTTCTTCTAGCAAGAAGTCTCGTTCCAATATGAAGTCCCATCCTGCATCTTTGAGTGTTGTGTTACCTTCTCCTTCTTCAGGTTTACAAAAGTATATGTGCAGAATGCACACAAATATCAGAGGAGACAGAAGACGGCCATGAAACGCTTGTATTGTAATGGTTGGAAGACATCACGCCGTGGGTAGATGTCCTTGGCTCAATCAGCGCCTTCCGCACTGAATGAAGATGATATCCCCTTTATCCTTCTACGCAATAGAATATGTATCTATGTAGCAGGTTACCAACTGTGATTGCCGAGTGTGTTTGGATGAATGGATTAGGGAAATGCCTTCGTCCACCGTGGTCGGGAGATCGAATCCATTGTGCTTCCACTCGATTTCCCCCTTTTGCTCAAGGTTCTGCAGCACTATGTCACATGTCATAACAAGAGTTGAATTACTCAATTGTTACGAACCTGGTTGCTCCCGTGGTTAAAGGAGAGACTCATCCTCTAATGTCGCGGGATCGAATCCTGGAAGCCACTGTGTAGAATATGCTCTGTTTTTTTGCTTGAGGAGAACCTTTCTGCAGCGGGGGATAAGAAGCTCTAATTTGGTATATTGAATCACGATCATTGCTTGCTATGCTAGACACGAGGAAGCCTCTACATGACAAGGTCGTGGGTTCGAACCTTAGCCGCCACTGATTGCAGATAATTTTGTTTCTTTTGCTTGTGACGAAGAACCTTACGCAGGGCCCAACATGAAGTCTTGTTCAGCTCTGCGTAGCTTGGTGGATTGACCTTGTTTCGATCTCTGAGGTTCAGCGATCCTGTCTAGCAACCCACCTCTCTTCAATCTCTTGGACAAGAGAAAGCTCCCTTAGGCTGAGGTCGCGTGTTCTATCCCAAGCCACCACCATGGTCAAGGTGTTCTACTTTTGCTTGAGACATGCGAGCTTCTAAAGCCCTAAATATGACATCTTGATGTGCTTTGGAGGAGAGAAAGGCACGAAAGCGAATTATTATCTTGGATACGAGGAAGCCTCCTCCACAAGGAGGTCATGGGATCGAGCCCCCTACGTGATCAGACTAAAAACGATGTTCTTTCTTGTAGTCTCCTCCATTGAAACTTCCTTTTGCGCCACCAAGGAGAATCGATGGAGCTTATCCACACCTGTGAGAAAAAATTGAGCCAAGGAAGGTGAATGAGAGCACTCGTGGGTATGAAGAAAGGAAGCTCTACAAGATATTGAAATATCGAGCTTTCCATAGAAGCTCCAGCTTGGGAAGAATATGATAATGAACCCTACAAGGACTCCAAGAGAGTTTAAGAAAGATGATGAGCCCACCATGAAAGCTTGCTCCGATACCAATTCAAAATTATGACCACCACATGTTAGAGAGATGACTATCCTCCCAACCAAATGCCCCTATATATAGCTCTCTCCAAGGGACTTCCTTCTTGAGCAGATGGATACCATCCAAGTGTCAACCATGTACCCGCATGTGTGCCAAGTGTCCCAGTTAACTCGAGTTAACTCAAGTGGATGCTTCTAGAAGGCTCCAGATCTCTTTGGGCAAAATACTCTCCCCATGTAGCCCATGGGGATTGAACCTAAGACCTCCTACTTCACACCCTTGACACTTAACCACTAAGCTAAGTGGACCACAAGAGCACAAGACCTCCTACTAAGTCTAGACTCGAGATCTATTGTCATACACACATGTGACCAAAAGGTGTCCGAGATACGAAATTGACCGAACCCTTAGATCCTAGACTTACTTTATTACTTACACACATACACACACACATATATACACACACACACACACACACACACACACACACATATATATATATATATATATATATATATATATATATATATATATATATATATATATATATATATATATATATATATATATATATATATATATATATATATATATATACGCATATACATACATACATACATAGCTACATACATACATACGTACATACACATATATATACACACACACATGTATATATATATATATATATATATATATATATACAGTGTTGTTTCCTGACGCGTCAGGAAACCTTCGCTGACTTAACTGACTTCTAACTTATGACTTCCATTCTTGACGGACTCCTAACGGGGTTTTTCCAGGCCTTGCTATTTCAGTGTTGAATGACCTCTCGATGTCATTTTTCAGAGTCTGTATGCATAGAACTCTTTGGTTCCAGCCCTCCCCGACTGTTTCCAGCCCAGCCCAACTCTATTTCCAGCCCTGCCCAGCTCTATTTCCAGCCCAATCCAACTCTATTTCCATCCCAGCCAGATGAATGACCTCTGGATGTCATTTTTCAGAGTGTGTATGCATAGAACTCTTTGGTTCCAGCCCTGCCAGACTGTTTCCAGCCCAGCCCAACTCTATTTGCAACCCAGTCCAACTCTGTTTCCAACCCAGCCCAACTCTATTTCCAGCCCAATCCAACTCTGTTTCCAGCCCAGCGGATAGTGCTTCAAGGCTCCAGCTTGACTCTGATGTCCTTTCAAGCCTTGCGTGACTTCCTTCCTTCAGCCTGTAGCTTACAGCCAATGAGGCCATAGGCTCAACTAGAGGGGTCAGCCCACAACGCCTTTGCCTTGGCCCTTACCTTTCAAAGCACTTCAAGGTATATGCTTCAAACATGCTCTGAGCTCACAGCCTGGCAACCTCATATTGTATGATGCAGCATGCTTATACTCAAAGAGTTTCAATGTTAACAGTTACAACTTATATGATAGTAGATACATTCATTGACAACATGAATGATGTTGAAATGTTCAAAATTCATGAATGAAATGCAAATTATGATGTCATATACACATTGTTGACTGTATAGTATCATGATTCATCATGTCAGTTGTAAATTGTACCATAAATCATCACTAGTTAGAACTTAGTATTAAGTTGTGAATACAAACATGAAATATGCAATCATGCAATCATGCATGATTGCATCATTGAATGAGTATATGAGATTTATGAATCATGATTTTTTTCCAATTGAAATCATATAAGTCTAAACTCTAGTCTC
>CM035416.1:74401482-74418982 GCA_020310875.1 Ceratopteris richardii
GGCCTCTTTTTGAGATCATGATATAATTTCTGACGTTTCTGTGCAACTTTCATGTTTTTCCTTACCTTATTTAGCTCCAAATCCATGTTTTCAAGCATCTGTTTGGATATTTCAACTTCATTCTGTGAATTAAAAAGTGAATGCGGCAGCAAGCAATTATAACCATACATTGCTTCAAAAGGTGTCATCTTAATAGAGGAATGCCATGCACTATTATATGCATACTCAACCAAGGGTAAATATTCAGTCCAATTGTTTTGCTTATCATTCACATACATGCGTAACATATCCTCAAACACCCTGTTAACCCTCTCGGTCTTACCATCGGTTTGAGGATGAAATGCAGTACTCATGCGTAATTCTGTTCCTATGGATTGAAATGTTGCTTTCCAAAAATTAGATGTGAACCTTGCATCCCTATCAGAAATTATACTTTTGGGTATACCATGTAACCTAAAAATTTCTTTTATGAAAAGTTTAGCAACATGCAAAGTTGTATCAGTTTTCCTCATGGAAAGAAAATGTGCAATCTTTGTAAGACGGTCCATGACAACAAAGATGGTATCATGCCCACTTCTGGTCACAGGCAACTTTGTTATGAAATCCATAGAGATGGATTCCCATTTTTTATCAGGCACATCTAATGGTTGTAACATGCAAGGACTCCTTTTAAATTCGGCCTTAACCTGTTGACATTTCAGACATTCTTCGACATACCTCTTAATATCATATTTCATACGTGGCCAGTAATATGAAGCTTTCACTTTTGCATAAGTTCTAGAAAAACCAGGGTGTGCAGAGAAAGATGCATCATGACAGTCATGCAGGATCTTTTCTTTCAAAACAGATTCTGAAGCAATACATAAACGAGAATTACAATACAAATCATTATTTCTCAAATGAAATTTTCCCTGAAACATAGAACCTGGATTCATACCCAAAAATTCCAAGATTGCTGCATAAAATAAATCTTCTTTTAATTCTTTTCCAATATCAAAATCAGAGGATAAAATAGAAATTGAACTGCATAGGGGTTTACGAAAGCATCGGCCACCTTGTTTTCTTTTCCTGCTAAGTATTTATTATCAAAATCATATTCACTTAGCAATTGGATCCATCGTTTTTGTCTATTGTTAAGTAAAGGTTGAGTAAATATGTATTTAAGGCTCTGATGATCTGTTCTTAATTCAAACTTTACTCCTAGCAATAAGTGTCTCCAATGTTTAAGTGCGTGAACAACTGCAAGCATTTCTAAGTCATGTGTTGTATAATTTAGTTCATGTTTCCTTAATTTCCTTGACTCATAAGCCACTACCCTCCCTTCTTGTGAAAGAACGCATCCGATTTGGCTTCCACTAGCATCACATGCAACAATAAAAGGCTTCCCTAACTCAGGTATCTTTAGCACACAATTTTCGATAACTTTCTGTTTTAATTCGTCAAACACCTTGACACTCATCGTTCCATGTGAACTCTCTATTTTTCTTTGTCAATTCTGTAAGAGGATTTGCAATTCGAGAAAACTCCCTAATGTGTGCCCTCTCATATTGTGCCAAACCAAGGAAGCTTCTCACATCCCTCACACATTTGGGTGTAGGCCAGTCAACTATGCTTTTAACTTTCTCAGGATCTATATGAATCCCTTCCTTAGAAACAACTCTCCCCAAATAAGTCACTTCCCCTTTTGCAAAAAAACATTTACTCATCTTACCATATAGTTTATGCTCTCTTAGTGTTTGTAAAGTCTTCCTGAGATGCAATGCATGTTCATCATCATCCTTAGAATACACAAAAATATCGTCAAGAAAAACTAATATAAATTCATCGAGATATTCATGAAACACATTATTCATCAAACACATAAATGTTGCAGGAGCATTTGTTAATCCAAAAGGCAAAACTGTGAACTCGTAATGACCATATCGTGTTCTCCCTAATGTGTGCCCTCTCATATTGTGCCAAACCAAGGAAGCTTCTCACATCCCTCACACATTTGGGTGTAGGCCAGTCAACTATGCTTTTAACTTTCTCAGGATCTATATGAATCCCTTCCTTAGAAACAACTCTCCCCAAATAAGTCACTTCCCCTTTTGCAAAAAAACATTTACTCATCTTACCATATAGTTTATGCTCTCTTAGTTTTTGTAAAGTCTTCCTGAGATGCAATGCATGTTCATCATCATCCTTAGAATACACAAAAACATCGTCAAGAAAAACTAATATAAATTCATTGAGATATTCATGAAACACATTATTCATCAAACACATAAATGTTGCAGGAGCATTTGTTAATCCAAAAGGCAAAACTGTGAACTCGTAATGACCATATCGTGTTCTAAAAGCGGTTTTGGGTATGTCCTCAGACTTTACTCTAATTTGATGATATCCCGATCTTAAGTCAATTTTAGTGAATACTCTGGCACTACTCAATTGACTCAGCAATTCATCTATGTGTGGCAGTGGATACTTGTTCTTAATGGTTTTCTTGTTCAATCCCCTATAGTCAATACAAAGTCTGTATCAACCATCTTTCTTTTTCTGAAACAAAACAGGTGCTCCCCAAGGTGAAACACTAGGTCTTATCAACTCCTTCTTCAATAGATCATCCAATTGGAGCTTCAACTCTTTCAATTCATCAATATTGAACCTATAAGGTGCTCTAGAATAAGGCTCACTTCCTGGATAAAGGTCTATAACATGGTCAATTTTTCTAGGAGGAGGCATGCCCGGTAGATCATCAGGAAATACATCTGCGTACTCATCTAAAAGTTTTTTAACATATTCCGGTATTTCCTCTTCTTTCTTCTTCTCCCGAAGGTCATGCACATAAACCAAATATGTCTCACAACCCTGTCGAATACCCCTAATCAACTTTATTGCAGAAATAGGAGAAAAACTTGAATTACACTTGCCTGCAAGACGATGTTCCTTCCCTTCTATTTTCAAAGTAAGGATCCCGCTTTCACAATCAATCACGACACTGTTATGAACTAGCCAATCCATTCCGATGATTACATCACATTCTCTCATTTCAATTACATGGAAGGTACCCAAAAACTTATGTTCTCCTAACATAAAATCAAGATTCTCAATACAGCCTCGAGTATAGTGTATCCTACCATTAGCCATCTGTACAGGTCTTTTAGTCTGCATCTCAATATGCAACCCTAAAGCTTCTGCCATCTTAAGTGAAAGGAAACAATTTGTACTACCCGAATCAATCAAGAAACTAACCTTACGTGAGGATATGTCCCCCATAATCCTAATCACCGATGCCCTTGAATGAGAAGAAGTTTTCATGCATTGAAGTCTAGGGAAAGAACACTTACCTTGATCATCCGCTTCCTCAATTGTCATGTTTTCTTCTTGTAGATGAGCTATCTTTGCTTGCATAGAACGGTTGATGGCATTGTTTGGACATTCAAAAGTGCGATGTCCTTGTTCTCCACATCGAAAACAAAGTCCCAGCCTCTTAGCCCGCTCCAGGAAATTAGAATCACGTTGCCAGTGCATAACTTCTTGCTTCTTGAGTGTATCCGTTTGCTTCGGCTTTGGTCTTCCTCCTTGACCGTTAATAGAGTTAGTCGATCTCTGTCCATTTTGATTTATTGAAATAGGTCTTGGGGGTCGATGTCCTGTTGAGATAAACCTTGATTTGAATGCCTTTTTCGTGGTAAACTTCTCCATCTTCTCAAAGTTTTCTACTTTTGCAACCGCATCAAGAAAATCTACATATTTGGATCCCTTTACTTGATAGCGAAGCTCTTCCCGCAAACCCTCAATAAACTTGCTTTTCAGCGCATCTCCAGAAACTTCTAGTGCATACTTATGTAAACGCAAAAATTTCTCCTTATATTCTTCAACAGACAAGTTATATCTATCATCCTCATGCTGCTTGAAAGAGTAGAATTCCATTTTCTTTTCCATCCGATAATGTGGAGAACAATAACGATTCTCTGCTTGCTCTCGAAATTCTTTCCAGAGGATCGGACCTTCACGTGTTCTTGTCTGTATATAAGATTTCCACCACAGTTTTGCGACTCCTCGCAGATGCAAAATTGCCACCTTTGCTTTCGATTCCTCACTAAATACGCGCAGGTCAAAGAAATCTTCAAGTTCCTCAATCCATGCTTCAAGATCCTCTCCAGTTTTCTTCTCACCATCAAATTCATTTAATTTTGCTCTTTTGAACACTTGCTTGAGTGGAGATTCACCTGCATCATCGTCCTCTTCAGGTTCACGTTGCCGTCTAGCTCTACGTGTGTTTGATGTGCCCGCACCATTACCACCTTCAGCATTGAGGTCCATGAAAGCATTTGCAGTAGCCTCTTTTTGTTTGTTGGATCTTTCTTTATGTAATTCTGCATTCAATCTACGGATAAGCTCCTCTTGTTCTTCTATCTTCTTCTTCAAAGCGTGCATCTTGTCCCGGAATCCAACTCTGCTCTGATACCACTTGTAACAAGTCTCCTAAACTTGAGTCACAATCTCACACAGAATAATGGGTTTCGACACCACAAGATATAAAGAAGGTAAACAGAGTATACGCAGAACAAGAAGAGAGAGAATTTTATTATCTGTGCAGATTTACAAGTAGTTCTGATCTGCGTTACAAAATCTATCAGATTGCTTCAATATGAAACCTCATCCACCCGACCACCCCCGAGCTGATCTCAATCCCAATCTCAATCCCAATCTCAATCACAATCACAATCTAAATCCCAATCTCAATCACAATCTCAATCACAATCTCAATCTAAATCTCAATCTCAATCTCAATCTCAATCGCAATTCCAGAAGCCGAAAAACGATCGTAATGACTGTACGACCATCATCCTTTTCTATCTCTCAGTCTTCGTCTTTTTGGGATCTCCGCCTTTCGCAAGCGCACGACCAATCACGCCTTCCTAGACCCGCACTTTTTAGAATCTGCATGCTCCAAGATAGCGTCTTTTCGCATGTCTCATGCAAGACTTCCGGACCACCCATGCATCTACTTTTCATGTCCACCATCAAGAATCGTACCTGCAAAAATAGAGGTAATCCCTGCAACGCACTCACACACGTCAATCACCCAAAAATAACCCATATACCCATGTGCGTTTTCTAAATCCGCGAACATGAATAAGATGAATGAATGAAGGCTTCTCTTTTTTTTTTTTTTTTTTTTTTGGAAGTGTTGAAAAACAGAACTTTTTAAAACCCTGTAACTCAAAAACAGTGAGGAATCAGCTTGAGCTTGTGAAAGACAAAAATATTCAGTTCTTAAATCTGTACAATAATGTTAGAGACGCCTCAGGTCCAAATCTGCTTCCAGATATCACTTTTGGGCCCTGCAAAATCGAAAATTTTAGAGAGAAATGAAAAAACATGAAAAATCTCTTCATTAACCTATCTTCATGGAACCAAATGAGACATAAAACATAGGAACTACAAAAAATTCAATCAGGTAAAGTTTTTCTACTAAGAATACTCTACCTTTTTCTCATACAACACTTTTTCAGATTCTTTCATGTTCATGCTCGAAATTAACATACAAATTTCATGTGACAACTTTCTAGAGAGAGAATGTAAAAACTTATTGCTACAAAATTTTGCAGACATGATCAAAATATCCTAAACATAAAATTTCATTATTACCTACACATCTTTTTTTTCTTTTCCAGGTGGAAAATCAACGTGGCATCTTACACATACATACATACATACATACATACATACATATATACTACATACATACATACATACATACATACATACATGCATGCATACATATATACATACATACATTCATACATACATACATACATGCATGCATGCATGCATACATACATACATACATGCATGCATACATACATGCATGCATACATACATGCATGCATATGTGTGTGCATATGTACGTGCCACGTATGCATGCATATGTACATGCCACGTATGCATGCATATGTACGTGCATACGTAGGTATGTATACGGGAAATACATGTTAACATCTTATATGCACTGATGCTAGCATTTGTTTTCAGATGATGGTAACTCTAGTTGCAAAGCTTTTGATGAAGTTGAACTTAAATAGGAGAGTTTTTTTCTATAGATTTCAGGTATAAGCTTTTTTGTGTGATGAAACAAACTAGCTTTCGCATGATTTCAAATTTATTTTATGTTGTAAGGATCAGATGCATTTATACTCTGCCTTATCTTGATCCGGACAACATATACTGTCAAAATACAAAATCCTGAACCATCCCTCATTTCTGAAATGAAGAGGACCATGAAAGTGCATAAAGGCAATGCCTTAACTACCCCAAAAAGAATCCGATGTGCAAAATATCACAATATCACACATACCTTGTGGTAGACACACACTTCATTTGTTTCACTGCCACATGCAATGTAATCACTATTCACCGAGAGCCCCACGAAGTTCTTCTCATTAGTATGTCCTTTCAAAGTTTGGATCTAAAACACAAAAGAAAACATCCATCAAAAGTCACAAAGAAACAAGCACTCCTTCCATCACAAAAGCTAATAGATGGATACATGTAAGTTTTCTGTAACATTCCAGAGCCGCAAAGTGCTATCAGTTGATGCAGATGCAAGTTCTGTGGTTGAAATGAACTGCACATATGAGACAGTCTTCCTATGCCCAGTAAAGATGTGCACTGGAGAGTTCGCATTTCTCAAATCATAGTAATGGATATGATGATCTGCAGAACCCACCTAAAGAAGCAAAAGCTTCTGTGTGAAACACAAAACGGCATGAATAGTTTTACAGACGATTAGGAAATATAGAGCTTACTGCTAAAAGATGGCTAGATCCAGGATTGTACTTCACACAACAGACATTGGCCTTCATATCAATATCAAGCACGCTTGACTCTTGATTTACACACCAGACTTTCACCTGCATCAGATCAAAATTATCATCGCATGAGAACCAATGAGGAAACAAAACAGAATTCGAGAAAGACAATATGGAGGAGTTCGTGCTAAGTTAAAGACCTATGGAGTGTTAAGCTCTCTCAGTAGTTAAGTCTTTCATGGGTTAAAGACATTACCTCATATTAGATAGAAACTTTATCAATTGGCACACTAAAGTTGTCTAACAAGAAATAAAATAAGTTTCCAGATAGAAACATTTATCTGCTCTACACTCAAGTAAAATAATGTTTGACTCTCAGTAGTCTCATTTCTCTTATAAGAAATAGAGTATAATCAATACAACTGGCAAAGGACTGGAAACAATAACATATGCACAAGCACACACTGAGCAAGGACTAAAATACCCAAACCTTACAATCATCACTTCCCGAGACCAGCATAGTTGGATCTGTTTGGGAAAAATCAACACTCCAGGCACGCTTTTCATGCTCTTCATACTCCATGATACTCTGCAAGAAAATTCAACCACAGAGAGAACGGCTTAAACTCTACCCTTTTACAAAGATTCAATGTTGATTGTCTTACCTGCTGGGTGTTGATATCCCAGACTATTATGCTACCCTCGTAATCACTGCTAGCAATTTGATTCTTGCCATACTTGTTCCAGCTGAGACAGCTTAACTTTGATCTAGTAGGCATCTTGACAACAGGGAAATGAACCTCTGCTGGCACATTGACAACCTGTTTATATCCGCTAAAGTACTCAGTTGAGCGGACCTTTTTATTCTAAATTTAAATAACACCAAGCGCAAATAACATACTGTTGAAAAGTCAAATATCTTGATACACTTCGACACACCAGCAGTTGCGAAAAGCTTATCATCCTGATCAAATTCAATGCTGGAAATTCATCATCAAAATATGATATCAGCCCTAGCAAAGCAACTCCTAAAGAAAAATCTTCAGTAAGTCTTTTGGAAATAGCACACCAAAACCTTCAGTGTACATTTGGAAACTTCCACACCAAAATACTATCATCTTCTTTATTTTGCAACTGGGATGGTGAACTCTCTCTTTCTTCTTCTCTTTTGTTATTATTGTCCCTTATGAGGGAGGGAAAGAGGGGGGATGTGTGTATGTGTCACGGTGCACACATGCATGCATGGTCTAACTCGAATAAATCTGGCTTAGAGCATGCAGATATCTGTGTACACAGACATTTTATTGCATCTGTATGTAAGATTGCATTACCATTAGAAAAAGGACTGGGTGGTGCATTTGATTCCTTTGTGTAAGTTCCACGACATTAAATGTACGCAAAATGGATATGCATTCCCAAGTCTTTCAATTTTGTACATGCCTCTTTGCATACAAATGCTCCAATAGAGAATTCAATGATAGTGAGCGTTACATGACATTGACTTAAAAAAGCATGCATATCTTTTCTTCATGTTATAAAAGTGAATCCCACTCAGTGCACATTAAAAATATCATGAAGTGGACAACTGACATACGCATAGGCATTATAGCACTTAACGTGCAATTAAGTCAAAGAAGTACCATATTTTTTGTTCATGTTACAAAAGTGAATTGCACTTAGTGCGCATCCAAATTGTCATGAATGTCCTCGACAACTAACATACGCATAGACATTATAGCACTCAACCAACAAGTAGCACTTGGCTCAATGCATTTCAAGTTCTACACATACATTGTATGCATGCATGCACGGATGTGTGAATGCATGTACGTATGTATGTATGTACATACATACATGTTGGAAATTTAGTAGGCCCATTACTAATACCATAGGTCCAAGTTCCATATGTCCAAGATCTACAACATAAATTCTAGCAATCTTCCAATATTGATAAAACATGAACATACCACACTTAATCATACAAATGATGAGACAAAGATAGAGAAGGATTAGACAACATGTGTAAAGTGTTACGTAAGCCAAGGCTTACTCACACTATCATATATACCAATGTTCAATGTACAATGTGGGAGCAAAACTCTCAACCACTCTATGTAAACAGAAATAGATGGATGAGTGAATGTACAAATGTAACAAACTATTCAGATGTATAGACAGAAATCTGAATATATATGAGATGTGTGACCTAATAGGTTGTAGAAGAGTGAATATGAGTGACAGAAAGAAGAAGGATCAGTCTAAGACTGATAATCAGCAAACCCTCGTCTGAACTGAGGCTATGGAAGACCTTAAGTCAGATACGTGTGTGAAAAGATCACATACTTATAAAAGTAGCAAAGAATGCTAACAAGTTTGCTTCCAGAGATCCTCAAACTCGTATGAACCACCTTCTCTAACACCTCATCCAAACGTATGTAGCATGCATGTACTGATTCTCCTTTAGATATGCCGAATAGACGACTCCTGATATGGATGCCACTGCCTCCATAAGTTCCAAATAGTACCTGTGTGCATAAAGAGAATATGTACCTGAATTCTTAACATAAGATGTAAATCTTATGTTAACCACCATCCAATGTCTTTGAAGTAACCCGAAATCTTCATGTAGAAGACAATCTTCAAATACATTATGTGAATGGCCGATCCACACCACCAAGCTGCTAATAGCTTCTCCATAAGCAAGAGTGTGAGCACACTCTTCTTCTCCAAGAAGAACTCCATAGCTGCTCCTCAACATGCTCCAAAATAGCAACATGGCTGCCCCATGTGCTAGAAGCACCACCTCTATTGAGGTAACAAAGCTTCAAAGCTTGTTGTTGAACTAGGTGAAGGATGCTTTACAATGAGCCTATGGCTCTTCTTATATAGTAGTTGATTCCTTAAAATAAAGCACTCCAAAAGCAAAATACTACGATCTATGATCTGAAAAGTACTCACGAAACAAAAAAATATGTCGCCATTGGTGCATGCGCTGTCCATAATTTGCGTGCTGCCTCTCAAGGGATTCAAACTCAAGTGGACAGGATGAAAGCGATCTCCTTTATCCAAGGCGCCCACGCGTTTTTGTTGTAGAGAGTACCATAGGAGTTGCTATACATGCTATGAGCTCTGAGTAAAATGGACCAATGGACATTGTTTCCAACAATCCCCCCTACAATGTCATATTGGTACGAATTGGACCGGATCTGAAAACTTCACAATCTTCAAACTAGTACTCCCGAATCGACCTCCAAATCTTTTCTTCAAAAGTCTTCTTCAAAACTGAATTTGACTTTCCTTTAAACTTCAAACACCTGAACTTGTTGAATATGAACCATAATACTTGAGAAACTATGCAAACTAGATATCCAATAGTGTACTCATCAAGCAATCATTTGCTTGACAACAAATGTAGCATGAACTGACTCTGAACCTGCTATCTCTTATCTTCTCAAACTTGAAAACATACACTAGGATCCACGTATTTGCATTTACCTTACGAAAGTTTTCTCAACGTACTTCTTCTGTGTCATGTAAATACACTAAACAAAATCAGAAACAGAATCCTGGAACCTGTGACTGAGAACTCACAACTTAGTGTGTTATGAACACTGATGGTTCATCTCTGACTGTACTTCAAGTCAAGTCAACTCAACTCAACTGAAATCAACTGAAATCAACTCATGAGTCTCATCAAAAAATCTATGATGTCATCATGTCTTCATCCTTGTTCAATCTGTAAATCCTTCATACCTCTTTCCTTCAGAATCTGGTATAAACATATATGTGCGCACCTCTAAAACATACCTCTCTGAAATATCAAATTTCTCTTCAATAGAATTCTGGAACCTTCTCCTGAACAAGAACACCCTAACAGGAACTTTCTCCAGACATTCTTCTTCTTTCTTCTTCTTTCAAAGCTGGAACATAAAGAGAAACTAACAAAGGAAATGTAGGAATACCTGATATAGGAATACATGTAGGTATGACTCTGCATTCTTTCACATATAGCTGAAAATAAGTCTTCATGTTTCATCACCCCCCTGGATGATTTAACACTAGTATCCAGAATTCTTCAAATTATATAAGACTTTATGAAATCTGGAACGTCTTCCTTTTTTCAATAAATTTGCTCTTGCATGATTTAGCATTGCTACCATATCATCAATACCTGTGTCTTGAAACAAAATACCTGAACCCTTTTATTAGCACTGCAGTTTCCAATAACTTTCACTGTTACTCTTCAGCTTCCCATATTGTAGAATAAGGTTAGCTGATCCTAACATAACAAAACCTTGCTGAAAGCATTTAAGGATTCATAACCTTATGCAACATAACAAGTATCTTTTTCTATTCCTCTGCAACACTAATCTGATAGATGAATCTTTGACTTACTTCTTCCAATCTAAAGAATCTTCACAAACAAAGGATAGACAACTGACTCATAAATACTCAAAATCTTCAAGACCTTCAAGATCATCCAAGATCATATAAGATCATACAAGATCATACAAGATCTATGATCTTTCCAACAAAATACCTGTGTAGAATCTTCTCTCATCAAACCCAAACCTTCATGACTGAATGTTTAATTTGTTACTTGAATGTCTTTAAGTGTCCATGCTTCTTGAGAACTCCAAAAGCTGTAAGTTGATACTTCATATCTTCATATTCTACCCGAGTGAAATGTGAAAGTACCTGCTTGACTTTCTTTTGGCTAGCTCCACTTCTCAATCAAGTGATAGGATCTGATGGAACACCTTTTTGAATACAAGCATGTATCCAAAAACAAGAGAATCATAGAAAGTAGATTCTTCAACTGACTAGTACATCAAAAATATGAATTTTCTGAAAATATTGAATATGAGGTAACTTTTTCAAACATAAAACCTCTCTTCAAGTCTCCAACATCTTCTACAAATACTCTTTTACCTCAAGAGTTAGATAAAGAAGAAATATACTTCTCTGCAACTTGTCATATACCAAGTAGCTTTGTATTGAGACTCCAAGAATTTTTTGAGGGAATATATAGCTACCTGCTCAAAATCTTCAACTTATATATAACTCATATATACGAGTCAAAATATATAAGTTGTCTTAAAAATCTGTTGTTGTTCTTTCTCTTAATGCAATTCTTTGTCAAATCTACTAAATCATGACCAAGTATCATGCAAAACAAGAAATTGCTTCTTCTTTAAACTATCTTCACACAAGATGTTCTCGTAGACTTGTCTTTGGATGTAGAGGATAAAAGTAGGAAAAGTATATGGAAAATATAAGAGAAAAGGAAGTCTTACTTTCCCTTTGGAATTCTTGGACTTTCTTCTTCTCCATCTTTTCTTCCACTTGATGATGTCAACATCTTCAAACTTCTCTTCCATACCTTTTGTTCTCTTCATCTTGAAGTAGAAGTACTCTTGACTTCTTCAAATGAACTTTTCTCTTCCTCTAGTGCTAAGAGTAAGAGACAAAACAAACATGGTATATAAATGGAAGTGAACATAGAATCATGTTTTACCATCTCCTCATATCTCTGAATCAAAACTCTGCTTCAAATGACTGATATGACTAAATTCACCAACCTTTTGTCCGAAGGACGAATTACCTTTCTAGAGTAACCTCTCTAAATAAAAAATGTGAGCAAAAACTTCCAACCAATTTAGAACACAAAATTGGTTGAAAACAAAACTCATGCTCTCCACATTTGTCTTCTTAGATGAACTTTCTTGCCATGAAAGAGATCTCTCAAAACTTTCTAGAAAAACCTCTAGATACCTGTTCTGATGTAGCCTTTAACTTTCAAATAATGAAAGTGTATAAAAGCATTCCTTGAATCTTTCAAATCTCTTCATAACAGCTCTCCTATGATATAACCTGCAAATGATAATCTGATAGTAAAAATTGATACCTGTGATTTGATGTTGATATGATTCCTTATCTTCTCCAAACCATTGTTTTTCCTTGAATTTGAAGTAGCCTTCTCTTCATCAAGTCTTGGTCTTCAAACAATACTTCTCTTATGTATTCTCATACTTGTCCAAAAGTATTCGGCTGCTAAGAGATCATGAACTTCATACTCCACACTGATGAATACACATGTGACTTAATTGTCTAATTCTCAAATCTATACTCATCTAGATTAAGTGTGTATGTCAAATGTCAAATATTAGAAGATGCTCTTAAATCATATGTTGCAAACCTGGAAGTCTGAGAACCAGGGAATCTGAGAGCCTGAATGTTTTGATGCCAAAGCCCTAAAGCTCTCATACCAAATGTTGGAAATTTAGTAGGCCCATTACTAATACCACATGTCCAAGTTCCATATGTTCAGGATCTACAACATAAATTCTAGCAATCTTCCAATATTGACAAAACATGAACATACCACACTTAATCATACAAATGATGAGACAAAGATAGAGAAGGATTAGACAACATGTGTAAAGTGTTACGTAAGCCAACGCTTACTCACACTATCATATATACCAATGTTCGATGTACAATGTGGGAGCAAAACTCTCAACCACTCTATGTAAACAGAAATAGATGGATGAATGAATGTACAAATGTAACAAACATATTCAGATGTATGGACAAAAAATCTGAATATATATGAGATGTGTGACCTAATAGGTTGTAGAAGAATGAATATGAGTGATAGAAAGAGGAAGGATCATTCTAAAACTAATAATCAGCAAACCCTAATCTTAACTTAGGCTATGGAAGACCCTAAATCAGATACGTGTGTGAAAAGATCCCATACTTATAAAAGTAGCAAAGAATGCAAACAAGTTTGCTTCCAGAAATCATCAAACTCATATGAACCACCTTCTCTAACACCTCATCCAAATATATGTAGCATGCATGTACTGATTCTCCTTTAGATATGCCGAATAGGACTCCTCCTGATATGGATGCCACTGCCTCCATAAGCTCCAAGTAGTGCATGTGTGCATAAAGAGAATATGTACCTGAATTCTTAACATAAGATGTAAATCTTATGTTAACCACCATCCAATGTCTTTGAAGTAACCCGAAATCTTCATGTAGAAGATAATCTTCAAATACATTATGTGAATGGCCGATCCACACCACAAAGCTGCTAATAGCTTCTCTATAAGCAAGAGTGTGAGCACACTCTTCTTCTCCAAGAAGAACTCCATAGCTGCTCCTCAACATGCTCCAAAATAGCAACATGGCTGCCCCATGTGCTAGAAGCATCACCTCTATTGAGGTAACAAAGCTCCAAAGCTTGTTGTTGAACTAGGTGAAGGATGCTTTACAATGAGCCTATGGCTCTTCTTATATAGTAGTTGATTCCTTAAAATAAAGGACTCCAAAAGCAAAATACTACGATCTATGATCTGAAAAGTACTCACGAAAAAAATCCGTCGCCGTTGGTGCATGCGCTCTCCGTTCGCTAAAAGCATGATAAAAAACACTTATCTCAAAAAATTTGCACGCTGCCTCTCAAGGGATTCGAGCTCAAGTGGACAGGATGAAAGCGATCTCCTTTATCGAAGGCGCCCATGCCTTTTGTTGTAGAGAGTACCATAGGAGTTGCTACACATGCTATAAGCTATAAGTAAAATAGACCAATGGACATTGTTTCCAACAATACATGTATGCATACCATAGTTGTTTCTGACGGGTTTCTGACTTCTGAATTCTGACGTTTATCTGGCGTCTGGCGGGTAAGGAAAAACGTTTCTGACGTTATCTGACGCCGCCAAAATTTTTGACAAAAAAACTAAAAAAAACAATAATAAAAAAGGAATATCATTAACAATACCAAAATCATGCTATATATGCTGAATAGAAAAGAAAATACCAAAACCATGCAGATATGATGTACAGTGTATCGTGCACTAAGTACATCATCGCATATATGATATGCATAATGTCAAAGGAAAGCCCTAAATCATAACAGAGACTATAGTGATGCATCATGCATCTATCATCAATGATCCTCATCATCATCATCACCATCATCAACACCAATATCCTCCTCATCAACAATATCCTCATGTGCATGGCTCTCCACAATGGTGCAAGAAGATGAAGAAGGGATCTCACCATCATGTTCTTGCAAAGCAAGAAGTCTACGATTATCCTCTTCTTTCTCTATCATTTCTAATGTCACTTCCATTTTTTGGAATCCTCTTTCTTTGATTTTGCATACAAGACGTAAATTCGTATGAATATAAACCTGGTTTTCAACATTTCTTGGCTGCAATTTATTTCTTCTCTTTGTATGTATCAAAGAAAAGGTACTCCAATTCCTTTCACAAGGGGAAGCACAAGACCCTTGAGAAAGCACATGAAGAGCCAATTTCTGCAAATTGGGCACACTTGCCCCAAATGTTTCCGACCATTTCACAGCATTATGCATTCTACTTTCATCTTTTGCAATAGGCCGTGCAAATAAACCTTCCATAGATTTATACATGTCCATTTCATCGATTAAGACTCCTTGCTTTTTCATATCACCACATGTATATCTTTCAATGAGATCAATCCAACCTGAATGCACCTCTTAATCCAATTGTGGACATTTACTCTTCCAAATAGGGTGAAGCATATATGCTGCTGCATGAAGAGGTGAATGTAACATATCCCACCTTTCAACACATAAATTTTTAACTTCTTCAAGTCTTGCTGAATCAATGCTCTCTATAGAAGAAATACTCTCAATCATTCTATCTGTAAGTTCATAAATGAGACCCATAGTAGCTCTTTCTCTATGAGTCAAGCGCAAGACTTTCAAATTAGGAGCACATAGTTTAACAATATCCCTTGCTTGTCTCCAAAAAAATACACTAAGGATAATAGAAGATACATCTTCCGCCTTTTTGGTTCTAGCAACTTTTTTCCTTGTGTATTCTTGGCTAACCATCAAAGATCTCAAGCCATTGTACACTATCTCATCAAGCAAGTTTGACAACATAATAAACATGTATGCGAATCTAGTTTGTGCTGGCTTTACCAAATCTTTGGTGCTATGTTTTCTGAATAAAGCAAGCACACTAGGCTTCAGCGTGACAAATACCACAACTTTCACAACATTATCCAAAATAGGCTTCACCCATTCCAAACGGCCAATATCTTCAAACAATAAATCCAAGCAATGGCACGTGCAACGTGTATAAAAAGATATCTGGCCATTGTTGCTCAACTAAATAGCCAGCTCTTACACAATTAGATGCATTGTCCATGCATATCTGGACTACATTCTCTGGCCCCACATTCATTATGGCATCCTTCAAGATCTCAAATATGTATTCACCTGATTTAACCTCACATGAGGTATCCACAGATTTCAAAAACATAGTGCCAAAAATGCAGCTGACCATAATGTTGATGATTGGCCGATTTCTAGTGTCAGACCAACCATCACATAAAATGCTGCATCCAAATAATTTCCATTTCTCATGTATTTCCAACAAGTCATCCTCTATGCACCTCACTTTTGCATTTAGCTCTTTTGCCCTCAATTGTTGATATGAGGGAGGCTTATAACTTTGTCCTACTCTTCCAACTGCATTGAGCATTTGGATGAAATAGGGACTTCTAACTTTCCAAAAGGGAATATCTTCTGCAAAAAAAAGCATCGGACAGCATTATCAGCCTCTTTTCTAACCTACATATCCCAAGCTTTATCCAATGCTCCCTTTCCAATGTTTGGTCTCTTGCATACCTGCCCACTTGATGAATCATCAAGTAGAATTTCATCATCAAGTGATGCCCCTTTATTTTCCACATTTTCACATACATGTGAGGATTGTGATGGCATATCCATGTAACATGCTGAGGTGCATGTTCACATTTCCCTACACCATATCCTGTTAAACCTAGGATATGTGCTCTTACTCTATTTGCACCACCATCCCAAGAATGTGGACAAAATTTACATTTCAGAGTCCAATTCCCTTTCGGTAAGGCCTTCAATTTATCAACAAAGTCCCACTCTCCTCCTGCTGCTTTGCGTGGCATCTACAAAAGAGTCAAAAACTAAAAGTTAGACCCAAATTATGGATGATGGATGTATGATGTGTCATGTGATATGCATCATGATTCATATATATTATAAATTACAATTCGAATTGCATCATCATGATGTGTCATGTGATATGCATTCATACATGATGTATCATGATTCATTCATACATCATACAATGATACATATTTGATGGTGCTTACAGCATACATGCTGTACAGTGTAGCCTGTATCATGATGTCCACAGTCTTGACTCCTCGCATAAGCTCACAGTCCATATATGAATCATATGGCCTAATACATATATGATATGGCATGCCACATTGACATAACTTATATGATATGGCATAAATTATAATACATAAGCTCACAGTCCTAGCATAATACATGTATACAGTATGATATGGGCCATGGCATAACTTATAAGCTCCCTGCTTAGACTCGAGAGTCCACAGCCCTTTACCTTGAAGCCCAGACTATTCGAACTCAAGCCTCGATCGGCTTAGTCGGCTGGTGGCTGGACAGCGCTCGAATTGGATGGTGGACCGTGGTGCAGGCTGGACTCTGGACGCTTGGAGCTATAGGCTATAGCCTCAAGGCTGTAACAATCTCTGCTAGCAAAGAGAACAATGGGTCGACAGTCGACTAACTCAGAAAATAACCCCCCCCCCCCATCTTGCGTCAGCAAATTCCAATCTAATTT
>CM035416.1:74423982-74518982 GCA_020310875.1 Ceratopteris richardii
ATAAGATATATACACAAGATATGACAAAAGGAACTAGATCACTCCAAAAATAACAATATTACATAGAAAACTACTGACAAGATTGCTCCAAGATGATCAAGTCCAAGAGCAAAACTAGTGTACAAGTGGTTGTTACGTGCTCCTATACTTGCCTTTATACAGAAGATAGTTTAGCCTTGAAAACTCCACTCAAAAGCACTAAAAGCCCTCTTCCGCAATTCAGAGCAAGAAATCCATCGTAAATTTGTGGAGGTGCTTTTTTAATAATTTTTGTATTTCTTGATTATCTTATTCATATATTTTAACTATTAACTTAAAAAAATCTACTTTTCACATTAAAAAACCACTTTTCTCTGCTTTTCAAACTTTGACCCTGAAATTAGGGTTTGTCTTTTGACCTCCAGTATGCTACCACATACCAAGGTGCTATATAGTTGGATAGCTCTCTTTGAGCTCTTCAAGAATATGTCATGTAATTTTCTCCCAATGTTTGACCAGTTTGAGCAACCTTTGACCTTCATTTTTTTTTACTTTCTCTTTGCATCTTGCGCTCCCTAGTGCAAGATTGATCATATTTTCCAACAAAGGCATTGGAATTTCCGTTTGATCATCAAACAAAGAGAAGAAGCAAAACGCTCATAAAGAGCATGTAATCCATTAGGGATTGTTTCCACAAGTGAATTGTTTCACAAAATCTCATCCACTCTAAAATCCTTGATCTTTGTCAAAAAGCTACATGTAGAATTACCATCATTAATGTGCTCACTCTCTTATTGTTTTTAGAAGTACGGAACACAAGCCTTAATTCCTGCTTCATATAATGTGGCATGAGCATCCCAAGCAATCCTTAGTTGTTTTACATGAGTGAATGTGTGGATAATGGCATTCTTGACAGATAAAGCAATCAAGGCATGTGTTTGTGCATCTCTTCCATCCCGTTGAAGTTGCTCTGAAATGGTTGGGATTGTTATTGGTGTACTTGACTCGGTCGGAACAGGAGCTCTAGCAAAAATTTGGACTTGCAACATCCTCAACACCACCTACATCAGATAAGTAGGATGTGAAACTACAATAGGACATATTTCAACACTTTGCACAATATTCCACAAGCCTTCTGCTACTAATACATGGTGCATCATATATGACCACAATGGGTAGTTGGAAGTTGGAACTATCCAACTTATCCTCAACAACCAATATATGAAGTGCGTCATTATTATCAACCATAGCCAATGAACATACCCTACTGCAGAAAATTGAATGATTGCAACTAAAATTGAACAGAAATACCATGTGAATCTCCATTACACACATAGAAACTTTGAGATGCTTGTATTAACGACCGGAAACCCAAAAAAATTTATGCACAAAAGGTCCCTGATCCGAGTAATGCCATCCATTGAGCATGCTTAACTAAAGAATCAGACCACCCGGATGAGGAAAACTTGGACCAAATGAGGAAGGATGATGGTCAAAACAAAACTGCCTGGGTTACAAAAAAGTTGTTAGATTTGTCCTTAATGTTTTTTGCCTTCTCGACCAGATTTAGATATGCAACCCCTTCAAGTTCCTTTTCGCTTTTATTTTTAACCATTTATTGCACAAAGACAAGGGCCTCCATCTATCAATTCTCAGCACAACAAGGGTCAAGGACAGGGAAATCTTCTAATGTTTCTGCAACCAGGAGAGGAATTCATAACAGCAAGAAAGACTTCATCAATTCAGAAACAAGCTAAATCAGCTTCAGCTGTTGCCATTCAATGGGCCAATATATAAATTTTCCCTTCACCCCTTTTTTCAGCCATTTTATGCCAAGCACAATACATTCATCTGCTATATAAAAATAATACAAATTATACAAGAAGACAAGTGTAGATGGTGTTATTATCAATCTCCAAAACATACAAACAATTTTGTCAAGTGTTTCTAAAGTAGCATTAGAGTATCTTTTGTATTCTTGATCCAAATTAATGTAAATTTTACACCAATTCTAGGCTCAAAAGAATTTAAAGATTAATCTTTCAGAAGATAAAGTGTATGAAGAAATTAGCAGGCTTTTTAAAGCGATAAGCATTTGCTGATGTTATGGATGAAAAAACATTCATGGATGTGCATATGCAAAGAAAACAAAAGAGAGCAATGAATTGAGAGAGAGAGAGAGAGAGAGAAACCTGGAGACTATGTTTGGTCTATTAAATATATCACCCTGGTGTACTTCTGCAATTACTTTGAGGCGGCTACAGAATTTAAGAAAAGTATCAGCACATTAGAATATTGAAATCAAACTGAAAACAGGTAATATGTTTTCAAATACCTATAGCGTGTAAATGCATTCAGGATATTTTGAAAGTCCTCTAAACCCACAGTGCCAACATTCTTATCATTATTGTCCTTTTCCTTTCTCGCATTCAGATTCAATGGTTTAGATTGAAAAGACGATGCTGTTCTGCGCCTTTTGAGAAGGTAGCACTCTTGCAAGTCATCAAACTACATAAAACACAAATATGCATTTTTGACAGATTGGTATCATAGGTCGGCATTTGTCTAAACAAAGACAACAACGAAAACGAAGATTAAGAACAGATTGAGCAGAAAAAACAAATAGAGCTAATGGCACTGTACTCTGTGTAGGATATTTCATAGAAGTTCATAGAAATATTGACAATGCAATTTATAACAGGTAAGAAAATTGTCATGCCCAAAAAAGGAAAGTCATTAGCAAAGCCGCTAATAGCAAACAAATACAGACAGGCAGAAGCCCAGCCATGAAAAAAAAAAGAATGTAACAGTTGGCTGCAAAAATAGTACCTGAGCTAGAACCCGTTTTTTCTTTGCAATAGCCATGCTTGAAGATATTGAGCTTCCAAGATTGGAAACAGATTCAATTGACTTGGCGAGTGGTTGATCATCTTTATTGAAGGTGATTGGAGAAGCTCTGTTTTTGCCATATCCTTGTCTTAAAATTGCCATCGTTGCAGTCCCTTCTGGATCAGCTTCGACATGCATACCAACCCCATTACCAGCATTTGGAGTTGTGAGACTAGACGCCTGCAATGCTATGCGCAGTTTCACAGAATATCGCTCCCTGGCTCTTAACAACTCCTGTCTCTGATGCTGAACAGTTATAACATCTTCCCTAAGATACCTCAGATCAGCTTCTAACTGGAAAAAGCAATCTATTACGCATCATAAATAATAAATTGAGAACAGTCCATCCACAGAGAAAACAACTATAATTAATGCCAACCTCATTAAGTTCTTCCTGTTTCTGTTGCTGAAGCCTTTGTAAAAAATCAAGAAGAATTTCCATGTTTGTTTCTGCTTCTTCTTGCTCAGCTTTCCTTTTCTTTTCAGCAATAAGAGATAGAAGAGAGTCAAGCTCTTTTATAGAAACCTCTGCCCCCTGCAATCATGTAAAGTGTACACACATTCCACATAATTTATCTTAAAAGGTCTGTATATCTCTGTTAAGATATTTCAAGAAATTCACCTCCTGAAGGTAAAGTCTGAACTGTTCCAAAGGTGTTGCACTTTTAACAAGCTGACATGTTGAGGCTTTTTTTAGTAACTGCACAAATATAATTGGAGAATTTCTCAGTATTATGCAGCCTATGACCACATCCAACACAGAATAATGCCTCCAACAGAAAAAAATTATAAGTCACGATCAAAATCAAGAACTTCATCAAGTAGATTGATAACAGCATCTATGCAAGAACATAAATAATATCCTCAATAGGTCCACTTATTGGGACAAAACGTTTACAGGTTGTCTTAAACGTGTACATAACTTGAATACTTGCAAAAACTACCAAGCCTGTTCAAGAAAATTTCTCCCTTTTCCCTCCTATCCATCCATCTTATTTTTTATGGCCCCCTGTTCCACAGCCTCTGGTTCTCAATTTCTGCCCTACCCTCCAGGGCCCAAATTACATACATGCATGCATGCACGCGTACATAGGACAAAAAAAACGCGATTTCTTCCCAGAATAAAAGTCGTTCTAATCGCTCAGGATTTACCTCGTAAAAATCGCGATTTTTTTACATCTCTGGCTGACGATTTTTTCAGGTAAAAAAACCCTCATTCATTTGGATTTACCCCCATTCTCAGCGTCTCAGCCTTGGATCATATTTGATGTGCATGACAGCTACATTGGAAGCTGGAACTTGTAATATCATGCATTTTGAAATTTGCCCACACACGTGATGTCAATGGTCACAATGCACACACATCAGTAACATACATACTATGTTTTAAACATGCATATTGCAGCTTGCTTTAGAATCTTTCATGATTCATGCTCCATGAATTTTAGTATCTACTATCTACTCTCTAGAAACTTGAAAGTTGAAACTTGAAATTAATGAAGTGCTATGTTGTTGCTTGTTCTTATTTCAGCCTATAGGTTTACCGTTTCTCTAAAAGATGGGTAGGCTGCCCGATCCTATTCGCTCTCGTGCAAACCATCGGACCAAATACATGGAAGTGCAACTATTGTGAAGGTACTTCACACGTTCACGCTCCCGTGTAAGAGCTCATTTGATTGGGCTTAAAGGTGGTGGAATTGGGAAATGCACAAAAGTGCCACCAAAGTTTTCGATGAGCTGATGGCAAAACTCCAAGTCAATGGAGGAGTTGGTAATGTTGTGGAAGAGATGGATGAGGATCACCAACATGAGGGAGTGGGAGAACATGATTCAGCTTGTGTTGGAACACCAAGCTTACACTATGCTTGAGGTGGATTTGACTACATCAAAGGCTATCACTCGAAAGAATATCCGTTGGAGAGTTCTTTTTCATATGCTCATTTATTGTATTTTTTTTGAGAGATTTTTGATGGCTCATTTACCGTTGTAAAAGCCTTGAGCTTTACACATGTAAAGCAGGGTTGATTCGGTACTCGAACGGGAAATTTCCGGTACCATTTTAGGTGCGAACAGTTCGGTACGAACCGCAACTGAACGGTTCGTTTTTTTAAAAGACATCAAGTCATCAGGCGCCGACTCCCGAGTGCGTTATTTTGAAATTCGAGCCCTAACGACTTGCGAGAGCAGTCCCGAGTCCCGACCGCTTGCCCAGCCGTGTGTGAGCTTGCCATAGAGCTTGCCCAGCCGTGTGTGAGCCGTGTGTGAGCTTGCCATCACGTGAGCCCTCACTGTCAGCCCTTCAGCACTTGCAAGACTCAAGTTGCGCTTGCCCAGCCGTGTGTGAGCTTTCCATAGAGCTTGCCCAGCCGTGTGTGAGCCGTGTGTGAGCCGTGTGTGAGCTTGCCATCGCGTGAGCCCTCACTGTCAGCCCTTCAGCACTTGCAAGACTCAAGTTGCGCTTTGAGACTCCGAGTGCAAGTTGCAACACAAGTGTCAAGAAGACTGAAGTTGCAACAATGTATTAAGCAACCTATAATCAATGAGCACTTCTTCTTGCATTTGAATTTCGTGAGCACTTGAAGTTTTCAGTTCACCACCATATTCAGCCTTGGCCATTGTCTCAAGTGTCTTGCATTCTTCAATTGTGAGAGCCTTAGTGTTTTGCATTAACTTATCAATATGCCTCGAAGTGTGAATGCCATGTGGGATGCCCATACCATTAACCACTCATTGGCTAATGCTCAAAGTACTTCGGGCTCAGGCACCCGTAAGTGGACGTGCAAATATTGCATGAAGACCTTCTCTACCACCACTACAAGACTTATACGTCATGTGTCTGGTTTAAGAGGAATGGGCATTTCTGCATGTGATAAAGTTCCTCCGGAGATTTCTCAAATTGTAATACGTGATCATGCCTTGGCACAAGAGGCTCGTGTTGCACGTCGTCGTGATTTGGCCTCTGCTGATATCGAGATGATGGAGGACATAATTCCTTCTTCAGAGATGACGCAACCTGCAACTAGTGCTACTCGGAGTCGAACTTCATCACAAAGAGCCGACACTATGGAAGAGGACTCCTCGACCCCTCCTACACAACATCCTAGGCAAGGACTTAGTGCCTCATTTATATCCTCGGCCATACAAAAACAGAGGCAAAAGGCTGCAGAGATACAAATTGCGAGGTGTGTTATTGAATGCAATCTTGCATTTAATGTGGTACGTACCGAGGCATGGAGACGCATGGTGAAAGCCATTGCTCAGGTCGGTCCATGCGATGATTGGTATGGAATTGACTACAAGCGATTGCGTACTACCATGGTAGATGAGGAAAGGGATCGCATTGAGGTACAGTTAGAGCCTATCAAGGCAGGCTGGATGATGTATGGATGTTCCATCATTTCTGATGGATGGAGTGACACACGTCGACGCCATATTATAAACATCCTGGTGTCATCTTGCCTAGGTACCTATTTCCTCCGTGCTGTGGATGCTAGTAGAGCGGGGGTTCGCATTACGGGTGAGTTTATCTTTCAGCATATCAAATCTGCCATTCTTGAGGCTGGAGCTGAAAATGTGGTACAAGTTATCACAGATAATGCATCCAATTGTAAGAGAATGGGGGAAATGATTGAAGATGAGTTCCCCAAAATAGTTTGGACACCCTGTGTTGCACACTGTGTAGATCTCCTATTAGAGGATATCGGGAAATTTCCATGGATAGAGCCCATTGTGAATGATGCCAAACGCATTGTGAATTTTATACGTAAAAATCATTTGGCATTATCCGTATTCCGTTCTCATAGCACCATGGAGATGATTCGGCATGCAGATACTAGATTCGGTTACATATATTTGGTGTTATGTAGACTTCAAAAAGTCATAGATGCATTGCGTGTGACCATCATAGATCGGAGATGGATAAACGTACCACACTCTCAGGCAGAGCTTGCACGTTATGTGCAAAGGAAAGTATTGGATGAGAGCTTTTGGAAGGAAATTGATTCTCTTGTTCCTGCTTTGAAGCCCATTTATATCTTGCTTCGTATAGTGGACAAAGAGGGTTCTACACTTGGACTTGTCTACCATTTCTATATGCAGATGAGACAGGCTATCGTGCGTGGAAGGGAACTTTCACAAGAGAGGTATATATTTGAATTTTGAAATTACACATGAAGGATGAGTACATGCAGCGCATCATGTCCCCTGACGATCAGCTTCTCTTTGATAGAGATTTCACAGGCTATATGGGGAATGTGGGTGTTGCTTATGCACGTAGTACATCTATGCGCAAAGAGGTGACTGCAGAGCCATTGGAGTGGTGGCTACATTATGGCTATGGTCATCCTTCAATGGCTCCACATGCTCTACGAGTCTTATCACAGGTATTTTTCTTATCGATAACTGAACATTGATTCAAATCTCATAGTAGTTTCAATTCTTTTATTTTGAAAATGCTTATGGATGTCATGAGTCATGACTCATAAATTATAATCTGTGTAGGATGCTTCCTCTAGTGCATGTGAACGCAATTGGAGCGCCTATTCTCTCATTCATACAAAGCTGAGGAATAGGTTGACTCTACAACAGTTAGAGAGGTTGGTCTTTTGTAAGGCCAACTTGAGATTGGTGCATGATCTCAAAACAAAAACCGATAGACCAAAACAGGTATTTTTTTATATACTTAAGTTTATGTCCTTCATTCTTTTAAGTTTAATATTACAAATTGTAATTCAATTTTCTTTTTTATCATTTATGTAATGTATAGGTATCTCCTACAATCTTTGAGAGTTCGATGGAGACAGAGGACGAGATGACAGTTGTTCGAGACGAGAAGGAGGATATCTATCGCATGCTTCACCAGGAGCTAGAGAGTATTGATCGCAGAGTGACACGTGCACGTGCTCGTCGATTGGGTATTCAGCCCCAAATCGGCATTGCATCTACGAGTGTAGCTCCAGCACCGGTGTACAGCAGGAGGCGCAAAATGCGCCCACGACGACGAGGAGAGCCACTTCCTGAGGCAGATGATATTGACATAGCACCACATAGCATTGATTACACTCAGATTGTCGAGCCAGAGAACGATGAGGATGGGAATGTCATTGTCATTGGAGACATTCCATCAGAGTCATCATCATTATCTTCTTCGGAGGGGATGGATGATGAGGAGCATGATTATTGATCCCATTATCTACAGTCTATACTATATAGATCAATCATGACTCATTATGTGGAGTTTGACACTGGACAGTGGACTCTGGCATCATAGATGTCCTTTCTTCATTATGTTTTTGTATCACGATTTATGGTTCACTTGAGACATTTCATGCTTCATGTATTATTCACGTACATTTTGGTTCATAGTTAATACATGTTTTGTGGTTGCTATGCTCATTGCGTTGTTTCCTGAGTTTGTGATTATTGTTATAACTTTAATTTTTGGAAGTAATGTTTGAAGTGGATGGCGATATTATTCATAAAGTCTAAAAGATGGTTGTTAAATTGTTGATGGTTATAACTTATGGACCATGGTATATGGTGTAGAAACTAGAGTTTAGAAATCTATTTGTGCTTGTATTATATAAATATATATATATATATATATATATATATATATATATATATATATATATATATATATATATATATATATATATATATTTTATACATGAACGAACCTTACGAACCTTACCTCGAAGGTAAGGTTCTTCCCTCGAACCGAATGCGTACCGAACCTTACGAACCTTACGAACCTTACCACCTTGATGTAAAGGTAGAAATATAGAGCCAAAATCCCACGAATTTGTGGTGATTGAAGTTGCATTCAATCAAGCAATCAATCACCTAAAAGTAGATCAAAGTAGATCTTCACTTTTCCTAGATTGTAGGAAAGTGAATTATTTACCTCCAACAACCATTCCCACCTTCATTTGAATTCAAATTCAACTTGTAAAAGTCGTGGAACACTCCTAGAGGCTATATAAAGACTTGAAATCACTTGTACATTACATGGAAGCAATATACATACACTTGTGACCATCATTGTCTTGCTCCTTCAATTCTCTGCATCATCTTCTTCGCCAACAGTAATCTTGCAGAGGCTGCTGCTCTCTCTCCAAAGCTCCAAATTGAGTGCAAGATGACTCATTGGAAAGGTATAAGTGTCTAGTTTATGCCTACAAATTTTCAAAGCATTTGGTTCAGTAGATTGGGAGAAATCTGAGTTTTTCTGCCTCGGGATCAATCTCTGCATATTCCTGAAAAATAGGAAGTACCACCGGTGAATGTCGCATTCATTCCTATAGCATATTTTGCTTATTCCTTATACTTTTGTGCATTCCATACACTCAACCCTATGTGTATCACTCCCATAAAAGGATTTTTTCTAATTGTAATCACGCTGGTCACAATGGGCAATTGAAGTTCATTGTCTCTTCCATAGATAGTAAGTTTTTTGAGCTAGTCGACCCGCGAACCTATCTATTTTGTATCGACTCATTCTCCTTGATGCTACAAAGTACATAGTGTGTTTCTTTTCACTTATTATATGCTTATAAGGTCTATTTGAGTCTCCATAAGTTCAAGGGCTGGTTTTGTGCCCGTTGGCTTGACCAAACTTTATCACTTCGAAACGCACTTTTCTACCTTCGACAAGCTTCTCCAAGTTCTTTCAGTGGTATCAGAGCTAGATTAAGATGGGTGATGGCTTTCCCTCAATGATCGAGAAGCTTGATCGACAAAACTACGCGGCTTGGCAAATCAGAATGGAGTCCTATTTGCAAGGTAGAAATCTTTATGGAATTGTAGCAGGTGATGAAGCTATGCCTATTCCAAGATCCAAAGGAGGACCTACACAAGAGGAGACAGATAAGCTCACACTTTGGTGCGCAAGGGATGCTCAAGCAAGGTCGTACATACTAAATTCTATCTCCGACTTTCTATTACAACATATTAGAGGATGCAAGACATCTCAAGAGACTTGGGATGCCTTGGAGACTTTCTTTTCTGCTAGTACCAAAGCAAGAAAGAATCATCTTTGGAACGAGTTCAACCAAATGAAGAAGACACCTAAACAAACCATCACAGAGTTTGTTACCAAGGTCAAGGAGGTTGCGGATCAATTAGCATCCATTGGAGAGCTGATTGAAGAAGAGGTCATAATGAGGCAAATTCTCAACGACATTCGAAGTGATAAGCAATGGCAATCCTTCACGACGGCTTATGATCTCATCATGGATGTGCAGACTCCAGACTTCAACATCTTTCTTGGACAACTCCTCAGTCAAGAAGCCAACAATAGCATAAAGGAAGGTAACTCTTATCATGGTAATTCAACTAGTGCTCTATATGCAGATAAGAAAGATAAGAAGCAGAAAGGAAAGAAGAAGGAAGAAGATGAAGAAGAGACTTCTCAAACCAACTTCGCAAGCAAGAGCAAGTGGAAAGGGAAGAAGAAAGGACCAAAGCAAGACAAAGCCAAAAGTCAGAATGTTCAACCTTGTGCCATATGCGATAAGACCAACCACACCACTCAAAATCAGAATTGCTGGTTCAATGGGAAGACCCAGAAAGGAAGTGGAAGAGGTGGATATGGAAGCAATAGAGGCAGAGGTGAACACAACTTCAACAATAACAATAGAGGCTATAATAGAAGGGACTACAACAATTATTCAGAAGATCAACCACATGAAGACTCATTGCTTCTTATGAATCTAAGCCACAAAGAAGGTAAAGAAGATGATCATTTGTTCTACATAGATTCAGGATGTTCGAATCATGTTGCAGGCAACATTGCTCTTCTATCTGATTTGGAAAGTCCAAAGCATAGACATGAAGTGCAAACAGGGGATGACACGAAGCACAATGTGGAGAAGATTGGTAATGTCAAAGCTTCCAATGGCAAGACAAACATTCTAAGTAAGGTTCTCTATGTACCCACTACCACTAAAAACCTAATAAGTGTAGGCCAAATAGTTGAAAAAGGCTTGCAAGTTAGGTTCACCCAACATGGAGCTTTTGTGGAAGATCCATGTCAAGGCTTCAAGAAGATAGCCCGAGGTGAGAAGCATGGTAGGCTCTTTACTTTTGAAGTAGGAGAAACCAGGAACATAGCTCTATTCAACTTTGGGTCTCAAACCCTAAGTGAGCGTGAAGTGTGGCATAAGAGACTTGCTCATGTGAATGAAAGAACCTTGAAGGATATATGCAGGGATCAAAGTGTTCTAGGACTGCCGAACATATCAAAGCAACACATGATCAAAAGGTGTGATGCATGTCAGATTGGGAAGGCACAAAGACAACCATTCAACCACAAAGGCTACATCCACAACAACTTATTGGACTTAGTACATATAGATGTATGGGGACCAAGTCAAGAACCTTCATTGGCAGGATCAAGGTATTATGTCTCATTTATGGACGACCATAGTAGATGGACTGTTCTATACTTTATCAAGAGTAAGAATGAAGTGTTTGATTGCTTCAAGAAGTATCTTGCCATGTGGAGAATCATACAGGTAGATCACTAAAGAAGCTCAGATCTGATGGAGGGGGAAGAATACTTCTCCAAAGAGTTTGATGAGTTCTTGCAAGACAAAGGTATCAAAAGGGAAGTGACTACCAGGTACTCTCCTCAACTAAATGGAATTGCAGAGAGGAGAAACAAGACATTGGTTTGATCAACCCGAACAATGCTTGAAGAGAAGAAGTTGCCACATTATCTATGGGAAGAAGCTATTTCAACTCTTGTGTACCTTGTCAATAGACTACCGTCCAAATCACTTCAAGGTATGACTCCTTATGAAGCATGGCATGGAAGAAAACCTAGTCTTGGACATTGCAAGGTTTTTGGTTGTTTAGCTTACGTTCATGTACCATCACAAAATAAGAGGTAAGCTAGATGAAAGGGCAACAAAGGCAGTGTTTATTGGATATGATTCAACTCAGATGGGTTACAGGTTCTTCAATCCTTCAACCACGCAATTCACTACAAGTAGAGATGTTGTGTTTGAAGAACACAGGTCTTGGTATGATGAAGACAAACAAAAGGTAACACTACCATATGATCTTGATTCTGACTCTCATCAAGTAGGATGCAAGCATGATACACAGGTCCAGGATCCAAGAAGCGATACAGACGTTGACCAAGATGAAAGAGAAAAGGATTACAAGCTATGGAAGTCAAGAGGCAAAGCAAAGATGCAAGAGGTTGGAGAATGCTCCAAACAAGCACCTAGAAGATCAGCAAGAGACAAGAAACAACCAGAAAGGTATGGATATGATTCCACATTCGTTACGAAGCATTCAATCTACTTGGCAAAAGACTCTATTTCAGAGGAACCCTCAACCTATGAAGAGGCAAAGGGAAACCCTAATTGGGAAAAGGCCATGAACGAAGAGATAGATGCATTGAAGGAGATGGACACTTGGGATTTGGTTCCAATATCGTCGAATCAAAAGGTAATTGGTTGCAGATGGGTATATAAAGTTGAAAGAAATTCAGATGGATCAGTTTGCAGGTACAAGGCAAGATTAGTTGCCAAAGGATGCTCACAAACTCATGGTATAGACTATGAGGAAATGTTAGACTCAAGATATGACTGGCAGGAGATGGTTGAACCACACCCTAAGAGAGAGGATTAGGAAGTAATCCTCAACCATGGCTTTTGGGGCAAGTGGTTAGCCCATCATACTCCTAGCTGATAGGTCTTGAGTTCAAATCCCACAATTGGTATCAGAGCATAGGAAGTAGGCTTGGGCGAAGTTGAAGGAAGGCGCGCGCGTCGATTTCAAAAGGTGAGTTCACCATAGATTAGAGTCTATCTCCCAATCCGTAAGTCGGATTTAGACATGTAATATACCGTTGGAAAGCTCTCGGAACGAGCAATCCAATGGAGACACTAGATTGGGGATCCAAGATACCTAACATGGGTGAGAACCAGGTTCAAGAGACTGAGGTTGAGAGCAAGGCAAGTCCGTAGGCTAGTTGCCAAGAAGCAGAAAGGCAAGGTTCAAGATACCAAGGTTGAGAGCAAGGCAAGTCCGTAGGCAAGTGGCCAAGAAGCGGAAAGGCAAGGCTCAAGACACCAAGGTTGAGAGAAAGGCAAGTCTGTAGGCAAAGTGGCCAAGAAGCGGAAAGGCAAGGCTCAAGAGACCAAGGTTGAGGACAAGATGGTTCAAGAGACTGTGCAAGGGTGAGGACATCAATCCAAGGGGAGAGCAAGGATTGATCATTGAGGACAATGATCTCTAGAAGGGGAAGAGAGTGTTAGACTCAAGATATGACTGGCAGGGTTGAACCACACCCTAAGAGAGAGGATTAGGAAGTAATCCTAAACCATGGCTTTTGGGGCAAGTGGTTAGCCCATCATACTCCTAGCTGGTAGGTCTTGAGTTCAAATCCCACAGGAAACATTCTCACCAGTTGCAAAGATGACTACAATCAGGACATTGATAAATGTAGCTGCTACAAGGAATTGGAGACTCCTCCAACTTGATGTGAAAAATGCATTCTTAAATGGTTGGATAAGTGAAGAGGTATACATGTCACAACCATCAGGTTTTGAAAACCCTAATCATCCATCTTATGTTTGCAGACTTAAGAAAGCATTGTATGGATTGAAACAAGCTCCTAGAGCTTGGAATTACAGGTTGGTTACATATCTTCAAGTTCAAGGATTCAAAGCTAGAAGCTCAGATCCTTCTCTATTCCCTTCTCTATTCATCAAAAGGGATCACAATGAGGTTATCTATCTATGTGTATATGTAGATGATATTATTGTGACAGGTGATGATCTAAATGGCATTCAAAGGATCAAGAGACAAATGCAAGAGAAGTTCAAAATCAGTGACCTAGGTGAGCTCACATATTTCCTAGGTATGCAGGTGATATATACAGATGAAGGAATGTATTTGACTCAAAGAAGATACATTCAGGATCTTCTTCTCAAGTTCAAAATGGAGAACACTAAACCTACAGGTACACCTTTGGAGATGAATCATAAACTTAGTGTTTATGAAGGTGAGAAAATTGAAGACATTAAAGAGTATCAAAGCTTGGTAGGTAGCTTGATATATGCTACTCATACAAGGGCAGATATCTCATATAGTGTGGGAGTGCTTAGTCAGTTCATGCACTCACCGAGAAGACCACACATGGATGCGGCTAAGAGAGTACTTAAGTATCTCAAAGGTACAATCAACAAAGGTATATTCTATCCTTACTCTTCAGATTTGGATATCAAAATCTACTCAGATGCAGATTGGACAGGAGCTAAGGATGATAGAAAAAGTACATCTGGTTACTTAGCATTTGCAGGTTCGAAGCTAGTGTCATGGAGTTCCAAGAAGCAACCAACAGTTGCTTTATCCTCAACTGAAGCAGAGTACAGAGGCTTGACCATAGCAACTCAAGAGGCAATATGGTTAAAAGCATTGTATACAGATTTGGGACTTGTGAGTTCCAAACCTCACATATTTGGAGATAATGTAAGTTCCATGCATCTAGCGGCAAATCCTATTTTCCATGCGAGAACCAAGCACATAGAAGTCCATTACCACTTCATCAGGGAGAAACTCATGGCAAAGGAGATTGACATTTCTTTTGTTCCAACTGAAAAGCAAGTAGCAGATATGATGACGAAGGCACTTGATGGAATAAAGCTTTGTAGATATGACGAAGGCACTTGATGGAATAAAGCTTTGTAGATATGACGAAGGCACTTGATGGAATAAAGCTTTGTAGATTCAAAGCTATGGCAGGTATTCAACCTATCAGAGAATGAAGACTCAAGCATACTTTAGCTTGAGGGGAGCTGTTGGAACACAAAGCTTACACTATGCTTGACGTGGATTTGATCTACATCAAAGGCTATCGCGTCGAAAGAATATCTGTTGGAGAGTTCTTTTTCATATGCTCATTTATTGTATTTTTTTTGAGAGATTTTTGATGGCTCATTTACCGTTGTAAAAGCCTTGAGCTTTACACATGTAAAGGTAGAAATATAGAGCCAAAATCCAACGAATTTGTGGTGGTTGAAGTTGCATTCAATCAACCAATCAATCACCTAAAAGTAGATCAAAGTAGATCTTCACTTTTCCTAGATTGTAGGAAAGTGAATTGATTCCCTCCAACAACCATTCCCACCTTCATTTGAATTCAAATTCAACTTGTAAAAGTCGTGGAACACTCCTAGAGGCTCTATAAAGACTTGAAATCACTTGTACATTACATGGAAGCAATATACATACACTTGTGACCATCATTGTATTGCTCCTTCAATTCTCTGCAACATCTTCTTCGCCAACAGTAATCTTGCAGAGGCTGCTGCTCTCTCTCCAGAGCTCCAAATTGAGTGCAAGATGACTCATTGGAAAGGTATAAGTGTCTAGTTTATGCCTATAAATTTTCAAAGCATTTGGTTCAGTAGATTGGGAGAAATCTGAGTTTTTCTGTCTCGGGGTCAATCTCTACGTATTCCTGAAAAATAGGAAGTACCACCGGTGAATGTCGCATTCATTCCTATAGCATATTTTGCTTATTCCTTATACTTTTGTGCATTCCATACACTCAACCCTATGTGTATCACTCCCATAAAAGGATTTTTTCTAATTGTAATCACGCTGGTCACTATGGGCATTTGAAGTTCATTGTCTCTTCCATAGATAATAAGGTTTTTGAGCTAGTCGACCCACGAACCTATCTGTTTTGTATCGACTCATTCTCCTTGATGCTCCAAAGTACATAGTGTGTTTCTTTGCACTTATTATATGCTCATAAGGTCTATTTGAGTTTCCATAAGTTCAAGGGAAGGTCTTGTGCCGGTTGGCTTGACCGAACTTCATCGCTTCGAAACGTACTTTTCTACCTTCTACAAGCTTCTCCAAGTTTTTTCAGCTTGTACTTCTAAGATTGCACGAAGTGAAAGCAAAGGTTCATGGCCTCGATCCTCCACACCATCACATGCTGAAGTAAGTCATGTGAACACTTCATATGATTTGCCATCTACTAATATATTTATGAAAGCAAGCTTGCAAAAGCAAGCAATGGAAGTGGCCACCATGAGATGACTAAATTTTTCATCCAATGTGGCATTCCATTCAATGTTGCTCATACCCCTGCATGGAAGAGATTGATAAATGCTTCCAGCAAAATAGGTGCACCATGGCAAGGACCATCAGCAAAAGTATTGAGAACAAAGTTACTAAAGAAAAGACTAATCTTGAGACAGATTTGCTTTCTTTGCGGATGACATGGCAAAAGTATGGCTGCTCTATATTGTGTGATGGATGGTCGGATATAAGAAAAAGAAGTGTGTACAATATTTAGTATCTTCATGTAAGGGCACAATGTTTCTTCGTGCCATGCTTGATTTTCAGCCCGGTACTACTGTCATAGGTATGATTCATGACACATGTTTCAACTTTCATACATACTTTCTACTTATTGATACTATGAACTAGATAGATCATAGTTTATAAATCATGATCCATATTTCATCTTTTATGGTATCAATGATCATGCATGCAATGTGCATGATGCATTAGCATCATGCACATTGCATGCATAATGTATATATTTATAAGTTATAACTTATTACTTAGAAGTTAGAACTTAGAACTTAGAAATTAGTACTATGCAATGTGCGTTTACTATTTAATGGTCATTGGTTATGTAATTGTGCAATTGCCAATTATGATGCAGGTGACTTTATCTATAGACATGTGTGAGAAGCCATTACTAAAATCGGTCCCGAGAACATGGTGCAGTTATTACAAATTTGTAATGATGATTGATCAAGCTCAAATGTGTACACATGTCACATAATGTCATTGAAGTTTGAAATGATCCTTGATTTTTGAAATTGCCATGTAGGTTGTCACAAATAATGGATCCAACTGTATATCCATGGCCATATGTTACAAGAAGAGTATCCTAAGATAACTTGGATTCCATGTGCCTCTCATAGCCTTGATTTGATGATGGAAGATATTGAGCAATTATCTTGGATGAGAGTTGTGCTTGAGAAAGCAAAATTCATTATGCGATTTGTTACCAACAAGCCCAAACTTCTAAATATATTTAGGGCAAGCTCTTCAGTGCAATTTCAAAAACCTTCAGTTACTCGTTTTTGTTACATGTTTCTTGTTCCCGAATGAGTACTCAGGGTTTGAAAGGATCTACTACACACAGTGGTTGCAGAGGAATGGTATAGTATCCAAGTAAAATCAGGTGACACATTGTACACTGAGTTCTCCAAAATAGTGATGGGAGATGAGCAGTTTTGGAAAATGGGTGAGATTATTATGCATGCTCTGAAGCCTCTTCATAGTGTGATAAGGATCACGGACATGGAAGAAAGCACTCTAGGCCTTATATATGAGTATGTAGTTCGTATTGGAAAATGCATTGAGAAGGTAGAAGGGTTGATGGAGAATGAGTAAGTATTTTTGTTTTTTGTTTTTCTCTTGAATATTTATTTTTAAGACCCATCATTCATGGTTCATGAATCATGATAATGGACGATGGACATTGAACATTGATGTTTATGTCTTTCTCTTCTGGGAAGAATGAGCTCTTAGAATGTGTGAGAAGTTAGAAGGAAATGGGATTGGTTTCATAAACCAATCCATGCACTTGCACATCTTCTACATCCGTTATGGCGTAATGAAGAGGTATACTTAGATAATGAATTGGAAAATAATTGGCTCACAATGTGAAAATGTGGACAGGAAATGATGTGCAGATGATAGAACAGCTAGAGAAAGAGCGATGTGCATTTTGTACGAGTGAGAAGTATTTTGGGAACCCCACAACACACTTATGAGAGAACCAGCTTGCACCAGTGACATGGTGGGAAAGATTTGGCTTGAGCACACCTTTATTGGTATATATTTAACTTTTATAATATGTTACATCATACATGTCTTTGTATTATCATTTATGTGAATTGTAATTTTATAAATTACAACTAACATTAAACTTTGCATATGTATTATGTAGAGAAAGCTTGCTATCAAAGTCTTATCACAAAATTGTAGCACTGGCCCGGTGGAAAGGAATTGGAGCACTTTGGCTCTATTCCACACAAAAAAGAGAAATAGGTTGAGTTCATAGCAACTTGAGAGACTGGTGTATTGCCATTGTAATCTCAAGTTGCTAGAAAAGAAAGACAATTACACACATCCACTTCAGCTATATGATTATATCATGAATCATGATCCCTTTAATTGTGTAACGTGTCATAGCTTATAACTTGTAACTTATCTTTCATTTGTATTTATAAATTATAGGTAAATGTGGATACTATTGACATATCAAATGTCAAGGATATTCCAAAGATATCCCATGAGGAAAAGGACATTTATTCTATGCTCTTTAAAGAGGAACAGAGGTTTGTTCGACAAACCTGAAGCAAAACCAATGACCACTAGGGCAAAGACATGTGGTGAGTACATCGTGATTTGTGATTCATGAATCATGTTTCAAATTCAAATTCAGTTTCTTACATGTTTTTTTTTTTCCTTTTATGCAAAAGGTGACATGACGGGGGCATCCACTTCTCGTCATCCTCACAAATTTGCATCTCGATGAGGACATGGCCGTAGAGGTGCTAGTACAAGTCTGCACATTGATGGGCCGGAGGATTGAGAAGAGATCTCTACAAACTCACAATCAGATGAGGATTCAGACGAGGCTGCAGCCACTATAGCAACACAATTTGGACGTGATTCCCATTCAACGTCATCCTCATGGACTAGCACTTTCGATGAGGATGAGGATGACGATCATAATGAGGATTTGTCTAGAGATTCATCACTTTAGTGTAGACTCTAGACTCTAGAGTGTCTATATATTTTGATATTTATACGAGGCTTGACTCTTGAGCCTTGAGGCCTCGGCCCTAGGGCCATGACATTGATGATTGGACTCATATATCATCATTGATGATCACTATGTATACACTATTACACTTACAGTATGATCATTGATGTGTCATGTTACCATGTATGATGTTTTTTATTCTTGAGTCTTGACTCTTGACCCTTCTATTATCTATGTCCAAAATTCAAATTTCACATCATAATTTTATTTCAATTTCTTAGACATGCATGATGCACATTGCATAAATGAATTTAATATTTTGCATACATGACACTTTTGCACACATGACACTATACACAATAGTAAATACATATGTCATATATGGTGTTGCACATTGCAATTTCCACATTTCTTACATAATGCACAATGCACATGCATAATACATACATGGCACATGCACATTGACATTGCACATGGCACATGGCACCACAGTAATTTGTATCATGATTCAAAGTCCATACTATCTAGTATCATCTATGTTAGAACGTAAAACTTAAAACTAACAAAAACATGAAAATTTCAAATTTTATTTTTGGCCTAAACGATTAAACGTTTCAATCGTTTAAATCGCGATTTTTATTCGCAATTAAATTCCTCCCTTTGTACTATGACATACATACATACCTTCAGGCATGCAGGCATGTATGATGTATGTATGCATGTGCATATGTATGTAGTAGAGTGTGCAAAGGTTTGCACCCTAACAAGCTACAAATAGTAGTACAACTGATACACAACATTCCTTAAACTACTTCATGCGGTCACTTTCCCTTTGGAGGACATTTACATTGTATGTATGAAATAAAGATCATATTTTTCTGCTATCCAATAGGAGAGCAGGTATGCATGCAAGCTGTGACCTGCTGCACCATACCTTCTTGCAAGCATTCCTTCATAACCTTGCATGCTCTTTCAAGTCGTAACTTAACGGCTTATGAGAATCTTATGTGCATGCTTGTTTCAAGTCATAGATTTAGAGTTTCGGAGAATCTTGGAAGTCCGCTGCTGCTGTTCCTGATGTTTTCAAGTTCATCCCACCTCGTCAGAACTGATCTCTGCTTCTCAGCTTGTCACTCAACTTCGACTGGTCTTCAATAAGCTACAGTAAGCACATTCCCTGTCTAGACTCCTGTTCATCATCTTTTCTTGCATTACAATTCTTTTTATTCTGTTATGCTTAAACCAGATTTTGTACAGACTCTTCTTTTAATTTTTGTTCTTGCTTTTCAGTATGTTTTCTTCTGTTATGCTCGATCGAGATCTTCTTCAGGCACTAGCCTACCTCTCTACATTGTGTTAAGTGTTCCTTATGCAGAGCAGTAGTTTTACAGTGCTTGGTGTTCCATTTCTCTGTTCATGGTTAGGATTTGTAACTCAAGTTCTTATTCATTGTCAGCTCGTACTCTATTTATTATTTAGCACTTTTTTCCTTGTCTTTCCTTGGGATTCTATCTGTCATTTTCTATCTTCTTCCTGCAAGTTACAATGAATGGTGATCATGCTGTGGCTTCAATGTCAGAAGTTAACATGTCTAATGATTGTAATAATATGGTATCCCCAATAAGGAAAATCGTATGAGAAGGTCTAATAGAAACCCTCACCTGGCATGGGAGGTTAAGGTTTCAAATGCTCTATAAAAAATTGCACCAAACGCATTTGACTTCCATTACAAAGGAGCAGTATATTTCAAGAAAATTAAGGTCAGGGATTGGTATTGAACAACAGTTGGACAAACTATTTCCAACATGATGCGGTAGAAGACATTTACTACTCAGGTCAAGGTTTGTATGAACTTAGCTGGAAGGTGGTCACAAACCATGATGTTTAAGAAAATCATTGTGCGATGCCACTTTTTGGTGGATAGGCATATGTTTTCCCATGGAAACTAGTATGTTAGATTTGGGAGGAGTTTCCCCATGCCTGCCCTATATGGGTTAATTTTATGGTGGTACAGAGCTTTCTTGAATGGCGATTTGCAAAAAGAGGTTTATGTGAAGCAACCTCCTAGATTTGCCGTGAAAGGGCAAAAGCATATGGTTTGTCGCTTGCATAGAGCATGGTATGGTCTCAAGCAAGCTCCACGTGTATGGTATGACAAAATCCATAAGCACTTTATTTCTCTTGGCTTCACATGTAGTCCCATTGAAAGCACACTCTATGTATGCAAAGATGGGGCTGACGTTACAATGCCTTGTTCTTTATGTTGATGACATACTCTTGAATGGGTCATGTGATGCAAAACTTGATATCCTTATGGCTTGTTTGCAACATACTTTTGATGTCACTTATTTAGGTCTTTTGAGCTACTATCTTTGCATCCAATTTGTATATGTTGAGGGGGAAATTGTTATGCATCAAGCAAAATATGTTGAAAAGCTACTTCAGCGTTTTCACTATGAGGATTGACACTTCTCTTTATCGGCGAGCCATGGGATGTCTTATATATACATGTAACACAAGACCGGATGTACAGTATGTAGTTTCCCAATTGAGTCGATCCATGCATAGCCTTGGCACTAAGCATCAACAAGCGGTGAAACGTGTCTTTAGATATCTCAAAGGCACTTTGAGTTTAGGTCTCTTTAAACGCAGAGATATTCAGCCATCCTTGTATGCTTTTACAAATGGTGATTGGGTTGGTTGTTATGATACTCACATGTCCACTAATGGTAATTACCTTTTCTTTGGAGGCTCATTCATATCTTGGTTGAGAAAGAAGCAACCTACAGTGGCGACATCGAGGTGTGAAGTTGAGTACAGGGCAATTTTAACAGCTAAAGTTGAGTGCATATGGTTGAGATGCCTGTTGATGGATCTTTGCATGGAGATTTATGCTCCTATGCATATTCTCACTCATAGTTAGAACTTAGAGTGCATTGGTTGTTGCACGAAATCCAGTGTTTCATGGACGAACCAAATATATTGACGTGCATTATCACTATATGAGAGAGTGCCTTCATGCATGAGATATTGATTTGATATATGTGCCTACACAAGATAATATGGAAGACATATTCACCAAAGCTCTTCCACGAGAAAAGTTTGAAGCTTTTCAAAAGCCTTTAGGCTTATTGCCTAGTCGGGGCTGATCTGTCACTCCTTGTATGTGTTCACATCATTCGCTCCAAGGGGGGTTTGTTACACTTATGTGTTCCTCGAGTAACTTTGATGTGAACCTTTTCCCCATACATAGGAACTTTTTACTCTAGTGTTGGCTAGAGGTTTTTTTTCCATGTTACCACATACATGATATACTCATATGTAGTGGTATTTTTGTACTTAGGGATATTATTCAGCTTACTTCACTTATGTTCATCATCAATAGAGAGCTTCACCATCCGTCTACCTTCTCAGTGTCTTGTTGTGTTTGTGCTCCTTGTGTGTGCTTCTTGTGTGTCTCTCGCACTTTTACACACACCCAACTTATGGATCTTCCATGTTATCTCTAGGATAACGTAGTTATTGTTGGTAGAGAGCTTGGGAAGATATTATATGCATTGTTTCCCCTCGTTTCTCTCTAATCGACATGGGGTGTGCATTATGCAGGAAATAAATTGTTTTCCCATTGTGATAAGCCGGAATACTCTCTCATTCTTGCCCCATTCTTCATGCAAACGAGATACCCATGACTCCAACATATCCCGGTAGTGTGGTACAAGTGACACAGATTTTTGGGAACTTTGTACACTAGCTTTGAGAACCTTCACAAAGAACACTCAAACAAACTTTCCTATTAAAGAACAGCCACTACAAAACAAGGGAAAGATTGTACACAAGGGAAAAATGGTGATTGAACAACTAATATCCAATCCTCCATCTTATCATTCTGATTTGCTTGTCAGTCCTTCGTCATCACAAAAGCAAAAGCCACCTGGCGTCACCAACAATAACGGATGGAAAAGGTTCGACTCACATCTATGAAGATTGTCACATCAAACATCCAAGGTCTAGGTACCCACGAAAATTGAAAATGATATGATCTTGGTTTGAAAGAAGCAACATGGACATTTGTTGCATACAAGAACATAACTCCATCCAAAAAAGAATGTTCTATAAAATGCACTACTGATTATTGGATACATGGTTATTACTAATGGGAATCTGACTTCTTACTTCTAACCGGATTTAGATTTTCGACAAGTCAACTGAAATATTTCTAATGCCTGCAGATGCAACCTTCTTCTCATCATAAAATTGATAAATTGAAAACTATACACATCATAAAAAGTCTTTAGAGTCTAAACAGATTCAGACAAGAAACAAGAGTAAAAGACAATGATTATGAAGCAAGAGTGTCAAGTTTATAGACTATGAAATTAATGATGATTTATGATAATTCGTTAGATCTTCATAATAAGCATGAAACATCATCCATGAATGTGTGAAGATATCAATCATGATTATGGTCAACATGCTTTTCTTCTATATCATCATCATGTGCAAAGAAACAATCCTCATGTTCATGTACAAAGTCCTCACGCTCTCTTTTCCCTTGCAATGAGAGAAGTTTATCATCATCTTTTTCTTTTTCATTCATTTCTAGAGTTTCTTCCATCTTCTCAAACCCTCTCTTTAATTTAACGTGCAAGCAATATATTTATATGGACATCAATTCTTTTATGTTCTATGGAAGAAGGCTGAAGCTTTCTCCTCAATTTGGTATGTATCAAAGAAAAACTACTCCAATTTGTTTCACAAGGAGAATAACAAGTTCCTTGTGAAAAGAACATGAAAAACAAGAGATTGCAAATTAAGTGTATAAGCTCTAAATGTTTGCCACCATTTCATTATGTAATGCGCTTTTTTTTCATCTCAGGCCTTGCATATGTACCTAAGATTGATTTGTACATATCTAGGTCATCACATAATTGCCCTCTTATTATCAAGATCACCATTTGTGTACCATTCTATAATAGCCATCCAACCATCGTGTGAACTTCTCCATCCTTTTCACTGCATTCTCCTCTCCAATTAGGTTGAAGAAGAAATGTTAGTGCATGCAAAGGACAATGTATCATATTCCACCTATCAACGCATATAGATTTGACTTCCTTTAGTCTTGCATTATCAATGCTATACATATGTCCAATTTTCGCAAGCATTTTATTGAAGAGCTCATATATAAGATCCATAGTACCACTTTCTCTATTTGACAAGCACGATATCTTCAAAATAGGAGCATATACATTAAGAGTCTCTCTTGCACTTCTACAAAATAAATACACTCAACACAATTGAAGAGACATCCTCAGCTTCCTTTTCTTAGTCCTGAATACTTTTTTTCTTAGTGCACTCAATTGAAAACATAATGGATCGCAATCCATTGTCAACCCACTCATCAAGGAAGTTTGTCAGTGTTTTGAACATATAAGCAAATCTTTCTTGCACACTTTAAGAAAATATGGGCTTCATTGTGAAAAAAGTGACAATTTGTAAAGATTGCTTCAAGATTGGTTTCACCCAAGCAAGCCCACCATTACCTTCAAACAAAAGAACAATACAATGACAAATACAACAAGTAACGAAATATGAAGTCATTCCTAGTCTATCAAATATACAGCCCTTACACAATTTAATGTGTTGTCCATGCATATTTGGACAATACCTTCAAATCCAAAATGAACAAGTCGAACAAAAATTGGCACAAAAGAACGAAATTGCTTCCACAATCACTATAATAGTGCATTCAGAGGCCAAAATAAGCTCGATTGGATTTTTTCCCTACATCGTGCTCTTCAAGCTCATTTATAGCATATACTGCCTTGACAATCTCATCAAGGTTCATAGCATCTAAGAAAGTGAGCCAAGTTATGTCGTCGATATGGCTCACGAAGCAAGGACCTAGGTCCTAGTCTAATACCAATCGTTGGAGTTTAACGAGTGGGAATGCACACAAACAACATGAGGAAGAAATAGAAGCTTGGGAGAACAACTACCAATGTATATCTAGCTGTGGAATATACAAAGGTAAGTAGCCTTCTTGGTTATGGGCGTATATACAAGACAGTATAGTGTGACCGAGAGATTTAAATCGAGATTTAATCATTTAAATCATTAAGACCCAATATAAAATTAGAGGTTTTTATCCACCCAGAGAGCTTTTTTTTTCACATGTATACCAATAGCTACTTGTTGATTCGAAATGCAAAAGAATTAAAAGATCACATATTAATGGCCGTATGTATAGGTGGGCATTGGATGGAAAGATTACTAAGTATTTAATGTCCTCATAGATCGAGGGGTAAAAGCGAAAACTATCAAGGTAGATGCTTCTTAGGATAGGCAATGTCAGTATCTTAATCACCTGCCTAGTATTTTGACGAAGATATCATTGAGCTCACACTACTAGGTTAGTAGTTATTGTAGTGCTTAGTGAACTAACCTCTACGTAGGCATAATAATTGCTAATGTTCATGATAAAGAACTTCATATTCCCTAGAAGAATGTGATGAGCATGTGTCCTACATATTTTTGTGTGCTACTTAACAACACCCCTTCGTAGTCATAAAATCTCCAATTAGAGCTCACATCTTTTCCAATAATTAGTCCAAAGCAAACAAGTGAGAATACCCATAAAAAATAGGTGAGAGGGGAAGAAGTAACTTCTAATAAACAAGTTGCATGGTAATTACACAAAATAAGAGGGCCTTAGCATGGTCAATAACAAATGTGAAACAATGTAACAATATTGATTTCCGTAAAAAACAATATTACTCCCAAACTCCATAGTCACCATGGGACGGTGACGTGTCCCGAGAACGATGACGTCCTGGGGTTGGGGACGGGACCCAAACTGTCCCGGGGATGCCAATTCGGGACGGCACTCAAAATATGCTGATTTTGAGGTCAATTTTAAATAAATACCATTCATATCTATTTTCCTAGCTTATAAGAACACAAATGAACAAGAAAATAGAATAAACAAGTCTTTTTAAGTGAAATATACACAACATGTGGTGTGCAACAAGTCTTTTTATGTGAAATATACACAACATGTGGTGTGCAACTGCGTCGTAACATGTGGCACTATAGATAAAGATTGAACAATGACCTATAAGTTATCACTAATCAAACTGTCACTTATATGGAAGACAACATCACCTTCTTTCTTTTGTATGTTCTGGACAAAGAGGCCATAATGGCTTCTCCTAGCCTCCTAGGACCTACACTCCAAAGGAAAGAGAGGAGAAAGGTTTAGACCTCCAAATGGTAAGGTGTTGAGCCTTGAGGAGAGGACTCAAGTGAGGAGTTGTGGAAAGCACTCTTCTAGAGAGGCCTAAAGGATAAGAGGATGGAGGGGCTGCTGAATATCCAAGGCTCAAGATGAATCAAGCCTCCATACACAAGGGATGCAAGAGGGAAAGTTGAAAGCTGGATGTGTGTTTGAACTTTTAAGGGCAGCAAGGAGGTCTTTTTATGCTTGTGGTGGGCCTTCAAAAGAAGGTTCTAGAGAGTTAAAATGGGCACCAAAAACTCCTAAAGCAAAATGTTCAAAACTGGGCTTCAAATGGCAAAAATAGAAAAAAAAAATCCGTCATTTTTTTGACAGCCATCCCGGAATTGGTGTCATCACATGCTGCCGTCCCGGGGACAGTACTTGTGACAGGAAAAAATCCGGGACTCCAGATGTCCCGGCTGGGCGTCCCTATATTTTTGGATGGGGGGACGGCGTCCCGGCGTCCCTATGGCCCGGGGACGCGTCCCCCTGTGACTATGCCAATCTCCCTTCTAGGACATGACAGACCCTTGATGCGGACAACAATCCATAATGATTGGATAAATAATCAAACAAAGATGAAACCGATTTGGGTACCAATTGTTTTTCTTCAGGTAAAAAATGCTAAATCAAAGATCTGGTACTAGAGGATATGCCAAGTTGTCACAATATTAAGATACACTATCTCCAAGGCAACAAGCTAGAAGATTGAAACCAAAGAAAATATGAGTTAAACACTACTTCAAAGTCAAAAGGGAAAAAAAAAAATCATTCACGAGGTGATAAAAAATGTATATAGAGATATAAATCGAGAACGCTTTAAATGATTTTTATTTAGAGCGAAAAAATCGCAATTTAAATCTATTATGCAAGACAGGAGGAAAGAACGTGCCCCAATGGGTCTAAGTGTGTTCACACACATCACTACCAAAATGTCCTATGTGCGAGTCATAAATCACTCATTTCAAAATTCAAAGCTCAGCTTTTCCTTTGTTGCCTACAATATCCCTAAGTGACTACTTGCAATAACAAGATTATTGACATATAGGACAATCAAGACATACTTCCTATCCCACTTGGAAACATACAAGCTAGCATCAAAAGAGTCATTGTTCTAGCCAATAGAAGAAAAGAATCTGTCTATTCTTTGGTTCCATGCCCTTGGGGCTTGTTTCAGCCCATACAATGCCTTCTTTAGTCTACATACATTGGGGTCTTGATCAAGTATTTCAAAACTTGGCGATGATCCTATATAGACCTCCTCCTTGAGGTACACGTGTTAGAAAATATGTTATTAAGGCAACCTTCCACTAGGAACCCCACCTTCAAGTCTGTAAGTTAAATAAAAATAAATCTTGAAAATGGTCAAAAATGCCCCATTTCTAGGAAATTATAAAAATTATGGTCAAATATTATTATTAGATAATATGATAGTACTCATTGAGAGTTATCCAACCATAACTAACATTTGGGTGTTTGGCAAATATGTGTAGGTCAAAAGTCAAATCTTAAGTATCCGACACATGTCAATTGTAGATTAAATCTAATAAATATGATCCAATGGTGGTTAAAATACTACTTGAAAAGCAAAGTTTTAAGTATGAAAAGTATCGGACACATGTCAACTATAGATTAAATCTAATAAATATGATCCAATCGTGGTTAACATACCACTTGACACCAAAAAATCATAAACAAACACAAAAAGACCAATCTTAGAAATCATCGCAAAAATCCCACCGAGATTTACAGTTGCATCTTTTTAGGCTTTTTTGTGGGTTGTCGAGCGAGGAAATCATAGCCTATATAAAGAATTAACTCTTGAGCTCATAAACCATCACTTTTTGGAGCCCTCTTCATTGGTTAGCCTTGGGAAGGAGTTCCCTTCCACTTGGAGGAGCTTGAGTAGTGTTTTCTTCGTCATCTTCCAGGTGTGGAGCAAATTATATCTATTTTTGGAGGAGATCAAACTTCAACCTTGGAGATTATTGGAGTGATTTCAAAGCTTGTATTCACCATCTTTTACAACAAGTGTATCTTCTATGCTATCTTGTAACTTCAACTAAGGAATGTAACATCTATATTTGGAGCTTTGCTTCTTACATCTCTCTCATGTGCAACCTTCTCTACATCATGTCTCATACTTGATTGCGGGCCGCAAAACCAACAATTGATATCAGAACATGAAAATTTAGAGTACACATAAAATTTGGTCACACGTAGGAAGATCAAATCTTCATGGCATGTTCAAGTCAAGCTCAGCCACATATTTAGCAATGGTCATCAAGTCATCAATCATTATGAAGAAGTTGAATTATATGTTGAAGTTAAGCTTGAATTCATTATCCTATTTTAAGAATCTTCTTAGTATAATCTTAATCGGTACAACCTGGTGCCATGATGACATGAATAATGGCATTAACAAGAGATCATCCCAAGCACTTTGTTTCACAAATGCACAAGCCCCTAAAGTGCCCTCTAGCATATGTTTTACCTTTCCTATGGCCTCCATTGTTCATGTAAAGGGATAATTTCAACTTATCCCAAAAAAGTTTCTTCTAATTCTTTCATCTCTAGTTCAAACTATGAACTTAAATAAGTTATGCAATTTGTATCATGCTAAATGGATAAGGCAACTGGTTGTGGAGTCCATTTGCTTGTTATGTGACAATGAAATGGCAAGAAATAATCCCAACCACTTTGCTTCACACGTGCGCTAGCTCTTGACATGTCCTCTCGCATACACTTTACCTTTACACTAAACTATGTTCTTAATAAAGATATTCCTAGGAACGTATTAGTGCTAATAGTACGAATGTGAATAAGTCTGTGGCTAAGAAATTCATTGACATAAGAAATGAAATCGTGTGTACAAGTCATTTGTTATTGATGCATTCTACGTATTTGCGCTGCATTGTTCATTCATGCACAGGGAGCATTTGTGCTTCATTGAAAATCCATGCATTTACTAGGTTTGAGAGTCAACACAGTACCTCATTTAACAGAAAATTTGGAAAGACTTGTGCATTGGTCAAATAAGTTCCACAGCAGGGGCAATTCTTCTTCTTGTTTAGATGGGTCATTATGCACGTGTAACAGAAGCTATGCCCGCAAGTCGTGGAGAAAGCACCCTTCATTATCTGGAAGCAGATTGGACAAAGGATATCCTTGTTCAGGTCACGTTTAGAATGGCCTACATCAGTTTCTAGGCATGAGAGCTCGCCCTTCCCCGGCCCCGAAAGGGAAGGAACTTTCACACTCGCGGAGCCTTCCTGATCCATGGCAAGTAATCTTTAATGCTCTCACTTTCAAACCATGCTCAATTGAGAGACGTTGAAGTAAAGGGAACCATCCACCTGACGACCAACGTCCAGATATATTCCGCTTATATGTACATTTATCTTTGCTAAATCGCAAAGGCCTAGCAATATTACAGCAATAAGAAGCTGATCATTCACAATACAATCGTGTTGACTCAGGTAAAGGTGCTTTCAGTAGCAACGCCTATGCAGTATGTGGTGTGGTATAAGACATGGAGAAAAGCGCAGAGAAGGCGGAAGTAAAACAATGGTGAAAGGCAGGGGCGAAGACGAAATGGGTAATAGGGCAGGAAATCCGGATCAATTTCTTTCTTGACGGGCCTCTTAAGGAGCTCACGAGCTGAAGATGAGACGCACACAGGGAGAAAAAGTGAGGCAGTGTAAGCCCGGCCCTGAAACATAAGGAAAAAACGAGCCACCGAAAAGCCCAAATCAATAACCGAGAAGGAAATGCGGACTCGACACAGCACAGAAGAGAAATCAGCGAATCAAATTCTTCACTATCTTCCGGCTTCCGCATGTTGCGGGCCTGCGACCAGCCCGTCCCTATTGGCCACGTGCCAAAGTCATCTTCACATATTCGCCTCCAATAGCGTGCAGAGATGGCGGAGGCACTTCTTTGACGCGAGTCGAACCTTTTTGAGACTTTTTTGGAGAGAATTTTTTCTTTTTTGGAAACACACTCACACACCCGTCCTTATTAGATAGAGCCATTGATCTTATGTCCAACCAAGACTTGAATTCAGTACTTTTTTCATAGATTCAAGGCATCAAAACCACTAGGTTACGGGAGCTCAAATAGAGATTTTCTTTTTTTTTTTGGAAGAGAGAGGCAATCAAAAATAGTCAAAATTGTCCAGCGGGCATGGCCTAATGGTTGATGCTTTGAACTCTGCAACAACAAGTCCCTGGTTCGAATCTGGTTGGCTGGATGTATCCACTGGAGTCCCCAAGTTGATGGGTGCATGTACCTTATAAGGTTGAGTGTGTGTGTGTGTGTGCATTTCCAATTCATTGTAACTTCAAAAAAAAAAGTCAAAGTTTTTCAAATAATAAATATCGGATTATAATTAATTTGTCGAGGAATACTAGCTTTGTGGGTAAGTCATTTGTCTCTCTTGAAGGGGATATGTGTTTTAATCCCCTTTGTTCCACTAAGAACACCTCATCATGGTTTACTAGGATGATAACTCAGCTCTCTTCAGGGGAGATCATTGGTCTTCAAGCACTCTCGATGGATAATGTTGCCACTGGCAAGGGCACAAGCTCATTTGTGGCAGAGTCCACTTCAACTCAACCCAGTTTTCTCATCTAGCTTTAGGATTATCCCTTCCAAGTTTCTACCTTGCCAAGCCTTCGGTTTCTGTATCCTAGTAGTTGTTAGGCGTTCAAACCCCTGATTTGTGGGATTAGATGGGTCCCATTGGTGTTATGCCTATTTCTCATTGTACTTTCTAATTAATTCAAGAAGAAGAGTAGATCTCAAAGATGGAAGTTCCTTTGGGGAAAAAAAAGCTTTGAAGTCTACATGTTAAAAATCGAACTTCCTTTAAAAAATCCTTTGAGATTTCACATTTGTTAGCCCATATGGGATTAATTATGCCGCCTAAAAGCCTACAATTAATCCTTTGTGGTTCCACATCCATTAATCCTTTGTGGTTCCAAATCCATTAGAGTGATATTTGATGTAAGTGATGTTCATTTGTTTATATGTGGGCAATGGCAATGTAGTGGGAATGGGTATATCTTAAACCCATAAATGTTATAGCTGTAAAAGATCTTAGGAAAGTTGAAGCATGTGGAACAAGTGCCTCTCTTAAAACATGTGAGTGAAATTGTGTATAGATTTACATCATGTTTGACCTTGAAGGTGTTGTACAACAAACATGATTGAGACTCAACTACAATTGTGACCTTTGTAAAGCAAACATGATTGAGACTCGACTACAATAGTTTCAGATTGAGACTCAACTACAATAGTTTCAGATTAGACTCAAGTACAATAGTTTCAAATTGAGACTCAACTACAACAGATAGGGAATTTAAAGGAGGCCTTATGTACATATGAAAATACACCTTCACATGCCAAGATGTGGTATGCATTTTCCTTCAAATACCATCCCAAGTATCATCTACAGAAAGGTTTTCTTGGCATGCCTTCTGAGTGGAGAGAGACACAAAACAAAAGAGATTATTGACTCATGTGCCTTGAACAACAATGTGTAACATTAGATATGGAGAGATCAAATTGTGCTTTGTGCTATCTTGATCACATAATCGTGTGATCTTAGATGTGGAGTATATATTGCATAATTTACTATCTGAAATAATCTTGATTGTCTCAACTAGCTTAATATCTTGAGTTGTAATTTCTCTTCTTCTTTTAGGGATCACATGTCTAGATAAACACAAAGAAACATGATCTTTGACCATTTTTGTTAGGTCACTCAAGATCTTTGACCATTTTGGCTAGGTCGCTCAAGATCCAACCGACACTTGTATATATTGTGGTCATGAATGATGCCATTATGATTGTCTTTATGTTTCTTACTAACATTATTGAACCATGGAGTTCATATTTACAACAAGATCATTCACAGAAATTGAGATATTTTTTTTATGGATGCACGTGAGACCATGGTCAAATTGAGACAAGAGGAGGCGTGGACCTTCTTTTAGGCCACCTTTCTCTTTTCATGAATGTCCCATGAGGGAGTGCCTTTACAAGGCACTAATATATAACAAAGTTGTCTTGGTGTTCAAAAGGTCATCTCTTTAACTTCATTTCATGGTATACATTGCTCAACCTTGCTTTTCATGCAAAAAAATTCAATGAAGTAGAATTACTCCATGATCCCTTACTCACAAATTAGTCTTCCATTTGCAACAACATCATTGTTTCTCATTCTATTTAATGACTTGAGTAAAGGAATATCATGGATCCTTTTAGTACATAACCATACTTGCGTCATTTGAAGTAATAAGAGAGGAGTAATAAGATGACATGTTGTAGCAAAACTCAATCCTTAGTCGAGGAAGATATATCCACTTTAAGTTCAAAGACATCACACTCGGTTGAATAACTTCAAGTGTAGCTCAAGTTTTCGATCCTCCTTGTGCTCAATATGAGAAGATGTACTAAGCTCCATCGGATGATGGATGGAGAAGGGTACCTCTTTGAGACAACATTGCTTTGAAACTAGCCATCAATGAATATAAAAAACACTTCAAAATATAACCTAAAACCAAAATGCATATAGAAATTCTCATGAAAAATGAGAAAATGTTGTGTAATAATATTTGTTTTGAAGCTTTCAAGTCCCAACAAAAAGGTTAAATTTGATTCATCTTCATAAATGGTTTTCATGCTTCAAGCAAATAGTTAATATATTTTATTCTCGTTCAGAAAACGGATTATTCTTATGACATACTAATTGTAAGCTTTTTCATTGAAGATGAGAATCTAAATAGAGACTATAATATTGTTGGACTTCGAGGTCTACACAAGCACATGAAGAGAAGAAAAAGAAGAAGCTTTGAGCACAACACAATATTGAATGTATCAAGTGAATGTAAAAAGATAAGTGATCCATTAGGATTATAGTAGTATATACAAGTCGAGGGAGGGGGAACCTCCTAATGAGAGAAAAAAGTGCCCCAACAATCCTAAGTGTGTTCACACACATCACTACCAAAATATATTAACAAATATCCCCTGAGAGTGATGCAATGGACAAGGAGTTGGCACTCATGTATAAGGAATTTTCCAAACTACCTATAAAAAGGTCAATCCACAAAAGGAAGTAAGACCAAAATTTTGCAAAAAGCTTCAGACTTCTGTCTAGGTAGAGCCTTTTGTGAAAAGTTCTGCAACATTATCATTTGGGGGCACATAAGCCAAACAGATTTCTCAAGCAGAGAGCCTCTCCTTAACATAATGATAGTGCACCTCAATGTGCTTTGTGCGAGCATGGAACACAGGGTTCCTCGCAACTGCCAATGCACTCTGACTATTAGTGAAGATGGTGGTGGTAGAAGACTGATCAACACCCAAATCAGCCAAAAGGTGTTTGAGCCACACACAGTCAACAATCATTGTGAAAGTTTCCCTATACTCAGCCTCACAACTAGAAGTGGCCATAGTAGGATGCTTCTTACTCAACCACGATATGCATGAGCTACCAAGCATGAGGCAAAAACCACTGGTGGACACACGAGTGTCATAGCAACTAGCCTAGTTTGAGTGAGAAAAAGCATGTAAAGTTGGTAGTAATGATCCCCCTTGAGATAAAACAATCCAAGTAGCCATACCACTTAAGTGGCAAAAGATGTTTAACCACCTACCAATGCTTGACACATGGGAAATGCATAAACCTTCTTATCTGAGAGACAATAAACTGAATATCAGGCCGCATTATGCATAAGTAAATCAAGAATCCAATAGCATAATGATAGAGAACAACATCAAATGCATCTCCAATGTCATGAAGACTCAATCGTAAACCTCTTTCCATGAGAATGGCAATAGGTTTGCAATCTTCAAAGCCAAGACACTGCAACAATGTGTCCATATATTTTGTTTGAAACAAAGATATTCCTCCATCAGCTTGCATAAATTGAATGCCCAGATAATGATGTAAATGCGATAAATTTGACATCTCAAAAGAGGCATGAAAGTCAATCTTAAAATCAACAATATGTTTCTCATTAGGATCAATGAGCAATATGTCATTCGCATATACAACAATGATCAAAAGTACATCAGCTTCAAACTTAGCATAGAAGAGGCTTTGAGTTGGACTGTTATCAAAACCATGTGCAATCAAGTAGGCATGTATCTTTTCATACCAAGCACATGGTGCTTGCTTTAAACCATACAATATCTTTTTCAACTTGCATACTTTGTTTTCATGCCCATTTTGCACAAGACCACGGGGCTGAAATACATACACTTCTTCATGTAAGTCGCCATTCAAAAATAAAGTTTTAATGTCCAACTAATGTACATTCCAACCATGATGAGCTGAAAGTGCACAAATGCTACAAACACTGTTCATTTGGCATGTGGTAGCAAAGGTCTCATCAAAATCAATGCCTCTCTCTTGAGCATAACCTTTGGCAACAAGCCTCGCCTTATACCTTTCAACTATTCTATGAGGCTTACGTTTCAGCTTCTATAGCCATTTAGTGTGAATGGCCTTTTTGCCTAGAGACAAATCACATAAAGATCATAATAGCATCATATTCTGATTGCATAGCAGCCATCCAATTTTTTGAATTTTTTTCTTCATCAAAAGAAACATGCTCATTCTCATCACAAAGACTAAAGACAAGCATTGCATAGCAACAATATGTCAACGGTGCATCTAATTTGTTATCTCGTGCACCTAAGTGTATGTGTTTATATATATATATATATATATATATATATATATATATATATATATATATATATATATATATATATATATATATATATATATATATATATATATATATATATGTGTGTGTGTGTGTGTGTATGTATGTGTGTGTGTAAACTTGTGTTAAGATTATATATCATTAGGGTTAGGGTTATATATATAAAGCTAAAAATTAGGATTAAAGTTTTGATCAAATTTTAGGTCTCGACGATCAAATATTATATATCATTAGATAGTTTTTAATGAAAACGTGTGTATGTATGGACTTATGTATGTATGAATGTACGTACTTTGTATGTATGAATATGCATGTGTGTATGTATATATGTGTATACTTATGTATGTGTGTATGTATGTATTTATATACAAACCTCTGTTAGGGTTATATATCTTTAAGGCTATATATATATATATATATATATATATATATATATATATATATATATATATATATATATATATATATATATATATATATATATATATATATATATATGAAGAATACTATTTTGATGGACTTTTAGGTCTTTGCTAATCAAGTGTTATATATCATTAGATAGCTCTTGATGAGAACTATAAGAAGATGCAAAAAGATTTTTGATATTTTTCGATCAGTTTTGAAAATTAGAGTTTGTTAGAAATTAGAGTTACTCTCCTCAATGTGACATTATTAGTATAAAACAAAAAATTAGGATTAGGGTTTTGATAGATTTTTAGGTATCTCATGGTCTTTGAAGAACGTTTATGCCATGAATTGTGAAGAGTCATGTAGGCGGATCACAAGTGGGAAACCAAGTGATAATAATATGAATTTGGCTGCGAGCATTTTTGAAGGAGAGAGGGCACATGCATGCGTTATTTGTAGAAATGCAAAAAAGGGAAAATCGTGCTCTTGAGTGAACATGTTCACCTTACCTCAACTAAAAAAAGCTTTTATACATAATCCAATGTGAATAAAAGAGGATGGAAGAAGAGAATTTGAAAAGTCGAAGGTAGCACATACTGTAAGGAATGATTGCATGGAGATCACAACTTGTGATCTTCTATCGAAGGTTCACATCTACAACTTGTGATCTTCAAGGATCTTAAATTATATTTATGCATGATTATTGTTTTTTTGCATATTTCAATTTGTTTATGTGTGTTTAATGTTAAATGAATACGTTTTGTATTCAAGAGAATAGGCCTTCAAAATAACCTATCAAAATATTAAAACCCAAGTTTCATTATTATGTATAATTAAAAAGATAATAAATTCTATTATAAAAAATATAACCTTTGTTTACTTGTTTGTGTTGATATGTTTAGATAATGATGTGTTTGAACACACTAGGACCACTGGGGCACTTTTTTCTCTCTTTAGGAGGTTTTTTTCCCATGGCTTGTATATATGCCTATTGCCCTAACGGGCTACTTATCTCTGTACATTCAGTATTGTGTGTTGGGCTCCAAGCTCCTTCTTCCCCTTGTGTTGTTCACATGCTTCCGTAGACCTCCAACTCCAACAATTGGTATCAGAGCAGGTCGTCGCTTCATTTAGGGCATTTTCATTACCCCTCAGATCGTAGTCTCAGAATCGTACGAAATTTGGTGTGCATACTCAAGGTGATTAAGAGATAAAAATTGCTTCGCTTTATGGTGCCGAAATTGTGATCTCAGCTCTCTTTGGCCTCCGAATGCACTATCGTAGTGCTTGTGTAGGCTATTTTGTCTTTTTGTGCCAAAGATATATATAGGTTTTAATTCGCTAGTATAAGCATCTCAAAGTCTGTTATAGGTTTAATAGAACTCATTTGGGTAGTTCTATTCGACTTTTTCAGATACATTCATTTTTTTACATCAGGGTATTTTAGTTAGTGGCCATGGCTGAAAGCAGTGATGTATTTTGTATGTTGGTCGTCAAGGATAAGTTGGATGGTACGAATTACCCATTGTGGGCTTATATGATGCGTCATGTATTGGTCACAAAAGGATTGTGGAATATTGTGCAGGGTATATGTACTGAAGCTGATGCAGATGGTGTTGAAGATTACTATATTCTTCATGTTCCTATTCGTGCTATAGTTTCTCCTACACCTACTATAGACCAAATTTGTTGGGATGGCAGAGATGCTCATGCACATGCATTGATAGCCTTGTCTATCAAACGTGCCATCATTCCTCACATTCACTCTTGCAGAATAGCTAAGGATGCTTGGGATACATTTACAACATTGTACCAGGCTAGGAATGAGGCTCGTGTTGCTTACCTCCAAAAACAGTTGGAGAGTGAGCATATGAATGAAGGTGATTCTATGGACAACTTTCTAACAAAGATCAAAGATTTGAAGGAACAATTAATTTCTATTGATGAAGTCTTGCTTGGCAATTCACTTTTGCAGACAATTCTGAATGGTCTTCCCGATTCATATCAGAGTTTTGCTTCTACTCTTTGTTTGATGATGAAAGGCAATCCAAATGCGTTGACATTTGAAGAGTTATTATGTGTTCTATTGTAGGAAGATCAGTCTAGGTAGAACATGTCCATTATGTGTGTTGCAGATCAAGCTTTCTTGGCTAGTCAAGAGGGCAAAGGTAAATTGAGCTCTTCTATTAGTAAGCAGAAACCTGCTAGTTCTACACAATCAAAGAAGGAAGACAGAGAAGAGGAGAAAACAAAAAAGAAAAATTTGTTTTGCAAGTACTGTAAAGCAAATGATCATGCCATAAAGAATTTTCCAAAACTGACTGCAAAAGAGGCAAAGAAAAAAGAGGTTGGAATGGTTGTTGCAGATGCCTCTATACCGAACATAGAGTATGCTAATCTAGTGTAGAATGGGCATTTACTACTGTTTGCAATTTTGACCCATCTTCTCCTGAATAATGTATGTCTGCAGTAAACTCAGATTTTTGGTACTTTGATAGTGGGGCAACCAAACATATTACCTCACAATGCAGTTTCTTCACTTCACTCAAGCCTGCCCCTATAGGGAATACTGTCACATGCACCAACAAATCCTCTTATCCTATCATGGGAGTTGGTAAGATCATTCTGACTACTGCTGATGGTAGTTCTTTTACATTATCAGATGCTTTATTTGTGCTAGTGGTAAAAAAGAATTTGTTATCAGTTTCAACGTTAGCCAAGATTGGCTTAGTTGTGAAATTTGTCGATGACAAATGTACAATTCATGATCTATCAAATGGCGACATGATTATTGCTTCTGGCATTTTATGTTGTGGGTTGTATAAGCTCATAGACTATGAAAGATCTATGAATGGTTCATCATGCACAGTACATGATTCTCAGGCTATGTCATATGCAAAGCTTTGGCATGCACGCTTTGGCCATCTGAATTTTGCTAGTTTGTTACGCCTACAGAAATCTGAAATGGTGTCCTCTTTGCCCAAACTTGAGGCACCCCAGTAAACATGTCTATGAAGGCTGTATTTTGGGCAAAATGCAGCGTTCCTCCTTTCCAAAAGATGGTTCAATCCGAGCTACTTAGAAACTGTGGCTTGTTCACAGTGATGTCTGTGGTCCTATGCACACACCTTCTTTTGGAAACTATCTTTACTTCGTGACTTTTATTGATGATTTTTCTAGGCATGCATGGGTATATCCATTGAAAGCAAAGTTTGAAGTGTTTATGTGCTTCAAACAGTTTTTGGTTATGGCTGAAAATCTGACAGCATGTAAAATGGGCACCCTCCATTTTGATCGAGGGGGGAACATATGTCTTCTGACTTTAATGCATTTCTGGTTGAACGTGGGATAAAACATCAGTGTATAGTGCCATATACACCTCAACAGAATGGATTTGTTGAATGGGAGAACAGATCACTCATGCTCCGTTGTCGGGAAGAACGAGGTCGTGGCGGGAAGCCGGCGCCTGGGGTTGGATCAGGCCCCGCTCTGGTGCGCCGTTCCCGCGGTCCTGCGAGCGGCGTCTGCGCGCTGGGCGCCTCACCTGTGCTCTCCGGAGCGTGCGCGATCCTCGTAGGGTCCCTCGCCCCTCGGAAGTGTCGAGACGTGGGACCGTGGGCGTCGGAAAGAGACGATCGGATACCGCAATGATACACGGAATGCAAATGAAGCCAACGATACCACGAAAAATGAAACTGAAGTTATCCAATAAAAATGAGTGATACAAACAGGCCGCTACAATGCGGGCCGATGGTACAATAAAATCGCTACAGTGCGGTGCGATGATACAATATGAAAGCCGCCGCTACAGTGCGGGCCGGCTAGCGTAAACTCTAGATCCCTCGCTACAGTGCGAGAAATCGCCTACGGGATTCCGCTTCGGTCTTCACGGTCCAAGCTTTTCTTCAGGTCTTCGATCCACTCTTTATTTCAAGTACCCTCAGCAATGGCCTCCCTTCTCTTTACTTTAGATAATCAGAAACCGCATAAACCTGGAGGAGACGATCCACAAGGACAATCCACAGAATGGGGTACTCTTTATCTTCCGTCTTCAATGCTTTCACTTCATATAATCAGAAACCTGGAGGAGACGATCCACAAGGGCAATCCACAGGATGGGGTACTCTTTATCTTCCGTCTTCAATGCTTTCACTTCATATAATCAGAAACCTGGAGGAGACGATCCACAAGGGCAATCCACAGGATGGGGTACTCTTTATCTTCCGTCTTCAATGCTTTCACTTCATATAATCAGAAACCTAGAGGAGACGATCCACAAGGGCAATCCACAGGATGGGGGCTTTTAAAACAATCATTAGTACCTCCAATACTAAGAAAAATCTTGAAGAAACAATACTCTTAATATGAGAACTAATCGCATAATAAGAAACAAAAAGGAACGATTTTTATCTCCTCTTTCTTATTTTCACATTTGTTCATGTAAAATCCTCTATCCTTTATTATCTCCCTTTCACCATTGTATCATGATTGCACTTCTTGGGATAAAACATGCAAAGGTTCCTTATGACGAACCCTTCAAGTTTACCTTGACATCTAATTTTTAAGATATTTATTTGATAATGCAATGGTAATTAAAGCGTCATCAATTAGCTCCATTATGCTTTATACATTGTGTGTAAATAATAGATTAAATGCCATGCCTATTTTCCCTTTAACTCATGGATATATCCTCCAAATGTTTGAAGATTAACCCTCCTTGATTTGAAAGCTTACTCTCATCGATTTCATATTATGGTTTCAGAAGAAAAAAAACAAGCTCATTATCTTTCATCTTTCTCTCTCTCTCTCTATCTCTCGAATTCTCCAAACCGCCTTAGTCTCTCTGTGTCCCATCTAGAGTCCAAGTCTCTCTTTCTTTCTCTCTCCCTTCCTAGACTCCTCCATATCTTTCTCTCTGAACTTTTCTGCAGATTTTCCTCCGTCCTTCGTCGCTCTATTGGAACTTAGCAGAGTGATTCTCTCCCCTACATATCCATGCCTAACAACAACCTCTCTCTCTGTTTCACGTAAGCAGCGCCACAGCCACTCTGCCAAGTGCCAACCTCTCACTCTCTGTCTCCACGTGATCGCAGATGGGTCTATATCGGTCCGTTTTTCTCTCTCTACACCATGGTCATTACCTCCTCTCTCTCTCTCCCTATACTGCACCGCTGGATGCTCGCTCTCTCTTACGCATCTCCAAACCAACTATCCCTCTACTGCACGATTCTGTACCTGTCTCTCTTCAGCATCAACTAGAAGCAGATATTTGCGCGCGTCCGAAATCTACTACAGTAGCGATCTTTCTCTAAGTTTTGTTGCGCTGCAGCAAAAATGGATCAGATTCTCTCTCTGTGGCGTAGTCACTCACAGTCGCCCAGCAAACTCTCTCTCCGAATGCTTTGCCAGAGCCATCAACAGCGTCGCCTGAAATCTCTGTCTGTACTTTTCTCTCTGTCCACCAGTCAGCCGTCAAGGCGGCTCATCTCTTCCCTCCTTCACGTGCAAGCCGCCAACTATGGGCTTGTTTGCTCTCTCTCCGCCCCTCACTCTCTCTCTACAGTCAACCGCCTTCGCACCCTTCAAGTCGTTCTCTCTGTCTCTGCACTACCGACATAGAATCTCTCCGTCGCGCAGCGCTGCCAATCTTTGCCAGCCACCGAGGTGCTCTATCTCTCTCACTCGCGGAATTCTCAGCTACAGCGCCACCCAGCCGCCTAGTAGCATGATTCTCTCTCTCCAGATTCACCTTTCGTCAGCACGCAAGTCCTCTCTCTCTACGCGTAAGCGATGGGCTTCGAATTCTTTGCTAATAGCGATCACCGACCTTAATCTTCTCTGATTCAGGCCCTCTGAATATTCTACATCCCTGAATCTCTTTCCGTCCGTCAGGATTCTGGTCTTCTAGCTACAACATTCTCTCTCTACATGGCTTAACAATGCCCAATCTTAGTCTCTCTCTTCGATCTCTCTCAACGCATCCGTCGCTCTACGTGACAAAGAGGAACTCTTCTCTCTCTCTCTCTACATTTCTGCCACGCCCGCATAAGGTTCGCAGCCCACAATCCAGTATAGCCTACATCAATGGCTCTCTCTCAACATCTGATGCACGCGGCCTTTCTCTCTCGTGTCCCGGAGTTCTACGCCACCAAATTATCTCGGTAATCTCTCTCTCTCGCCGTATGTGTCAGCAGTAGCACTACCCATCTCTAATCCCGATAACCATAAGTATACAATCGTGAAAAAACTCACAAGCTAAGTGACCATATGAGAAAAGACTACCTCCATCTCGGCACATCCCCATGGCAATACGAATAGGAAAGCAAAACATGAATGAACAAGGAAGGACAAGGAGCATACCTGGAGGAGACGATCCACAAGGGCAATCCACAGGATGGGGAAGAAACAAATGAGTTTGGACTTATTTATAGGCCCCTCCCTAAGACTTCCTTCTAGAACGTTCTAACCTCCTCAATGAACTTTCCATTTTTGGTAGTCTTTTTAATTTTTCCCTAAACTATGGTTTCGGTTTCACACTGGGCATTCACATTTTAATGGGTTTTTAGGGTTTGGCCTACAAAAACCGCCATTTCCAAGGGTCTGCCCTAGGTTTTTTTGATTGGGAAATTTAGGCGTTTGCTCACAATTATCTCAAACTCTCCAATTCATGGGTTTATTTACAAATTCGGCCTAAACTCTAAAGGTTTCCAAGGGTTCAAGTCCGATTTTCAGGGGGGTAAAACCACATTTTTAGGGGTTTTGAAGGGTCAAACCTAGGTTTTTATGGGTCTAAAGTCTGGTGTTTATATACACGGGTCTCACACACATCTCAAACTTGTTTTTGCACCGCACAATCAATTAATTCGGCCAAAATATGTACAAAATATACCACTCTCTCGATCAAAAACATCACACAAAAACTCAAAAACAATGAAGTTTTAAAAAAAACTCAGTGCACACTCCCTGCGGGATTTCATCCCGACATTCGCCCCCGCTAAACCTGCACATCGTCCCGATGGGCCAACCTGCAAGATCCAACAGAAGAGTATCAGGGTTCTTTTTGAAATCTCTTTACACTTTTTATCTTTCTTAAATCATGATCTCATGCAGTCATGCAATCTTTTATAAAGATTAGTATGAATTTTAGAAAATTAGGTAGATTCAAGCTTCACAAACATCATATTATGTTTCTGCGTCTACAATCTGACAAGTAATCACATGAATAAATCGTCGGCTTTCTAGATCTTTTGTTCGTTCAACTGGTTCAGATCCAACTGCTCATTCTAAGTACTAGCATATACATATGTTTCTACTAACTCAGTTTGTAGAATATACCTCGATTCCTACTATTTATCTCCTACTTGTCCAGCTCTCCATTAGATCTTTCTTTCTTTTTCTTTTTCTTTTTCATTTTTCTTTTTCTTTTTCTTTTCTTCTTCATCTCAGCTCAGCATTTCTTTTTATCTTTTATTTTTCACAAATCGGCCTATGTCGAAATCGGGTGCGACTCATGGACTTGTCCGCCCGGCCAAGTTTATTCCACCTGTCTGCCAACCCGGCATAGCGCACGACATACACAACGTCAGCCCTGCATGAAATCGACGTCAGCTTGTGGCTCTGACCACCCGATCAGAGTGACTCCACCCGCCTACCGACCCATACAGGTGCATGACAACAGATAGGTCAGGCCTACGACGAAACTAGCTACGGCTCGTGGCCTTGATCACCCGACCAAAGTGGTTCCACCTGCCTACTAGCCCATCGTAGCGCACCAACAACATACACGCACATATAAGCTGGCATGAGTATGAATGTTTCTTTATAAATCATGATCCATATGGAGGTAAGATCTCGCAAGAAATAAATACTAGGATCCAAAGTTTCCCACTCACTAAGTGTTCAAATCAATCAGCATATACATGCACTCGATCTAAGCATGTCATCACATTCCCAAGCTTTCACTCCCAAAAGTCTCTAGTCCACTAACTGACTCCATTCATATAATCCCTAGTCATTCATGCTTCATGCAAACCCATAATAGATCTTTGTCATCTTCATTCTACATGATTTTCATAAATTCACACATATCTTTATCACACGCATCAATGCAATGCATATGCTCTATCAGAAAGAAAACAAAACTTAAATCAGAAACGTTTCACCTGGTCATTTTTCTTCATTTTCATCATTGTTTGATCCAATTTTTCTTCAACTTCATGGTCTATCATTCTTCATCAGCATCAGCCTCAGTGTCATCAGCGTCCTCCAGAAGTTCTTGCTCAATCTCATAATCCGCTTCATTTCTTTTCTTGAATAATTTTATCCTCTTTCCTGCAATCAAAGATCTCAAAGGAGTACTGTCTAACTCGCGAAGTGCATACGTACCATTTTCAAACACAGACGTAACCACATATGGCCCAAACCATCGTTTGGTTAATTTCTTCCTAGCATCATACTGAGTATCGAATGTACTGTCGTACACAAACACCCAATCATCTACCTCAATCCTATGTGGTCTCAGTCGATGGGTTTTGTCAAAATAGATCTTATTCTTTAGCCTTGACTCCTTTAACTTTTGGACTGCTTCTTTCAACTTTTCATTTCCTTGTTCTAACTGCTTTATTCTCAATGATAATAACTCTTCTCTCGTCATACCATCATTCCATGGGAGCGTCAACCATGTCACTATCTGAGTCTGGATGGGGCTGGCTTCTGACAATACATCAATTCAGCAGGCATGAATCCTGTGGACCGAGTGTAAGTCATCCTATCAGCCCATACCGCGAATGGAAGAAACCTAGGCCACTGCTTGATGTCATCGCTGCAAGCCTTAGAGATCGCCTTCACGATGGAAGGGTGACCTCTCTCGATTTTCCCATTTGCCTCTGGATTATAGGCAGTGGTGAGAGACAATCGAATTCCATGAAAATCAAAGAACTCTTTTGCTTCTCTCGCATCCAACTCTCCCCTGTCTGCAACCACTTTCTCAACATATCCGAATCTTGAGATCACTTCTTCTAAAAGGAATTTGCATACATTATAAGTAGTCTTCGTACGAAGAGCTCGACCTTCCACATTGTTGTTCAAGTCCTCTCTGGCAAGTACAATGTATCTCATCTTATCTATCCCTTTTGGCATGGTTACAAGGTCGACCACCCACTTGTAATGGATACAGGGAGGGTAAGTTGGATGTAACGGGTCTCTGTGCCTAACTGATGAATGCACTTGGCATGTAGCACAAGTGTCTACAAAATCTCTCACACTCACATAAATCCCTGGCCACCAGTAGGCTTCCCTAATCTTCTCATATGTGGCATAGAATCCTTTATGACCCGCCCATAAGGTCTCATGCATTTCTCTCATCACTTTGCTCTGAAGACTCCTAGAACTTAGTACCCTCTGTGGACTCTTCACCTTGCCCTTAGTGTGTCGCCAAATAAGCCCATCCTTCAAGAAAAAGTTGTAAGACTTTTTCCTGATGGATCTATACTTATTTGTGGACCAGCCTGGGGAACGTTTCAGAGTACTCAGATATCTTCCTATATCTCTCCACTCACCATCATACTCACTCTCTCGGAACTGCTCATATGCATACACCAATGGATCGTATCTTATCATATGTATATCCTTTTCTACCTCATCATCATCATCAGACTCATCATTGAATTTTGCCCTTGAAAGCATATCAGCCACTGTATTCGACTTCCCAGCTATGTGTACAAATGCAGGATTTATAAACTTTATATAAGAGATCCATCTAAGCATAGCAATATCCGGAGATGAACAATTTGCAATCATGCCAATCAGTGGAAGACAGTCAGTCTCAACTATCACATTCGCCCCAATGAAATACTCTTTATCACTCTTTAAAGCAGTCACCAATCCCCATAACTCTCTCTTAATCTGTGGATATTTTCTTTGGGTATCATGTAGGATCTTAGCACCAAAGCGCACTGCATATCTCTGCCCCTCATCATCATCTTGCCCTATGACCCAGCCTATGCCAATAGGACTGGTATCAACAGTCAAAATGATAGGTCTCTGACCTGAATAGTCAACACGCTTCAGAATCGGAGCTTCAATTAGCAGCTGCTTCAGTTTACGCATAGCTCTCGACTGTTTCTCTATCCATACAAACTTCTTTTTCTTTCTCAGGAGATCATATAAGGGGTTCGCAACGTGAGCAAAGTGAGGAATCCATATCACATAGAATACACAGGCTCATAGAAACCTTCTCACCTCACTGACATTACGACACACTTCAGAGATCCTGCTAATGGCCTCAACTTTCTGCGGGTATGGCTTGCGGCCATAATGTCCACACAGATGTCCTACAATGAGGACCTCATCAACGCCAAAAACCGATTTCTCTAAAGAAAGTGTTAGCCCCACATCTTCAAATCTCTCAAAGATCCTCTCACAATCAGCAATATGATCTCTCACAAACTTTCTACATCCTGAAACATCTAAACTCACATCTTTCACTCTTTCCTCACATCCCTTTATTGGAACATCATCAATGAATGGCATAGTCATAGATGGTATAAAGTCTCGTAAAACCAGATTCATGGCATTCATCATGTGAGCCACAGAATTCGTCGCTCCCTGCGGCAAAGTACACATGCGTACAAGGCCCAGTGGAGTCCTCATGGTCGTAATGTCTCTACTCTCCATAGCCAACTGAAACTGGTCATAACCTGAATACAGATCGCCCATAGAGTAAATAGAATGCCCAGCAAATGCTTCAGCAAACTCATCCACTATGGGTCCTGTTTCTACATTTCTAATTGTGACTTTACTCACAGGCTGCAGATCCTAAATGAAACGAAGCTTCCCATTTTTCTTCGGCACTGTAAACCACCTATTCGAATATGGAGCCGAGGAGGGTTCCAATATCCGCATGGAAATCTTTTCCTTTAGCAACCTCATCAGCTCAGGTAAGTGAGCCTTTGGGACTGGTATAGGCCGGATATTCCATGGTATATGTGGCACTGTAAAGATAATCATGGGAGGTACTTGTTTCGGGTCTGCACAACCTATCTCATGTGGGAAAAGTGCAAATGATTTTTCGTGTTTATTGAAGTCAATAAACACGAAAAATTTCTGTTTCTCTTCTTTTCTCAGAAACAATTTCTCTCCAAACTTGATCTCTCCAAACTTGATCTCTTTAATAGTCTCATCAGTAAAATGATGCCCTATGAGCTCTCTTCGTCTCAGCATAGGGTCATCTGACACTCGCAGATATTTCTCATGACTATCTTCTGGCAATGGCTGAGCTATAGGCTTCACTTTCTTATCCACACTCTTATACTTTGTATTTACACTTACTTCATGCTCTCTCATAAACTCCTCAATCATCTCATACTCTTTGATAGAACTGAGCATAATCATTTTTGATTTCTGATTTCTCTCAAATGCCTGCTCAAGCTCTTCCAGAGTAGTCGAACTTCTCTCCAACTCGATCACATCTTCAATCTTCTCATCAGCTAACATCATTCCTAAATCCTTATAGTATCTCTCATGAACTTTTCTGAATTTATTTGAAACATTTTCTTTCTGTAAGCATAGCAACTTGAATGTAGATGAATAAATAGAAAAACTTTCAAAACTATGTACAAAGTCATGCGAGACATCAAACCAACTCCCACTGTTGTCCCGCTCAACAATGGATCCTAACATAAATTTTGCTCAGCAGAAGCTCCATACTCTCCAACAGGCATACACTCATCATGATCATGTGAATTAATAGGTTTCTTTCTTATATTCTTTCTATTTCTGGAGTGATTTGGACACACAGTCATCACTTGCAGAGAATGAAGGCCAGATCTAGAACGGATTTGTGCATAGGCAGATCCATCATCCATGGCCTTAGTCTCCATTCTTACCTCAGCTATAAAGGGTTGCCCAAGGATAGCCTCATATGAACATTGGTCCTGGACAAAGAAGTGAAATTCCTCAGAAATCCCTCCTATGGTCACAGGCACAAATGCGCATGCCCCAAGCAGTGCTCCTGAACCATTATCCGCTGTCCTCATCCTCCATCCATGATCTTTATCAATCGGCCATCTAAACTTATCATAGAGCTTCTTAGAAATCACATTTATCTCTGACCTTGAGTCAATCAAGGCCAGAGCAAAACATGACTCCTCGTTGCTCCCTAACTTCATCTTTATCTCTGGAGTTCCTCTTGCCCAAAAAGTCTTTGTAAACTCACTTTCTGTCTTTCTCATCTCATCATCAGGTATGATAGGACCTAGAGAATTTTTATGACACCTGGCAACCTCATCATCATCATCATCAGATGTGTCACTCAGTGCAACTGCTTCATTTGTCACTTGAATATCTTCAGGTGCTTCTTCCATCTCTACATCTTCAGGTAGTGGAAACCTCTTTCTCTTGACCAGCTTTATAAAGCTGTCCTTGAACTCAGGCTTCGCTATGGAGAAGACCTGCTCCAAGGACATGGTCACTTGGCTCTTCAGTAAAATGTCATTTAATATCTCTCTTGCATCATTTTTCCGTTCCAACTCAGAAATTAATACAGCCTTTGGAGTTCTCTTCTTTTTGTGGGAAAAGTCTTCCAGATAAAACAACTTATGCAATTCTTTTCTGAATTCGGCCCAAGGATTTGCTATATGTGTTGTAATAGGGGCTAAAATGGATCCTGATACTACCCGTCTGAAGTAATGTGAAAACACATCCTCGGGTAGACCATAAATCCGTGCATGTTCCTCAAAAACATCTAGGTACTCGGTTACATTCAAGCCTGTAAACTTTCCTTTTTCTCTCAATACCGCTTGGACTACGCGGGCCCCTTGTTTCTCTATTACCATTTCCTTGAATATATCCTCCATCTGTCTTCTCTGCTCTGTCCTAGAACGTAACACAAGGTCCAGCGTAAGTGGTTCAATTATCTCTCTAAGCTCAGAGCAAAGATCAGAGAAGCTCAATGAGTCGCGAGCCAGGAGGTAAACTCAGTCAATGCTCCTTTCTAGGCCAAAGTCAGGTGTATCTCTTCTTTCCTTAAATCCCAGAAACTTCAATGTATTTTTCCCCTTTTTCAATGAGAATTTTCTAATGTTTTCTAACGTTTTGTCTAAGCTAGAAAATCAGCAAATCCCTAATCTAAGCAGGAAAAAAAATTCACACACGTATGGACTAAACTAATGCAAAGTGTGGATGCTCAAACTCAAGCAGCAAGACAATCTTTCTGTTTCAGCAGTGTATGTGAAGCAATGCAAAATTTCAAATAACTTGAAATGCTGGTACCTGAAATCTCTGTCCGATGCCGAGGTTCTTGTCTCTTTCCTCAAGGAGTGGGTGGCGTGTCGAGGATCACCGGGCAACCGCCTCGCTTCACGTTGGGTTCAGGTGTCGGGAAGAAGGAGGTCGTGGCGGGAAGCCGGCGCCTGGGGTTGGATCAGGCCCCGCTCTGGTGCGCCGTTCCCGCGGTCCTGCGAGCAACGTCTACGCGCTGGGCGCCTCGCCTGTGCTCTCCGGAGCGTGCGCAATCCTCGTAGGGTCCCTCGCCCCTCGGAAGTGTCGAGACGTGGGACCGTGGGTGTCGGGAAGAGACGATCGGATACCGCAGTGATACACGAAATGCAGATGAAGCCAACGATACCACGAAAAATGAAACTGAAGTACTCCAATAAAAATGAGTGATACAAACAGGCCGCTATAGTGCGGGCCGATGGTACAATAAAATCGCTATAGTGCGGTGCGATGATACAATATGAAAGCCGCCGCTACAGTGCGGGCCGGCTAGTGTAAACTCTAGATCCCTCGCTACAGTGCGAGAAATCGCCTACGGGATTCCGCTTCGGTCTTCGCGGTCCAAGCTTTTTTTCAGGTCTTCGATCCGCTCTTTATTTCAGGTACCCTCAGCAATGGCCTCCCTTCTCTTTACTTTAGATAATCAGAAACCGCATAAACCTGGAGGGGACGATCCACAAGGACAATCCACAGAATGGGGTACTCTTTATCTTCCGTCTTCAATGCTTTCACTTCATATAATCAGAAACCTGGAGGAGACGATCCACAAGGGCAATCCACAGGATGGGGTACTCTTTATCTTCCGTCTTCAATGCTTTCACTTCATATAATCAGAAACCTGGAGGAGACGATCCACAAGGGCAATCCACAGGATGGGGTACTCTTTATCTTCCGTCTTCAATGCTTTCACTTCATATAATCAGAAACCTGGAGGAGACGATCCACAAGGGCAATCCACAGGATGGGGTACTCTTTATCTTCCGTCTTCAATGCTTTCACTTCATATAATCAGAAACCTGGAGGAGACGATCCACAAGGGCAATCCACAGGATGGGGAAGAAACAAATGAGTTTGGACTTATTTATAGGTCCCTCCCTAGGACTTCCTTCTAGAACGTTCTAACCTCCTCAATGAACTTTCTATTTTTGGTAGACTTTTTAATTTTTCCCTAGACTATGGTTTTGGTTTCACACTCGATATTTACAATTTAATTGGTTTTTAAGGTTTGACCTAAGATAACCGCTAATTTCAAGGGTCCGACCTAGGTTTTGGGGTCGGGAAAATTAGGCGTTTGCTCACAATTATCTCAAGCTCATCAATTTAATCATTTATTTACAATTTCAGCCTAAACTCCAAGGGTTTCCAAGGGTTCGAGTTCATTTTTCATGGGATAAACCCTCATTTTCAGTCAGTTTCAAAGGTCAAACATAAGGTTTTCATGGTTCTAATGTCAGTTTCATTTACACACAGGTCTAACATACATCTCAATCTTGTTTTCGCATCGCACAATCAATTAATTCGACCAAATTATGCATGAAATATACCACTCTTTAGTCAAAACATCACACAAACTCAAAAACAATGAACTTTTGAAAAAAAACTCAGTGCACACTCCCTGCAGGATTTCATCCCGACATTCGCCCCCGCTAAACCTGCACATCGTCTCGATGGGCCAACCTGCAAGATCCAACAGAAGAGTATCAAGGTTCTTTTAAAATCGCTTTACACTTTTTATCTTTTTCTTTTCAAAACTCAAATCATGATCTCATGCAGTCATGCAATTTTTATAAAGATTGGTATGAATTTTAGAAAATTAGGTAGATTCAAGCTTCACAAACATCATATTATGTTTGTGCGTCTTCAATCTGACAAGTAATCACATGAATAAATCGTCGGCTTTCTAGATCTTTTGTTCATTCAACTGGTTCAGATCTAACTGCTCATTCTAAGTACTAGCATATACATATGTTTCTACTAACTCAGTTTGGAGAATATACCTCGATTCCTACTATTTATCTCCTACTTGTCTAGCTCTCCATTAGATCTTTCTTTCTTTTTCTCTTTCTTTTTCATTTTTCTTTTTCTTTTTCACTTCATCTCAGCTCAGCATTTCTGTTTATCTTTTATTTTTCACAAATCGGCCTATGTCGAAATCGGGTGCGACTCATGGACTTGTCCGCCCGGCCAAGTTTGTTCCACCTGTCTGCCGACCCGACATAGCGCATGACATACACAACGTCAGCCCTGCATGAAATCGACGTCAGCTTGTGGCTCAGACCACCCGGCCAGAGTGACTCCACCTGCCTACCGACCCATACAGGCGCATGACAACAGATAGGTCAGGCCTACAACAAAACTAGCTACGGCTCGTGGCCTTGATCACCCGACCAAGGTGGTTCCACCCGCCTACTAGCCCATCGTAGCGCATCAACAACATACACGCACATATAAGCTGGCATGAGTATGAATGTTTCTTTATAAATCATGATCCATATGGAGGTAAGATCTCACAAGAAACAAATACTAGGATCCAAAGTTTCCCACTCACTAAGTGTTCAAATCAATCAGCATATACATGCACTCGGTCTAAGCATGCCATCACATTCCCAAGATTTCACTCCCAAAAGTCTCTAGTCCACTAACTGATCCTATTCATATAATTCCTAATCGCTCATGCCTCATGCAAAGCCATAACAGATATTTGCTATCATCATTCTGCATGATTTTCATAAACTCATACATATCTTTATCACACACATCAATGCAATGCATATGCTCTATCAGAAAGAAAACAAATCTCAAATCAGAAACGTTTCACCTGGTCATTTTTCTTCATTTTGATTCAGCTTTTCTTTAACTTCATGATCTATCATTCTTTATCAGCACTAGCATCAGTGTCATCAGTATCCTCCAACATCATCAGTAGCCTCCAGCATCATCAGTATCCTCCAGTGTCATCAGTATCCTCCAACATCATCAGTATCCTCCAGCATCATCAGTATCCTCCAGCATCATCAGTATCCTCCAGTGTCATTAGTATCCTCCAATGTCATCAGTATCCTCCAGTGTCATCAGTATTATCATCATCATCATCATAATCATCATAATCATCATCATCATCATAAACCATCATCATCAATCATCTTTAACATCAATCATTATCTTTCATCATCATCCATCATCAATCATCAATCACCAATAATTCATCAATCATTTATCATCATGAATGATCAATCATCCTCATTCATTAATCATCAATCATCATCAACATCAATTGTTATGAATCACTTATCAATCATGGTCAATCATCATCATCATCATCATTAATCAACATTCAATAGCTCTTTATCATTCTCATGCGTTTTCATTATGATTCTTCTTCTATCATCATTCAAGATTGGCAAATATATCTTGGAAAGTTAGATTTCTACTTAGAAGACTTTGCAATCGCTTTTACATTCCCCTTGATTTGCGCAATAATATCATCAAGCAACTGTTTTTCTGCTTTGTTAACTCGTTTATCACATTTTTTATCTTCTTCAATCTCTTCTTCACTCTTTTCATGTTCAATTTGTTTGTCAAAGTTTAATTGAGATTGTAATTTTGCAACCTTCTCTTGATCAAATAGATTCTCATTAGTTAAAAGGTTCGGATCAAATGAAACATATACATCCTGATCTTTCTTTGATTTCTTTAGCATTTCTTTATCAGATTCTCTTTTATGATCTAATTCCATTTGCTCTCTTAATATCTGTTCAATATTTTGTTTCTCGACCTTGATTTGTCTACCTTTAGTTTCTTCAATAGATTTATCTTGACTCTCAGTAGATAGTAGGATCTTTTGTTCATCAGATTTACTATTCTCAAGTCTTTTTGGCTTCCACACTCTTTGAATTGAAATCGATCTCGTTTTAGTCTCCTCAAAATATTTCTTCATCCCACCTTTTCCTACATTCAGATGCAAAGGTATCTCCTCTTGATATCTACAAATTTTATTTTCATGTTCACTTACTAGTCTTTCTCTACATGCACTTTCATATGCCAGACAATCCCAAAACATATGCCCAAACTGATCGCACCAAAAGCAACGTATAGGTCTCTTCTCATCCCAACTTAATTTCCTAGGTGTCACTCTAGGCGTGGGTTTTCTAAGGCCTACTGACTCTTTCTGTGTAGATATGCCTTGGACATTTACCTCATGTTCATTGTCGCATTTCAGTGCTTGTAGATTCTTAACTTGGTTAGTCAACAATTCAACCTTATTTTTCAATTCAGAAATCTCAAAATCCATTTCATTTTTTAGGTCTTTAATGCTTATGCCCATCAGCTGAATAGTATCAGATATCGCATTTATCGTTTGCATTAAAGTCATAACAATACCAAACTTTGATTTTATGGATTCATTCATGTTAAATTCTATTTCCTTAATTCGCTCTTCGTATTTTGTAAATTGTTCCTCAATCATTTTGTTCAATGTCGGGAAGAAGGAGGTCGTGGCGGGAAGCCGGCGCGTGGGATTGGATCAGGCCCCACTGTGGTGCGTCGTTCCCGCTGTCCTGCGAGCGGCGTCTCCGCGTTGGGCGCCTCGCCTGTGCTCTCCGGAGCATGCGCGATCCTCGTAGGGTCCCTTGCCCCTCGAAAGTGTCGAGACGTGGGACCGTGGGCGTCGAAAAGAGACGATCGGGTGCCGCAGTGATACACGGAATGCAGATGAAGCCAACGATACAACGAAATATGAAACTGAAGCCTCTAATAAAATTAATGATACAAACAGGCCGCTATAGTGCGGGCCGATGGTACAATAAAACCGCTACAGTGCGGTGCGATGATACAATATAAACGCCGCCGCTACAGTGCAGGCCGGCTAGTATATACTAGATCCCTCGCTACAGTTCGAGAAATCGACCACGGGATTCCGCTTCCGTCTTCACGGTCCAAGCTTTTCTTTAGGTCTTCAATCCGCTCTTTATTTCAGGTACCCTCAGCAATGGCCTCCCTTCTCTTTACTTTAGATAATCAGAAACCGCATAAACCTGGAGGAGACGATCCACAAGGACAATCCACAGAATGGGGTACTCTTTATCTTCCGTCTTCAATGCTTTCACTTCATATAATCAGAAACCTGGAGGAGATGATCCACAAGGGCAATCCACAGGATGGGGTACTCTTTATCTTCCGTCTTCAATGCTTTCACTTCATATAATCAGAAACCTGGAGGAGACGATCCACAAGGGCAATCCACAGGATGGGGTACTCTTTATCTTCCGTCTTCAATGCTTTCACTTCATATAATTAGAAACCTGGAGGAGACGATCCACAAGGGCAATCCACAGGATGGGGGCTTTTAAAACAATCATTAGTACCTCCAATACTAAGAAAAATCTTGAAGAAACAATACTCTTAATATGAGAACTAATCGCATAATAAGAAACAAAAAGGAACGATTTTAATCTCCTCTTTCTTATTTTCACATTTGTTCATGTAAAATCCTCTATCCTTTATTATCTCCCTTTCACCATTGTATCACTTCTTAGGATAAAACATGCAAAGGTTCCTTATGACGAACCCTTCAAGTTTACCTTGACATCTAATTTTTAAGATATTTATTTGATAATGCAATGGTAATTAAAGCGTCATCAATTAGCTCCATTATGCTTTATACATTGTGTGTAAATAATAGATTAAATGCCATGCCTATTTTCCCTTTAACTCATGGATATATCCTCCAAATGTTTGAAGATTAACCCTCCTTGATTTGAAAGCTTACTCTCATCGATTTCATATTATGGTTTCAGAAGAAAAAAAACAAGCTCATTATCTTTCATCTTTCTCTCTCTCTCTCTCTCTCTCGAATTCTCCAAACCGCCTTAGTCTCTCTGTGTCCCATCTAGAGTCCAAGTCTCTCTTTCTTTCTCTCTCCCTTCCTAGACTCCTCCATATCTTTCTCTCTGAACTTTTCTGCAGATTTTCCTCCGTCCTTCGTCGCTCTATTGGAACTTAGCAGAGTGATTCTCTCCCCTACATATCCATGCCTAACAACAACCTCTCTCTCCGTGTCACGTAAGAACCACCACAGCCACTCTGCCAAGTGCCAACCTCTCACTCTCTGTCTCCACGCGATCGCAGATGGGTCTATATCGGTCCGTTTTTCTCTCTCTACACCATGGTCATTACCTCCTCTCTCTCTCTCCCTATACTGCACCGCTGGATGCTCGCCCTGTCCTACGCATCTCCGGACCAACTATCCCTCTACTGCACGATTCTGTACCTGTCTCTCTTCAGCATCAACTAGAAGCAGATATTTGCGCGCGTCCGAAATCTACTACAGTAGCGATCTTTCTCTAAGTTTTGTTGCGCTGCAGCAAAAATGGATCAGATTCTCTCTCTGTGGCGTAGTCACTCACAGTCGCCCAACAAACTCTCTCTCCGAATGCTTTGCCAGAGCCATCAACAGCGTCGCCTGAAATCTCTGTCTGTACTTTTCTCTCTGTCCACCAGTCAGCCGTCAAGGCGGCTCATCTCTTCCCTCCTTCACGTGCAAGCCGCCAACTATGGGCTTGTTTGCTCTCTCTCCGCCCCTCACTCTCTCTCTACAATCAACCGCCTTCGCACACTTCAAGTCGTTCTCTCTGTCTCTGCACTACCGACAGAGAATCTCTCCGTCGCGCAGCGCTGCCAATCTTTGCCAGCGAGGTGCTCTATCTCTCTCACTCGCGGAATTCTCAGCTACAGCGCCGCCCAGCCGCCTAGTAGCATGATTCTCTCTCTCCAGATTCACCTTTCGTCAGCACGCAAGTCCTCTCTCTCTACGCGTAAGCGATGGGCTTAGAATTCTCTGCTAATAGCGATCACCGACCTTAATCTTCTCTGATTCAGGCCCTCTGAATATTCTACATCCCTGAATCTCTTTCCGTCCGTCAGGATTCTGGTCTTCTAGCTACAACATTCTCTCTCTACATGGCTTAACAATGCCCAATCTTAGTCTCTCTCTTCGATCTCTCTCAACGCATCCGTCGCTCTGCGTGACAAAGAGGAACTCTTCTCTCTCTCTCTCTCTCTACATTTCTGCCACGCCCGCATAAGGTTCGAAGCCCACAATCCAGTATAGCCTACATCAATGGCTCTCTCTCAACATCTGATGCACGCGGCCTTTCTCTCTCGTGTTCCGGAGTTCTACGCCGCCAAATTATCTTGGTAATCTCTCTCTCTCGCCGTATGTGTCAGCAGTAGCACTACCCATCTCTAATTCCGATAACCATAAGTATACAATCGTGAAAAAACTCACAAGCTAAGTGACCATATGAGAAAAGACTACCTCCATCTCGGCACATCCCCATGGCAATACGAATAGGAAAGCAAAACATGAATGAACAAGGAAGGACAAGGAGCATACCTGGAGGAGACGATCCACAAGGGCAATCCACAGGATGGGGAAGAAACAAATGAGTTTGGACTTATTTATAGGCCCCTCCCTAAGACTTCCTTCTAGAACGTTCTAACCTCCTCAATGAACTTTCCATTTTTGGCAGTCTTTTTAATTTTTCCCTAAACTATGGTTTCGGTTTCACACTGGGCATTCACATTTTAATGGGTTTTTAGGGTTTGGCCTACAAAAACCGCCATTTCCAAGGGTCTGCCCTAGGTTTTTTGATTGGGAAATTTAGGCGTTTGCTCACAATTATCTCAAACTCGCCAATTCATGGGTTTATTTACAAATTCGGCCTAAACTCTAAAGGTTTCCAAGGGTTCAAGTCCGATTTTCAGGGGGATAAAACCACATTTTTAGGGGTTTTGAAGGGTCAAACCTAGGTTTTTATGGGTCTAAAGTCTGTTGTTTATATACACGGGTCTCACACACATCTCAAACTTGTTTTCGCACTGCACAATCAATTAATTCGGCCAAAATATGTACAAAATATACCACTCTCTCGATCAAAAACATCACACAAAAACTCAAAAACAATGAACTTTAAAAAAAAACTCAGTGCACACTCCCTGCGGGATTTCATCCCGACAGCGTATGACCCTTTTCAGCTAAGGTAACCATATATAAGCCATTTCACCTTCTTCACCATATCCCATGAAGAGGCCTTTAATGGATTTGGCATCAAGTTTACTCCTCAACTCAGGTCTTATGTGTACAAAAGCTTCAGGTCTTATCCCATGAAGAGGCCTTTAATGGATTCGGCATCAAGTTTACTCCTCAACTTAGGTCTTATGTGTACAAAAGCTTCACAGCCAAAGACGCATAAGTGATCATATGAAGCAAGTTTGCCAGGCCAAACCCCTTCAGGGATGTCACCTTTCAAGTGTGAGGGGATCAATTGCATATATGTACTGCAGTTTTAAGAGCCTCTCCCCAAAAACCATGAGGGAGATTAGTTGTGACAGCATGCATCTCACTCTCTCACAAAGAGTCTCATTATACCTTTCCGCCATACCATTAGAAGAGGGGCTGTATGGAACAATAAACTCCCTCTTTATGCCCAAATTTTCACAAAAAATTTTGAATTCAGTACTTGTGAACTCACCCCCATTATCTGTAGACTGTACCAACGCATTTCATCTTTCTATCTGTTTGGGTGGTCACAAATGCATGAAATCTCTTAAACGTAGCAAACACTTCATCTTTTGATTTGAGTAGCTACACCCAAATTTTCCTGGAAAAACCATCAACAAAAGAAGTAAAATATAAAGCACCCACCATAGATTTGGTGGGCATGCTAGATACATCAAAATGGACAAGATCTAATATACAAGAGCTATGAGACACACCAGAGTAATAGGAACTTTTCACTTGCTTTCCATATTGACAATCATTACAAAAATCTAGCTTGGTGCCTTTAACATCAAGCTTCTTCAGGTTAGAAAGTTTGGATAGACCCCTTTGCCACAATTCCATATGAGAATTAATCTCAGCCAATGCAATGAATTTGCCAGACAAGGCCTTTCCATGCAAGCAATACAAAGTTCCCTTTTTCGTGCCTTTAACGTTCAGCCGTGACCCTTTGGTCATCTTCCATGAGCCTCTTTCAAATAAAATGATGTAACCATGCATATCCATTTGCCCAACAAAGAGCAAACTCTTCTTGATTCCTAGTACATATCTCACATTATGCAGGACCAACTCATTTGTCCCATCTATTGAAAGATGCACAGTGCCAATACCTTCAATGGGACATGCATGATTATTTCCTAGGTATACATGGCCATGACTGCCCGCATGAAAAGTAACAAAACACTCCTTGACAAGAGCCACGTGAAACAAAGCACCAGAATCAACAATCCATGTTTGGGATAATGCATCATTTACCGTCAATAAAGCATCAATTAGTTCATTTTTAGTGATCGACATGTCCTATACATGAACGTAAGAGACATCATGTGCATGAGCATCATTAGCTGATATAGTAGCACATATGATATCTTCCATATCTGAAAGCTCCTCAATAACAACACTAGAGGCCTTTGCCTTCTCCTTTTCTTTCTCGCTGTCTTGTCCATCTGTCTTGTCTTCCTTCTTGTCCTTTCTTTTATCTCCATCATTCTTCTTCCTCTCTATCTCTACCTTATAGAATCAGAAGTCGGCCTTCTTATGGTCTTTCCTACCACACTGATAACATGTCACATCAGTACCCTGCTTCTTGTTGGAGCATCAGTATCCTGCTTCTTGTTGGAGTTGCCCCTTTCTTTGCTTTTGCTCTTACTGTCTGTGAATAAGAGCCATTCTTCTCTGGTCCACCTCTGACCGTGTTTGTAGAAGTGCCTCCTTCACCACTTGCTTTTCTTCTAATTTTCATTCAATATAAAACCCCTCACACCAGTAAGATTGGGGTTATTTGATAATGAGACCACCAAGGTCTCCCAAGAATCAAGAAGTTTCATAAGAAGAAAAATAGCTTTTAGATTATTATCAAAGGGAGGCATACCTGAGCCCGGCAACTATGAAAGAGCACCTGCAAAATGAGACAAGTGTTCTGCAGCACTCTTGGACTCATCCAACTAATTTCCTCATCAAATATTCCTGATTAACACTTGTGGTGTTCTCATAGGTGGCCTTAAGCTTGGCGCACAACACTGAAGCTGTAGTAATACCCTTGAGATCTACAAGAATGTCATCAGATACAGCTATTTTTATGTAAGTGACAGCCTTTCTATTCAGATTACGCCATGCATCATCTGACATGTCTTCTAGCTTTCTTGCTTCCAACGCCCTGTCACAATCTTTGAGGAAGAGAATTCCTTGAGTTCGCTCCTTCCAAAGATCAAATCCTATGCCCTCAAAGCGCCAAATCTCAAAAGCATTCTTCATATCTGAGGATGACGATGCCATGGTTTCACAAATAAGAGGTTAATGTGCTGAAATTTTGGACAAAATGCACCAAAATCAGAATACTACCTCTAAAAGTAGTGCACAATGGCTTAAAACAACTGTAGGAGCAAAATGGAGCAAAATCGAGCTGATTGGAGCACAAAACTAGAATCTGAAATTTTCTACAAAAAATTATAGCAAGCAAATTTGTGCTAAAGATAAACAATTTTGACTTCTTTTGACCTCAATCTGTGTACATAAGGCTATAGCGCAACCTTTAGAACCAAATAGGAGCAAGAGCCCCAAATTTCGCTTTAGAAATTTCTGAAATTCTCAGAAAAATACCACAATTTGCTATACATATGCAATTTCTTTTTCGACAATTCAATACATAAGGTAGTAGACCTGTGTATTGCTGTTATGACCTATAAAACACCTGTTTAGACCTATAAAACACCTAAAAACAGCCTGTTATGAGTTGTTGAGACTCCCAAAGTGATCCTCTTGGCCCCGGAGCAATGTTCTTCGCGATGAAATTGAAGATTATTACGAAAAGAGGGGTTTTCTTTGTTGTACAACACCTGCACAGTAACTCTGAAACCCTAATTTTGCTCTGATACCGGTTGAAAGGGTTGAGATGCGGTGCTGAAGGGGTAGAGGACGCGTGTATGTGCCTCAGAAGTGGAGGCGCTGGGCAAAAATAGAGGTGAAGCTCAGAGAGAGAGAGAGAGCGAGAGAGAGAGAGAGAGAGAGAGAGAGAGAGAGAGAGAGAGAGAGAGAGAGAGAGAGAGAGAGAGAGAGAGAGAGAGAGAGAGAGAGAGAGAGAGAGAGAGAGAGAGAGAGAGAGAGAGAGAGAGAGTTTCGATCAGCTTTTGGAGAGGCTCACAAAGAATGAGAGAGCCCTAAAAGTGTCATTAAGTTATGTTATATATGACCCCCTTAGGGTTGGCCAAGTTCACATTGAACTTGGCCCAAAAAATAAAGAATAAGTGACTTAGCCTTTATAAATAGGGTTATACACATGTATACACTATGAAGGGGTCATTTAAGGCTTTACCCCAACACTAATGGTGGTTAACATACCACTTGACACCAGAAAATCATAAAAAAGTACAAAAAGACCAATCTTAGAAATCATGGCAAAAATCCCACTAGTTGCATCTTTTTAGGCCTTTTTGTGGGTTATTGAGCAAGGAAATCATAGGCTATATAAAGAATTAACTCTTCAGCTCATAAACCATCACTTTTTGGAGCCCTCTTCATTTGTTAGCCTTGAGAAGGAGTTCCCTTCAGGAGATGGAGTTGTGTTTTCTTCGTCATCTTCCAGGTGTCGAGCAAATTATATCTATTTTTGGAGGAGATCAAACTTCAACCTCGGAGATTATTGGAGTGATTTCAAAGCTTGTATTCACCATCTTGTACAACATGTGTATCTTCTATGCTATCAAGTAACTTCAACTAAGGAATGTAACAATTATATTTGGAGCTTTGCTCCTTACATCTCTCTCATGTGCCGTCTTCTCTGCATCATGTCTCTAATTTCTCTTTGTCTCTGAATTGATTGTGGGCAGCAAAACCAACAATTGATATCAGAACATGAAAATGTAGAGTACATATAGAACTTGGCCACATGTAGGAAGATCAAATCTTCATGGCATGTTCAAGTCAAGCTCAACCACATATTTAGCAATGGTCATCAAGTCATCAATCTTTATGAAGAAGTTGAATTATATGTTGAAGTTAAGCTTGAATTCAAAATCCTATTTTAAGAATTTTCTTAGTATAATCTTAATTGGTACAACATGGTGTCCCGATGACATGACTAATGGCATTAACGAGAGATAATCTAAAGCACTTTGTTTCACAAATGCACAAGCCCCTAACGTGCCCTCTAGCATATGTTTTACCTTTCCTATGGCCTCCATTGTTCATGTAAAGGGATAATTTCAACTTATCCCAAATGTACGCCCAAAAGTTTCATCTAATTCTTACATCCCTAGTTCAAACTATGAACTTAAATAAGTTATGCAATTTGTATCATGCTAAATGGATAAGGCAACTAGTTGTGGAGTCCATTTGCTTGTTATGTGACAATGAAATGAGTTATCTTTTTGTGTCACACAATATAGTAGTCTTGTCTTTCAAGTTCCACTCCACTCTTTTCATCTTGTGATCATATCATGATGAGATTGTGTTTTGGGAAAGCCTTACTCTTGTATCTTGTTCCTTGTATATCCCCATCATGGAAATTCTTGTAGTTATGTGATATTGTATCCATACCTTATATCCTAAATTATGGGACCATTGCATTTAGTCAAGTCACATCTCATTATACTATGAGTCCAAGGTTATGGTTTGCAAACATCTAGTCCACCTATCTTTTTTCCATAGTTGTTTGGGTACAATCCATATGATTTGTATGATACAATGGGATACAACTACATACATGCCTTAAGATTTCGGGCTTCCTGTACGGTATTTGTACATTCATAAGGTACAATGACACATATATGTATACATATACATGTGAATGTACATGTACATGTACATGTACATGTGAATGTACAAATGTAAAGGGTATTTTTTGCCATGAATATGCATCATATTATATCTATTATGAAGATAAATGTTTTATAATTGGTATAGTTGTAAAATCTATCTATTTCCTTTCTAAATTCAAGTCAAAAATACAAAATAAAGCATATAAAGTTTTTTGGTATGAATGGGTATGGATATATACAAGTACGTACGATATGAAAGGTATGTACGAATGTGTTCATGCCAGTATGAATAGCAACCATGCTTTTTTCTATGTTTACTAGCCCCAAGTTGTGGGACAACTTGTAAAATTCAAGTATCATTACGAGGGTTGTCTTCTTCTTAAAATAAATTGTAACAATCTTGTATCAAGTCTACTCCCAATGAGGACAACATTGTGCCCCAATAACAATACTAATGGCAAGAAATAATCCCAACCACTTTGCTGCAAACATGCACTAGCTCTTAACATGTTCTCTCGCATACACTTTACCTTTGCTATCTCACCTTCTTCTATGATGCTCTCCATTATTCATGGACTCTATGTGTTTCTAAAAGACCTGAAATGCTCTCACATACAAAACAAAGACACTTTAATTGTCAAATATAGTGTGAAGTGGACTCTGCTTTCTTTTTTATTTGAATGTCTGTATTCTATAATATCAAGACATTGAAAAGGTAAAGCAATAATATGAAATCCTCAGACCATATAAACACTTCAAAAACACATAATGGAAACCCTGATTACCTCCAGAAGATCTTGGATTGATGCATGAAAACCACGCCTCCCGTTAAAGTCCCAGAAAGCACCTTTGCATTATACGTTACATGGTATAGCTTTTGAACACTTATGAATAGTAGACTGACACATGCTAATAGTACGGATGTGTATCCACGTCCCGTAGGACAGTTGGTTGAGCTTTGGCCTCTTGAGGTGGAGATTCAGGGTTCAAGTCCCGGACTGGACATGTTATGGCTTAGGTCAGTTAAACCCACTTGTAACCAAATCTCTTTCAGTTGTAACATTGTCTAACCCCTGCTTTGTGGGATACGGGGGGTCCCGCGGGTGCTATGCCCATTCACTTGTACAATTGTAATTTCAAAGTTAAAGTCCGAGGGAGTAAGCTTCGGCTGAACCTCCATTAAAAAAAGAAAAAAAAAGTACGAATGTGAATAAGTCTGTGTCCAAGAAATTCATTGACATAAGAAATGAAATCGTGCGTACAAGTCATTTGTTATTGATGCATTCTACGTATTTGCGCTGCATTGTTCTTTCATGCCCAGGAGCATTTGTACTTCATTGAAAATCCATGCACTTACTTGATTTGAGAGTCAACACAGTACCTCATTTAACAGAAAATTTGGAAAGACTTGTGCATTGGTCAAGTAAGTTCCACATCAGGGGCAATTCTTCTTCTTTTTTAGATGGGTCATTATGCACGTGTAACAGAAGCTATGCCCGCAAGTCGTGGAGAAAGCACCCTTCATTATCTGGAAGCAGATTGGACAAAGGATATCCTTGTTCAGGTCACGTTTAGAATGGCCTACATCACATTCTAGGCGTGAGAGCTCGCCTTTCCCCGGCCCCGAAAGGGAAGGAAGTTTCACACTCGCGAAACCCTTTTTTTTTTTTTTTTTTTTTAATGGAGGTTCAGCCAAAGCCTACTCCCCCGAACTTTAACTTTGAAATTGCAACTGTACAAGGAAGGGCATAGTATCCATGGGACCGCCCTTATCCCACAAGAACAGGGGTTTACAAGACTGGGTTAAACGGCGGTCAACACTATCGCAGGGATAGACAAACGATGGCACTGAGCCACAATGCAAGATCTTTCAAGAATACATGTCCCTAACATGTTGCTGCCAGGGATTGAACCCTCGCCCCCGCCTCAAGAGATGAGAGACCCAACCACTAAGCCAGCCAACTGGGACTCACTTGCGGAACCTTCCTGATCCATGGCAAGTAATCTTTAATGCTCTCACTTTCAAACCATGCTCAATTGAGAGACGTTGAAGTAAAGGGAACCATCCACCAGACGACCAACGTCCAGATATATTCCGCTTGTATGTACATTTATCTTTGCTAAATCACAAAGGCCTAGTAATATTACAGCAATAAGAAACTGATCATTCACAATACAATCGTGTTGACTCAGGTAAAGTTGCTTTCTGTAGCAACGCCTATGCAGTATGTGGTGTGGTGTAAGACATGGAGAAAAGCGCAGAGAAGGCAGAAGCGGATAAGCAGATCGATGCGGAAGTAAAACAATGGTGAAAGGCAGGGGCAAAAAGACGAAATGGGTAATAGCGCAGGAAATCCGGATCAATTTCTTCCTTGACGGGCCTCTTAAGGAGCTCACGAGCTGAAGATGAGACGCACACAGGGAGAAAAAGTGAGGCAGTGTAAGCCCGGCCCTGAAACATAAGTAAAAAAACGAGCTACCGAAAAGCCCAAATCAATTAGCGAGAAGGAAAGTGTCAATGGAGAATGCGGAGTCGCGGACTCGACGCAGCACAGAAGAGAAATGAGCGAATCGAATGCTTCCCTACTCTTCGGGCTTGCGCATCTTGCGGCCAGCCCGTGCCAAAGTCCTCTTCACATATTCGCCTCCAATAGCGTGCAGAGATGGCGGAGACACTTCTTTGAAGCGAGTCGAACCTTTTTGAGACTTTTTTGGAGAGGATTTTTTTTTTTACAGTACAATGAATTGGAAACACACTCACACACCCGATCTTATAAGATAGAGGCATTCATCTTATGTACAACCAAGATTTGAATTCAGGACTTTTTTCAGAGATTCAAGGCATCAAACCACTAAGTTACGCGAGCTCAGATAGATATTTTCTTTTTTTTTTTTAAGAGAGAGGCAGTAAAAAATAGTCAAAATTGTCCAGCGGGCGTGGCCTAATGGTTCATGCTTTGAACTCTGCAACAGCAAGTCCCCGGTTCAAATCTGGTTGGTTGGATGTGTCTACAAGAGTCCACAAGTTGATGGTGCATGTACCTTACAAGGTTAAGTGTGTGTGTGTATTTCCAATTCATTGTAACTTCAAAAAAAGATCAAAGTTTTTCAAATAATAAATATCGGATTATAATTAATTTGTCGAGGAATACTAGCTTTGTGGGTAAGTCATTTGTCTCTCTTGAAGGGGGTATGGGTTTTAATCCCCTTTGTTGCACTAAGAACACCTCATCATGGTTTAGTGGGATGATAAATCATCTTTCTTCAAAGGAGATCATTGGTCTTCGAGCACTCTCTATGGATAATATTCCCAGTGGCAAGTTCACAAGCTCATTTGTGGCAGAGTCTACTTCAACTCAACCCAGTTTTCTCATCTAGCTTTAGGATTATCACTTCCAAGTTTCTACCTTGCCAAGCCTTCCGTTTTTGTATCCTAGTAGTTGTTCGGCATTCAAACCCCTGATTTGTGGGATTAGATGGGTCCCATGGGTGTTATGCCTATTTCTCATTGTACTTTCTAATTAATTCAAGAAGAAGAGTAGATCTCAAAGGTGGAAGTTCCTTTGAAAAAAAAAACCTTTGAAGTCTACATGTTAAAAATAGAACTTCCTTTAAAAAAATCCTTTGAGATTTCACATTTGTTAGCCCATATGGGATTAATTATGCCGCCTAAAATCCTACAATCAATCCTTTGTGGTTCCACATCCCTTTGTGGTTCAAAATCCATTAGAGTGATATTTGATGTAAGTGATGTTCATTTGTTTAGATGTGGGCAATGGCAATGTAGTGGGAATGGGTATATCTTAAACCCATAAATGTTATAGTAAAAGATCTCAAGAAAGTTGAAGCATGTGGAACAAGTGCCTCTCTTAAAACATGTGAGTGAAATTGTGTATAGATTTACATCATGTGTGACCTTGAAGGTGTTGTACAACAAACATGATTGAGTCTCAACTACAATTGTGACCTTGAAGGTGTTGTAAAGCAAACATGATTAAAACTCAATTACAATAGTTTCAGATTGAGACTCAACTACAATAGTTTCAGATTGAGACTCAACCACAACAGATAGGGAATTTAAAGGAGGCCTTATGTACATATGAAAATACACCTTCACATGCGAAGATGTGGTATGCATTTTCCTTCAAATCACATCCCAAGTATCATCTACAAAAAGGTTTTATTGGCATGCCTTCTGAGTGGAGAGAGACACAAAACAAAAGAGATTATTGACTCATGTGCCTTGAACAACAATGTGTAACATTAGATATGGAGAGATCAAATTGTGCTTTGTGCTATCTTGATCACATAATCGTGTGATCTTAGATGTGGAGTATATATTGCATAATTTAATATCTGAAATAATCTTGATTGTCTCAACTAGCTTAATATGAGTTGTAATGTCTCTTCTTCTTTTATTAGGGATCACATGTCTACATAAAAACAAAGAAACATGATCTTTGACCATTTTTGTTAGGCCACTCAAGATTTTTAACCATTTTGGTTAGGTCGCTCAAGATCCAACCCACACTTGTATATATTGTGGTCATGAATGATGCCATTATGATTGTCTTTATGTTTCTTACTAACATTATTGAACCATGGAGTTCATATTTAAAACAAGATCATTCACAAAAATTGAGATTTTTTTTTCTATGGATGCACGTGAGACCATGATCAAATTGAGACAAGGTGCCCCTTTAAGAAAGAGAAGGCGTGGACCTTCTTTTAGGCCACCTTTCTCTTTTCATGAATATCCCATGAGGGAGTGCCTTTACAAGGCACTAATATATAACAAAGCTGCCTTGGTGTTCAAAGATCATCTCTTTAACTTCATTTCATGGTATACATTGCTCAACCTTGCTTTTCATGCAAAAAAATTCAATGAATTAGAATTACTCCATGATCTCTTACTCACAAATCAGTCTTCCATTTGCAACAACATCATTGTTTCTCTTTCTATATAATGACTTGAGTAAAGGAATATCATGGATCCTTTTAGTACATAACCATACTTGCGTCATTTGAAGTAATAAGAGAGGAGTAATAAGATGACCTGTCGTAGCAAAACTCAATCCTTAGTCGAGGAAGGTATATCCACTTTAAGTTCAAAGACATCACACTCGGTTGAATAACTTCAAGTGTAGCTCAATTTTTCTATCCTCCTTGTGCTCAATATGAGAAGATGTACTAAGTTCCATCGGATGATGGATGGAGAAGGCTACCTCTTTGACACAACATTGCTGTGAAACTAGCCATCAATGAATATCAAGAACACTTCAAAATATAACCAAAAACCAAAATGCATATAGAAGTTCTCATGAAAAATGAGAAAATGTTGTGTAATAATATTTGTTTTGAAGCTTTCAAGTCCCAACAAAAAGGTTAAATTTGATTCATCTTCATAAATGGTTTTCATGCTTCAAGCAAAAAGTAGTAGTTAATATATATTTTTCTCGTTAAGAAAACGGATTACTCTTATGACATACTAATTGTAAACTTTTTCCTTGAAGATGAGAATCTAAATAGGGACTATAATATTGTTGGACTTTGAGGTCTGCAGAAGCATATGAAGAGCACAAGGAAGAAGAAGAAGCTTCGAGCACAACATAGTATTGAATGTATCAAGTGAATGTAAAAAGATAAGTGACCCATTGGGGTTATAGATGTATATACAAGTTGGGGGGGGGGGGGGCAAACCTCCTAATGAGGGAAAAAAGTGCCCCAACAGTCCTAAGTGTGTTCACACACATTTCTACCAAAATATGTCAACAAAGATCCCTTTGGGAGTGATGCAATGAACAAGGAGTTGGCACTCATGTATAAGGAAGTGCCAAGCTATCTGTAAAAAGGTCAATCCACAAAAGGAAGTAAGCCCAAATCTTTGCAAAAAGCTTCAAACTTCTCCCTAGGTAGAGCCTTTTGTGAAAAGTTCTACAACATTATCATTTGTGGACACATAAGCCAAACATATTTCTAAAGCAGAGAACCTCTCCTTAACATAATGATAGTGCACCTCAATGTGCTTTGTGTGAACATGGAACAGAGGCCTCGCAACTGCCAATGCACTCTAACTATTAGGGAAGATGGTGGTGGGAGAAGATTGATCAACACCCAAATTAGCCAAAAGGCATCTAAGCCACACACACTCAACAATCATTGTGAAACTTTCCCTATAGTCAACCTCAAAACTAGAAGTGGCCATAGTATGATGCTTCGTGCTCAACCACGATATGAAGGAGCTACCAAACATGAAGCAAAAACCACTGGTGGACACACTGTCACGAGGAAGGAGATAAGCAAGAGAGCTCACACACACACACTCACGATCAAAGATGAGCACACACACAGGTTGAGGCAAGGAAGAATGATCTTCTTCTTCTTCTTCTTCTTCTTCTATTACATAAAAGGAATGTGCAAGAAAATGACTTAAAACAACAATACAACAAGTGCAATATATAAAGAATGATACATAAGGAAAATTCTAATGTCCGCGAATGAGTGGGCTGGCAAGAAACAAATGTGCCATCACTCTTTATAGATAAATCTAGTAAAGCTCAATGAAGTATCCCTGACATATACTAGTGTGGCCACTATACATGTCAGAGAAATGACAAAGTGATATGTTTCATCCTCGATCATCACATGTTGAGATTGATATCTCAACACTCCCCCTCAAGCATCTTTCAAAACTTCTTGAGCTTCTCTGTTCTAAGTGCTTTAGTGAGGATATCAGCAACCTGCTCATCTGTCCTCTAATCCAAGCATCTTTCGAAACTTCTTGAGCTTCTTTGCTCTAAGTGCTTTAGTGAGGATATCAGCAACCTGCTCATCTGTCCTCACATAAACAAGATCAATATCACCTGCTAATACCTTCTCTATGATGAAGTGATAATGTACCTTGATATGCTTTGTTCTAACATGAAAAATAGGATTTCATGCTAGCTGAATGTTGTTAAGATTATCACAATAGATGATGATCGTCTTTTGCACTTGCACACCTAAATATGCAAGTAGCATCTCTAACCATGATGCTTTGCATGTTGCCATTGCAACACCTCTATACTCAATTTGTGTACTCGACAAAGCAATAGTGGGTTGCTTCTTGCTGCTCCATGTAATAGTTGCACTCCCAAGTGAGACTAGAAAGCCACTAGTAGATCTTCTATCTAGAATGCTACCAACCCAATCTCCATCGGTGTATCCATGAACCTGCAAATCTACACCAGCTTCATAAAACAATGCATAATCTAAAGTAGCACTCACGTAACGTAGGGTGTGCCTCAGAGCATCCAAATGTGGCTTCTTGGGAACCTGCATAAATTGAGTTTCAAGTCCAACAGTGTAGCTTAGATCAAGCCTTGTAATTGTGAGATATATCAAGCTTCCCACAATTTTCCTGTCCATAGTAGCATTTTCCAATGCTTCACCTGATGTAGTACCCAACTTCAAATTCTCATCTAATGGCATAGAAATTGGCTTACAATCAACCATACCATACTTTTGTAGCATACTCAAGGCATATCGCCTTTGTGGCATCCATATACATGTTTCTGTATGTATAAACTCAATGCCCAAGAAGTAGCGCAACACACCAAGATCTTTCACATCAAATTCCAGCATAAGGAGTTGCTTTAACTGTTTAATGCTTGCTTCATTGTCACCTCCTACAATCAAGTAATCGATGTAAATAGCCACAATCATGATGCCATCATCACCCTTCCTTGCATATAATGAATGATCTGCATCAAACAGAGAAAACCCAATGGTGATCAAATAATCAGCAATCCTTGCATGTGAAGCATGAGGGGCTTGTTTCAGTCCATAGAAATCCTTTTGCAACTTGCAAACACATTTTGTGTGCTTTGAATCTTCATATCCTTGTGGCTGGTCCATATATACTTCTTCCTGTAACTCACTATATAGGAAAGCATTCTTCACATCCACATGATGCAAAGTCCATCCTTTTGCTATAGCGAATGCAACAATTGTTCTAACAATAGACATTTTAGCTACATGGCTGAATGTTTCCTCATAATCAATGCCATAAGTATGTACATATCCTTTTGCTACCAACCGTGCTTTGTACCTGCTTATGCTACCATCAACATTGTGCTCTACCTTGTAAAACCACTTGCAGCCTGTGGGTTTCTTTCCTTGTGGCAATGGACCAACTTCCATGTATCGTTTGCATAAAGTGCAGCCATCCCTCATCCATAGCCTTTTTCCAATCTACATTTCCGATTGCATCTTCAAAACAAGAGGGGTGGCATCTTGTATTACCTTTGTCATGTAGGCACAATGATGAGCCATGTGACTATCATATGTCTATCGTGGCACTGAATTCCACATCCTTATAGATCTTCTTGGTCCCGGGACACTTCTCCTTGTATAAGTTGCATGTGCCTTTAACTCATGGAGTCTTCACAGAGGGCAATCCAAGTTCTTCATTGAGGCTCTTTTCTGAACTGCTTGAATCTCCATCAATGTCTTCAAAACCTGTAGATGTTTTACTACGAGCAAAAAGCTTTTCTTTACCTTTCTTGGATGTATTTGATGAATTTGCTGGATTGAAATTTCCACACAATCTTCCACTCCATGGATTTGAGTTGGAACTATTGGTTGTTGATGCATCTGGTCCACTCAAAACTTGAGATTCTACACTTGATTTTTCAACATTTTCTTGTTCATTTGGTTCAAGATTCAGTCCTTCTTTGGCAACTGCATAGAAGCTTGAGATTTCATCGAATACCATATCTCTGCTTACATTCACTTATCGTGTGAGTGGTTTATAACATTTATGTCCCTTTTGCTCAAGGCAGTACCCAATGAAGATACATTTTTTGGCTTTTGGATCAAGCTTCATTCTCAACTCATCTGGAATATGCACATATGCAATACAACCAAAAACTTTTATATATGATAAGTTTGGCTTTTTACCTATAAACTTCTCTTCAAGTGTAACTTGATGTACAACAACAGTCAGCATTCTATTCATGATGTATACAATAGTATGCACAACTTCTGGCCAATAACAATGAGGCATATTCTTCTCAGCCATCAAGGCTCTTGCTATTGCATGAAAACTGACATCAAATTCCATGAATTTTAACAAAGTTGTTGAATTCATTTGACATGTATTCGCCTCCTCCATCAGACCTTAATGTCTGAAGATACTTTTCTATCTGCTTGTCATGCGAAAATGATGCTCTTGATTGTTTACCAAGTTGACATATTGCACATAACTTTTGCATTTCTGCAACTTTGAAATTTGGTAGTCCATTGACAATCTCCTTTGATTGCATCAATTTTAGCCTCTGTAAGTTTGCATGCCCAATTCAAATGTGCCAGATCTCTATACTAGCAATAACTCCTATACCTTTTGCAAACATGGCTGCATTCATTTCAGGAATTTTCACATTTAAGGTGAACATCCTACCCACTTTGTTTCCTTTGGCAATCAATCGTCCATCCTGTTTATACTCTTCTACATATAACCCATCATCATTGAACATGACTTGTAATCTCTAATCAACCATTTGTCCAATAAAAACTAGACTCTTTATTATATTTGGAACATGCAACACATCAACAAGATGTTTTACCTTCCCATCCTCTATAGGCAGTGCTATGTTTCCTATATGCTCGATAGGGTGTGATGTGTCATCACTTGTTTCAACATATCCAGGAACTGGCAATTTCTACAAACTACTAAACCATTCTGCATGACTCGTCATGTGATTTGAAGCACCTCAATCAACATACTAGACATAACCATTTGATTTTGAAACATCAATAGACATCATATTCATCATATCATGTTGGACCATGAACATGTTCTCAGAATCATCTCCACTTGTGGATGCATAGTTGTTTTGCTGCCTTCTATTATTTTGATTCTTCAACCTACAATCACGTTCAAAGTGTCCAGCTTTACCATAGTTCCAACATCCTTTACTATCATTACTTGAATCATTTCCTTAGAATTTTTTGCGACCTCTTTGGCTCCCCTACCTTGAAATTGTCCTCTACCTCCTACATGATTCTGATGTTGACTTTGGTCTTGGTTATTGTTTCCTCTTCCATTTCTGAAGCCTCTACCTCTACCTCTTCCTCTGCCAGAGTAGAATACCTGCTTAGAACTAGATTTTCCTTGGGAGTTTGAGTCCTCACCAAGATTCTTTTCTTCAATATGCAGCTCCTAAACCACGAAGGCAGACTTCCACCTTATCATCATCATCTACATTCATGCCAATAGATGCAAGTGGCTCACATATGCTTTTGATTTTTAGGGTGTATTCACTTACTGACGTGCCCCTTTTCTTCAATGTATGGAGTTCGTTCTTGAGTTGCAATTTATGTGCCTTTGTATTGGTCTCATACAAAGTGACCAAACTGTTCCAAGCCTCTTTTGGAGTCTTGGCATCCTGTATGTGTCCAATCATGCTATCCTATATGTTAACAGATAGCCAATACATTACCTTTCATGCTCTTGATTCCATTCCTCATATGCTCTTAACTGGTCCATAGTTCAATTTCTCTCTGGTAGCCGTAGAGCGTTTTTATTCTCTCCTTCGATGTACTTCCAGTAGCCTTTTCCCATTAGGAAATTCATCATTCTGAATCTCTAAGCATGGAAGTTGTTGTTGTCCTACTTATCGCTCATAAGTTGACTCATTCCATCCGCATTTGCCATTTTTGCAGCAATTTATATCACTCCAAAAACACTACAAGCAATACTTCTGCTTCAACATTGTCGCACTATGATGGGACAATTCGATATCAGAAAAACACAGTTTTTGTGTATCAACAATACACAGAATCACTAGAAATTCTAGATCTGGAATATATGAGTGTTTTCGAACAAGATGCAAGTTACAGTTTTGTGAATTGACTGGTTTTTATGTGGGCCCCACCTTGCAGGCTCAAAATAGAGGTTGAGATGGCTCCAAAACAGAAATTTGACAAAAACAAGTGATCCTAAAGGGATAACTCTCGAAAATATTTTGACACCTTCTAGCTTCATGCCAATTTTCATAAGAATATGAGGTCGTTTGTGAATCACGCTTTCTCCACACCTTCTCGCATACTCTTCTCCGTCAACCTTCTCCACGAGGTCTCTACAACCACACTAGCTTTCATACCATGTCACAAGGAAGGAGATAAGGAAGAGATCTCACACACACACACACTCACAATCAAAGAGGAGCACACACACAGATTGAGGCAAGGAAGAATGATCTTCTTCTTCTTCTTCTATTACATAAAAGGAATGAACAAGAAAATGATAAAAAACAATGATACAACAAGTGCAATATATAAAGAATAGTACATAAGGAAAATCCTAATGACTGCGAATGAGTGAACTGGCAAGAAAAAATGTGCCATCACTCTCGGTAGATAAATCTAGTAAAGCTCAATGAAGTATCCCTGACACATACTAGCGTGAACACTATACATGTCAAAGAAATGAAAAAGTGATACATGTCATCCTAGATCATCACATGTTGAGCTTCATATCTCAAACCACATGAGTGTCATAGCAACTAGCCTGCATTAACTGAGAAAAAGCATGTAAATTTGGTGGTAATGATCCCCCTTGAGATAAAACAATCCAAGTAGCCATATCACTTAAGTGGCAAAATATGTTTAACCACCTATCAATGCTTGACACATGGGAAATGCATAAAACTGCTTATCTGAGAGACAATAAACTGAATATCGAGCCTCATTATGCATAAGTAAATCAAACATCCAATAGCATAATGATAGAAACAACGAGTCGTAACAAACGAGAACTATGTCATAAAAAGAGAACACCCTCTTCAAAAATCAAGCAAATGGCAGCTTATGTTTGAGATTCCTTTATACCAGTATACATATATCTCAAAAATGAAGTGAAAACATGTGATTTTTTGACATTTTTTGTCATCTTCTCATAAAAAAAGAGCTCAAAATGTAGTCAAAATTTCACTAGATAAGACATTGACATGTCCAAAATTTATATGATAAGAGATTGACATGTCTAAAATCTATATAAAGAATGTAAAATTGAATAACTCTTATACAAAAATAACATTTAAGACATATTTTCAATGGGTGGATATCTGATTGTTATTCAAAATTGCTACAAAACATGGTTTCATTAACCAAACTACTTCGAGGCATTTACATAAGCACTAAAAATGTTAGAGAGTTTCAATGCAACTCACAACTATGTCGATCTATGTCTACACCCTCATCATCTGATGCACTTGATTCAGTCTCGTACTGTTGAGAACTCTCTTCTTCTTCTTCTATATCCACAAGAGCTCTATCTTCATCCACGTACATACCAAATTCTACAGGATCATGCTCAAATCTTCTTGTTTGCCTATGATTTCCTGTACCACATACATCTGGAAGCTTTTGTTTTATCATATTGATGGTTGCTTTCCTCAAGTGACCTGTTTTTATCAAGGAAAAATCATAAACAAGAATATCTACATCATCCATTTTAAGAGTGGATGTGCTTTGAATATTCTTTTTCTTTTTTGAACCTGTTCGTTTAGTATCACACACCATTTCTAAGTTATATTTACCTGTGAATGCATTACTACTTTTAGTGTAATACCAATGCACCATCAAAGCCTCTATTATTCTCTGATCAATATCTTTAGTTATCTCTAAAACCTTTGCAATCCAAAATGGTCTGGTAGCCTCATCATCATCAGCAAGTACTGCAATAAGTTTTCCAACATTTATCTCTATTAAATTTCCTTGCCATCTTGCTTCTGCTTGTTTTGTCATCCTTGGGCCTACATGATGGAGAGTGTTAATCTCCAAAAGAACAACCTACTCTTGAAATTAGAACACCTCTATATCAAGAGCAAGTCATAACCTTCTCCAATTTTAGAAGATCAATACTCAATTATCAAGATTTTGAAAAATCTGTGAAGATGTTGACTCTACAGAAAGTCTGCTGCACTTATCTTTCTCATTGACCTATCAATTGTGTAAAGTTTTTGATAAAACTTTGCACAAGGTGTCAGCTATAGATTGCGCACCTTCTCCAAGTTGAATTACTCCAAAAGATTCAGTATAACTTGAGAAATGAACTCAACAAGTTACCTATGTCTAAAACTGTCACCCTGTAGAGTCGACTTTGACACCTGCAACTTCTAAGACATGGTTCTCCAAGACTAGAACCTGTTTAAGCAAATGCTTTTAGCCACAAGTAGCACCTTCCAACTTAAAGATTGAATGCTTGCTTGCTCAAAACTTTAAACTATAGAAGGAGAACTGATCAAAACATTGACTTCGAATTTTGCGCCTCCTGCAACGTCTCTTCTTCCATTTACACATGTAAATGTTCCTACACTCAATTCTCTCAGCGTGATCACAATTAGAAGCTGAGAATTTGTACAAAGGTCAATCACCTATAGACTTAGACTTGTACAAAAGCATTTCACAAAAGATCTAGCATAGAAGGAGAAAACTCAGAAACATCGGGTGCAAATTTCTTTCATTTTTGGAGGAGTTTACAACTGAATGATGAGAGAGAGTTCAACTAACTTCTAAGATGTCTAATAACTCTTACAACTCTTGAATACTCTATTCTCATGCTCTCTCATACTTGCCCCGACATTTTCCATAGTATATATAGACAATAATTTACAAACTTATGACTAATCAAAGACATAAGTAAGCTGACTCTAAATTAATGTACATATGTGTACAACTCTTTATCTTCTGAATATGAACTTCTTCCATGCTTCATAAGTTGGTCTTTTCTTCAGTCCTTGATTTCCAAAGCTTCAATTGTTGATTGCTCTGCACCAACAGCTCCCCCTCAATCATCAATTGAGGTTTTCTCTATCTTCTTTATGCCTGCTATGTCTTTGAACTTCTGTAGCTTTGGTCCATCCAAGCTTTTGGTAAGCATATCAGCTATCTGATCTTTAGTTGAAGTATGTATGACTTCAATCTCTTTGTCCATTACCTTCTCTCTTAGAAAGTGATACTGAATATCAATGTGTTTAGTCCTGGCATGAAACACAGGGTTAGCAGCTAAATACAATGAACTCATATTATCTCCATATATGATAGGTGTACTCTGTATAGTGTCAATATTCTTCATCAGAGTCTTAACCCATATCACTTCCTTTGCAGCTTCAACCATGCCTTTGTACTCTGCTTCTGTAGATGACAAAGCAACTGTGTGTTGCTTCTTTGAACACCAAGAGATTAACTTATCTCCCACATAATACATGTATCCATAGTTTGACCTTCTATCATCAGTATTACCTGCCCAATCTGCATCACTATATATTTTGATATTTGTATCTGATGTAAAACCATAATACAAACCCTCTTTGAGTGTACCCTTAATGTACCTCAACACTCTTTGACCTGCAACCCAATGTTCTTTCCTAGGACAATGCATGAATTGGGACAAAACTCCAACTGCATATGATAAATCAGGCCTAGTTAATGTAGCATAGATAAGACTACCAACCAAACTCTGATATAGCTTCATATCCTTAAATTCTTCTCCACCATATCTGCTCAATTTGTGATTCACCTCCATTGGAGTAGGTGCTACCCTGCAATCATTCATTTTAAACTTGATTAACAAGTTCTTCAAATACCTTTCTTGAGTCACATACACTCCATGTTAAGTGTATGAAATCTCCATGCCCAAGAAATATGACAAGTCTCCCAAATCACTGATTTTGAACTCTTTCTCCATTTGCTTCTTTAGGCTTTGAATGCCTTTCTCATCTGTACCTGTAAGAATTATATCATCAACATATATGCACATATAAATGAACCCACCATCACTTGCTTTAACAAGCAAGCTACTATCTGCCTTAGATACTTGAAATCCAAGTTCTTTCAAGAACTTTACAAGTCTATAATTCCATGCGCTTGGGGCCTGCTTCAACCCATACAAAGCTCTCTTGAGCTTACATACATGATCTGGATACCTTCCATCTCTGAATCCTTGAGGTTGCTCCATGAAAACATCATCTGAAATGTAACCATTTAAAAAAGCATTCTTCACATCTAATTGACATAATTTCCAACCTTTACATGTTGTCATCTTTGCCACAGGACTATAAGTCTCATCATAATCAATACCATATGTTTGAGCAAACCCTTTTACAACAAGTCTAGCTTTGTACCTAGACACACTTCCATCTGCAAATCTCTTTGTTTTGTAGACTCACTTGCATCCAATGATTTTCTGACTATTTGGTTTAGGAACCAAATCCCATGTCTGATTCTCCATCAATGCATCATATTCTTCCTGCATAGCTTTCTCCCAATTTTCCTTACCTTTTGCCTCTTCATATGTAGAAGGGTCTTCATCTGCTTTTATCATGTAAGCATAATCTTTGGTAGCCAAAAAAGAAGTATCATAGCTATACCTTGTAGGTTGCCACTTGTGTCTTGATGACCTTCTAAGTTCTCCACTCCTTGAGGTTTCTGGTTCTTCACACTCAAGATCAAATCTTGGCATTTCTTCAACTTCAACCTGCACTTCATTATTCTCCTCTTCATCAAATATCTGAACCTTTGATTTACCCTTCTTTTGACTCACAACTTCTTCATCACCTGTATTAATATTGATTGTACCTGCATACCAAGTACCTTGCTCATCAAATGTAACATCCTTAGACACAATGAATTGCTTTGTGGATGGGCTCCACAATCTATAACCCATCTGCTTGTCATCATAACCAATGAACACATACTTTTCAGCTTTAGGTTCCAATTTGTGTCTTAATTGTGATGGCACATATGCATATGCCAAACATCCAAATACTTTGCAATGATCCAAGGTAGGTCTCTTACCCCACCATGCCTCATATGGTGTCATACCCTGCAAGGCTTTACATAGTAACCTATTAACCAAATAAGTAGCTGTATTTACAGCCTCAGCCACAAATAATTTGGGCAATTTTTCTCCTTCATCATTGACCTTGCAAACTCAACAAGAGTTCTATTTCTTCTCTCTGCTACACCATTTTGTTGAGGAGAGTACTTGCAAGTAATTTCCCTTTTTATACCTGCATTCCACAAGTAATCAGTGAACTCTTTAGAAAAATACTCTCCCCCTCCATCTGACCTTAGTCTTTTCAATTTATGACCTGTAATTCTCTCTGCATACACATGATAGTGTTTGAATGTGTTGAATACTTCTGACTTATCTTTGATCACATATATAGTGATCCATCTGGTAGCATCATCAACATAAATCACATGATACCTTGAACCATTGATACTGAAATCCTTTGATGGTCCCCATACATCTGTGTGTACCAACTCAAGCTTCTCTGAATACATGAAACCATGCTTGGAGTAAGATTGCTTATGAGCCTTACCTAATTGACATGCCTCACATCTGTATGTCATATGTTGACCTGGAACATTAGGCAATCCAAGCACTGAACCATTGTTAATCATATCTTTGATACCTCTTTCATTAAAGTGTCCAAGCCTCTTGTGCCAAAGATCTAACTCAGAGATCTTATGTCCTCCATAAGTGAACAAGGCATGACCAACATTACCTTGAATCTTCAATGTGAACAACCTTCCTTCTTTTTTTCCTGAAACAATTTGTTTATACCCATATCTAGGGTCTTCCACAAACACTCCTTCATTACTGAATCTAACTTCATAACCTTTTTCAACAATTTGTCCTACACTTATCAGATTCTTAGGAATTGTAGGAACATACAAGACCTTACTCAATAAGGTGCTACCATCCTTAGCCTTCACTGATCCAATTGACTTCACATTGTGCTTTGTATTGTCACCTGTTTGAACAACATGATTAGATGCCTTATTTTCCAAATCAGTCATCAATGCTATGTTACCACTCAGGTGATTGCTACACCCTGAATCAATATAGAAGACTCTTTGGTCTTCACTTTGCCTTTTACAAGTTGCATTCATTATCAATGTTGAATCCTCCTTCTGATCTGAAGCATAATTGTAGTAGGTATTATTGTATTGTTGACTTTGGAATCCTCTACTTGCATTTCTTCCAAAGTAACCCCTACTACCTCTACCTTTGAAATTACCTCTTTGATTTCTGCCACCTCTTCCTCTTGAATTAAAATTCTGATTATATCCACCATTACTCTGATTATTATGCCAACAATCATTAGCTAAATGATTTGTCTTACCACAAATCTAGCAAGCTTTGACTCCATCTTTATTATTCCTGCCTCTTCCTCTACCTTTGCCACCTCCTCTTCCTCTTAGGAAGTTGGCTTGACTAGTTGTGCCTTCATCTTCATTTGCTTGTTGCTTCCCTTTGCTATTTTTCTTCTTATCCTTTGAGTACATTGCATGACCTGTACTCTTGTCACCTTCACCTTTGACATCCTGCTCAAAGGTTAACATATGTCCTAGCAACTGATTTAAGTCAGGAGTAAAATGATCAAGTGATAATTCAGTAGACAAAATGAATGGCTTCCATTTGTCATCACCTCTCAAACCTGTAAGGATTTGCCTTACCAATTTATCCTCCTCAATGTCTTCATCAACAGCTCCTAATGCATATGCAATGTCCTTCATTCTGGTTACATAATCTGAGATGGATTGAGAGGCCTTCTTCTTGAATGTAGTAAATTCTGCCCACAAGGATGCCTTCCTAGACTTTGTGGTATTTTGGAAATGCTCCTCCAAAGCATTCCATATATCACTTGCACTTTCAAGACCTCTAATGTGAGGTAGAAAGTAGTCATTGACTGCCATATAGATAATGCTCCTAGCTTGAGCATCTCTCTTCATCCAATTCTTCAAATCTGACAATTCCTCCCTAGTTGGAACACTAGGATCTCTGAATTGTGGCTTTTCTTCTTCACCTATTATGTAGGCTATCAAGTCTTTGCTCATTAGATGAGCTTCCATCCTCATAGACCATGCAGGATAGTTTTCTCTATCCAATTTCTCTATCTGAAGAGAATCTCCCATCTTTTCTTCACCTGTATATTGAATTCTTCAATCTTTATAAAGTATAAGGTTAGCTTTACTTTGAATGAAACTCCTTTTGACTTCCTTGATGTCGTATGATCTCCTTCTCAAGCTTTATCCTCAAGCTTTCACCTTTTGAACATTTAAATGTTGAATTCTTTTCAACTGCACTAGTCGGGACCCTCCTTCCTTCAATTCTGATGTTTCCTGCTCTCATACCACTGATGGAGAGTGTTAATCTCCAAAAGAACAACCTAATCTTGAAATTAGAACACTTCTATATCAAGAGTAAGTCATAACCTTCTCCAATTTTAGAAGATCAATACTCAATTATCAAGATTTTGAAAAATCTGTGAAGATGATGACTCTACAGAAAGTCTACTGCACTTATCTTTCTCATTGACCATCAATTGTGTAAAGTTTTTGATAAAACTTTGCACAAGGTGTCACCTATAGATTGCACACCTTCTCCAAGTTGAATTACTCCAAAAGATTCAGTATAACTTGAGAAATGAACTCAACAAGTTACCTATGTCTAAAATTGTCACCCTGTAGAGTCGACTTTGACACCTGCAATTTCTAAGACATGGTCCTCCAAGACTAGAACTCGTTTAAGCAAATGATTTTAGCCACAAGTAGCTTACCTTCCAACTTAAAGATTGAATGCTTGCTTGCTCAAAACTTTAAACTATAGAAGGAGAACTGATCAAAACATTGACTTTGAATTTTGCACCTCCTGCAACCTCTCTTCTTCCATTTACACATGTAAATGTTCCTACACTCAATTCTCTCAGCCTGATCACAATTAGAAGCTGAAAATTTGTACAGAGGTCAATCACCTATAGACTTAGACTTGTACAAAAGCATTTCACAAAAGATCTAGCATAGAAGGAGAAAACTCAGAAACATCGGGCGCAAATTTCTTTCATTTCTAGAGGAGTTTACAACTGAATGATGAGAGAGAGTTCAACTAACTTCTAAGATGTCTAATAACTCTTACAACTCTTGACTACTCTATTCTCATGCTCTCTCATACTTGCCCCGACATTTTCCATAGTATATATAGACAAAAAACTTATGAATAATCAAAGACTTAAGTAAGCTGACTCTAAATTAATGTACATATGTGTACAACTCTTTATCTTCTGAATATGAACTTCTTCCATGCTTCATAAGTTGGTCTTTTCTTCAGTCCTTGACTTCCAAAGCTTCAATTGTTGATTGCCCTGCACCAACACTACATAAATATTTCTTTCTGGTGGATGTATAAAACTTTGAAGTGCATCTGCATTACATGCTTGGGCCACATTCACGAATCTTTGTGTACAAAAATCCCATGTGAATGGAACATCAACTGGACAATGACCTGCAATTGTATACTGTATAATCTCTTCTTGATGATTGAAAAAGTCCTCCCACCAAGATACATCTTGATCTCCAGCATATTTTTTTGCACGCTCAATATGTCTCTTCTTTTCAATGAGTGCATGCATCCAGCTTTACTTTGATCAACCACATTTCCACATCTTTCTGTATTGTTTTAATCTTCATATGGTGATTGTTGTGCACCATACATTGTAGACAAATTAGGCACCTGCAATAAGAATATGCATCCCTCTTTAGGCTCCCACCCAGGAGAAGATGAATACTGCTTTGCAAATAAAAGGGTTATTTCATCAACCCTCCTCATCAAGAATACATGGTTGAAACTAATATTGTGCAATGGAGCCAAAACCTTAGCACTATTATCAAGGCCCATTGAGCAAAAGTGTTTAAAGTTATAAATCTGTGTGAGGTGTTGAACTTCTGGTTTTGGAGTATATGCTTCTGAAATTAGCTCAGATAAAATCAGAAGAGTAAAAGCATTGTTACGTGCCAACTTCTTAGAGAAAGTACTGAACATTTGATCAATGTGATCATGAGTGTGGCCAACCAGAAGGAAATTTACCTTAACCTTCTGAAATACCTATTTTTCAACAAGCATGCTTAAATATCCAAAGACTATAGAATTTTTATTCTCTCTTGCAGTATTATCAAGTTGAAAATATAGAGTGTTGGAGATAGACGTCTGCGGAAGCACGCGAACAGCACAAGGAAGAAGAAGAAGCTTGGAGCACAAACACACAATACTGAATGTATTACTAGAGAATGTACAAAGATAAGTAGCCCATTAGGGCAATAGACGTATATACAAGCCAAGGGAAAAAAACCTCCTAAAGAGGGAAAAACGTGCCCCGACAGTCCTAGAGTGTGCACACACATCACTACCTAAATATATCAACAAATCCCCCCTGGGAGTGATGCGGTGAACAAGGAGCTACACTCATGTATAAGGAAGTGCCAAGCTATGTGGAAATCACTCCACAAAAGGAAGTAAGCCCAAAGCTTTGCGGAAAGCTTCAAACTTCTCCCTAGGCAGAGCCTTCGTGAAAAGGTCTGCAATGTTCTCCTGCGTGGGCACATATGCCAAGTTGATCTCCCCAGCAGAGAACCTCTCCCTGACATAATGATAATGCACCTCAATGTGCTTAGTGCGAGCATGGAACACAGGGTTCCTCGCAACTGCCAATGCGCTCTGACTGTCAGTGAAGATGGTGGTGGCAGAAGACTGGCCAACACCCAAATAAGCCATAAGGCGTCTGAGCCACACACACTCAACAGTCTGTGTGAAAGATGCCCTATACTCAGCCTCACAACTGGAAGTGGCCACAGTAGGTTGCTTCTTGCTCAACCAAGATATACATGAGCTACCAAGCATGAAGCAAAAACCACTAGTGGACACACGAGTGTCATAGCAACCAACCCAATCTGAGTCAGAAAAAGCATGCAAATCTGGCGGTAGTGATCCCCCCTTGGGATAAAACAACCCAAGTACCCGAGTACCACTCAAGTAGCGAAAGATGCGCTTAACCGCTTTCCAATGCGTGACTCCTGGGCAATGCATAAACCTGCTCATCTGTGAGACAACAAACTGAATATCTGGCCGAGTAATGCATAAGTAAATCAAGCATCCAACAGCCTACTGATAGAGAACAGCATCAAATGCATCTCCAGCATCATGAAGACTCAATCGTAAACCTGTCTCCATAGGAGTGGCAATAGGCTTACAGTCTTCAAGGCCAAAACGCTGCAATAATGTGTCAATATATTTCATTTGACACAAAGCCATTCCACCATCAACGTGCATAAACTGAATGCCCAAATAGTGATGCAAATGCCCCAAATCAGACATCTCAAATGAGGCATGCAAATCAGCCTTAAAATCAGCAATATGTGTCTCAATAGGACCAGTGAGCAGCATGTCATCAAAATAGACAACAATGATCAGAAGCACATCATTAGCACATTTAACATAGAAGATGCTTTCAGTTGGACTGTTCTCAAATCCATGTGCAATCAGATAGGCATGTATCTTCTCATACCAAGCACGTGGTGCTTGCTTTAAACCATATAATGCCTTCTTTAACCTGCAAACCTGGTTTTGATGCCCTTGCTGCACAAATCCACGGGGCTGAAAAACATACACTTCTTCATGCAAGTCACCATTCAGAAATGCTGTTTTAATGTCCAACTGATGTACATTCCAACCATGATGGGCTGCAAGTGCACAAATGCTCCGAACAGTAGTCATACGGCATGTAGGTGCAAAGGTCTCATCAAAATCAATGCCTCTTTCCTGTGCATAACCCTTTGCAACAAGCCTAGCCTTATACCTGTCAACTGTACCATCAGGTTTACGCTTCAGCTTGTATACCCACTTAGTGCCAATGGCCTTCTTGCCAGGAGGCAAATCACATAAAGACCATGTACCATTCTTCATTATAGCATCATATTCAGATTGCATAGCAGCCATCCAATTTTCTGAATTTTGTGCTTTATCAAAAGAAACAGGCTCATTCTCATCACAGAGACTAGATGCAGCCATAGCATAGCAATCTGATGCAAAGGAGGCACTATGAGAGCCTGAACGAGTACGATATGACAAAGGTGCATCTAATTTGCTGTCACGCAAAGTCTGCACCAGCCATTTTGGCATAGTTTTTGCCTGCTCAATATCAGCTCTCTCATCAACAAGTGCATCATGTAAATCTACATCAGAAATGGAATGATCTGCATCATCATATGAAACCTGCAAAGGCTGAGAAGTTGCCTCATTAGGACCAACACTAGCTTGTCCACCTGTAAAAAGAGGCATCAAAGTATCATACATGTCTTTGGAGCTAACAGATGTCTCCTTAGTACATGAAAGCAATGGCTGAATAGCATCTTCCACAAAGACAACATCACGGGTAACCAGAATGCGTTTAGTCTGTGGATGATACAAACGATAACATTTACTTTCAAAACTATACCCAACAAAAATACATTTTACTGCCTTATCATCCAATTTTCTACGATGTTGTTCAGGCACTAATGCATATGCCAAGCAACCAAAAACACGCAGATGAGCAACAGATGGCTTGCGGTCATGCCAAGCCTCATATGGAGTGATAGATTGCAACGCTTTAGTGGGACACCTGTTCAGTACATATGCTGCACACATGACAGCCTCAAGCCAGAAACTATGTGGTAAAGCCTGACTTTTGACCATGCACCTCACCATCTCCATGAGTGACCTGTTCTTTCGTTCAGCAACTCCATTCTGTTGAGGTGTATATGGCACTGTACATTGGTGTTTTATCCCACGTTCAGCCAGAAATGCATTAAAATCTGAAGACATATATTCCCCCCCTCGATCAGAACGGAGGGTGCCCATTTTACATGCTGACAGATTTTCAACCAAAACCAAAAACTGTTTGAAGCACATGAACACTTTGGACTTTGCTTTCAGTGGATATACCCATGCATGCCTGGAAAAATCATCAATGAAAGTCACGAAGTAAAGGTAATTTCCAAAAGAGGGTGTTTGCATAGGACCACAGACATCACTATGTACAAGCTGCAATTTCTGCGTAGCCCGAACTGAACCATCTTTTGGAAAGGAAGAACGCTGCATTTTGCACAAAATACAGCCTTCACAAACATGTTTTCCAGGTGCCTCAAGTTTGGGCAAAGAGGACACCATTTCAGATTTCTGCAGGCGTAACAAACTAGCAAAATTCAGATGACCAAATCGTGCATGCCAAAGCTTTGCATCTGACATAGCCTGAGAATCATGAACTGCACATGCCGAATCATTCACAGATCTTTCATAGTCTATGAGCTTATACAGCCCACGAAATAAAATGCCAGAAGCAATAATCACATCGCCATTTGAGAGATCATGGACTGTACACCTGTCATCAACGAATTTCACAACCAAGCCAATCTTGGCTAATGCAGAAACTGATAACAGGTTCTTTTTGATCCCTGGCACAAATAAAGCATCTAACAAAGTGAAAGAACTACCATCAACAGTAGTCAGAATGATCTTACCAACTCCCATAACAGGATAAGAGGAGTTATTGGCGCATGTGACAGTATTCCCTGTAGGGGCATGCTCGAGTGAAGAGAAGAAACTGCGCTGCGAGGTAATATGTTTGGTCGCCCCACTGTCAAAGTACCAAACACCTGAGTCTACTGCAGACATGCACTGATCATGAGAAGATGGGTCAAAACTGCAGACAGTAGTAAACGCCCATTCTTCTTCCTGCACAAGATTTGCAGACTCTGTTTTTGGTGTAGAGGCCTCTGCAACAACCGTTAGCCTCTTTCTTCTTTCCCTCTTTAGCAGCCAGTTTTGGACAGTTCTTTATAATATGATCATTTCCTTTACAGTACTTGCAGAACAATTTCTGCTTTTCTGATTTCTTCTCATCTTTATCCTGGTTCTTCGATTGTGCAGCATTTGCAGATTTCTGCTTACTAGTAGAAGAGCTCCATTTTCCTTTGCCCTTCTGGCTAGCCAGGAAAGCTTGATCTGCAACACGCATAATGGACCTGTTCTACCTGGACTGATCTTCCTACAACAGAACAGAGACTAATTCCTCAAATGACAAGGCATTCGGATTGCCTTTCATCATCAACCGAAGAGTAGAGGCAAAACTCTGATATGAATCAGGAAGACCATTCAGAATGGTCTGCACAAGTGAGCTATCTGGTATAACCTCATCAGCAGAAATCAATTGTTCCTTCAGGTCTTTGATCTTTGTAAGAAAACTGTCCATAGAATCACCTTCATTCATGTGCTCACTCTCCAACTGTTTTCGGAGGTAAGCAACACGAGCCTCATTCCTAGCCTGGTACAAAGTGGTAAGTGTATCCCAAGCATCCTTTGCTGTTCTGCAAGAGCGAATGTGAGGAATAATGGCACGTTTGACAGACAAAGCTATCAATGCATGTGCCTGGGCATCTCTGCCATCCCAACGAATCTGCTCTGTAGTAGGTGCAACAGAAACAGCAGCACGAACATGAATCTGCGGAATATCATCTTCGACACCATCTTCATCAGCTCCAACACCTGTATTTGCAGTACCTGTCATTACAGGTGTAACATGACGTCTTTCAACACCCTGCACAATGTTCCACAATCCTTTTGCAACCAGTACATGTCGCATCATATAAGACCATAATGGGTAGTTGGTACCATCCAACTTATCCTCAACAGCCAACATACGGAATACATCACTGCTTTCAGCCATGGCCGGTGACTAAAATACCTTGATGCAGAAAATTGACTGTATCTCAAAAAGTTGAACGGAACAACCTAGACAAGTTCTGCTAGACCTGTAGCAGACTTTGAGACGCTTAAACTCGCGAACAGAAACTGGTATATACCTTTGGCACAAAAGGACAAAATAGCCTGCACAAGCGTTGCGATAGTGCGTTTGGAGGCCGAAACGAGCTCATATCGCGATTTCGGCACCACAAAGCGAAGCTATTTTGATCTGAAAACACCCTGGGTATGCTCACCAAATTTCGTGCGAATTTGAGACTGCAAACGGAGGAGTGTCGACGGCGCCCTAGAAGAAGCGACAACCTGCTCTGATACCAATTGTTGGAGATAGACGTCTGCGGAAGCACGCGAACAACACAAGGAAGAAGAAGAAGCTTGGAGCACAAACACACAATACTGAATGTATTACTAGAGAATGTACAAAGATAAGTAGCCCATTAGGGCAATAGACGTATATACAAGCCGGGGGAAAAAAACCTCCTAAAGAGGGAAAAAAGTGCCCCGGTAGTCCTAGAGTGTTCACACACATCACTACCTAAATATATCAACATAGAGTTGGTGGCAAAAGACCCTTCCATGATTGCAAAACTCGATGAATGACAGTAACTGTAAGGTTTGGATCATTATGCACATTCGGATATGTGAAGAAAACCTTGGACATTACAGTTCCATTGTATACAAAAGCACCAACAAAATGCATTTGCACAAGGACTTCATCTCCAATGTCCTTAGGGATGCGATAAAAATGTGGCAAACAAGTTTTTTTTTTAATCCATACCATCGATCAACAAACACATATAATGCTTCGGATGTCTGAGTGCTTTACTTTGATGATGAATTGCTTTCTTTCTCTCTAAAGCTTGACTCTCACGATGGTTGTTAAGAAGGTTTTTAAAATTATCCTTTTCTTGTGGTGTTGTAGCCCCCTTTGCCATGTTTTTCAAAGTGGCGCAAACTGAACATTCACCCATTCTAACTTTACGAGGAATAGACACATTGTTAAACTCTTGCTTCCATAATCGAGTAAAGTGACGATACAACACATACTTCTCATTTCTATTTTCCATGTCTTCTCTATATATTTGAAATACCTCTCGACGAGTAAAGTTATCTAACAAGTGAAACCTTCCAGTTGTAGGCATAACCTCACAATGCAAGCTAAAATAGTTCATCATGCAATTCATTGCATGACGTCCAACAGATCCTTTGGTCCCAACATGGAACGTATCCAAAATGAGATCCCCATTCATAAGCCCCTGTTGAACCCTATGTATTCTAAAATTTCCCACACCCATTGCAATTTTAAATGCAGTCCTACAACATCGCATCCCTTGACTAAAGAAATATTCAAAAGCAACACGTGTTACTGACATGTTATCCTCAATCATTTGCATGTGAGAAACAAGGTATATATCCTGCCTTTCACTATCTAAATGGAGGGATTTCTCTCTTAGGTGCTTTAGTTTCTTCATTCCTAAATTGTACAAACATTTCAAACCACAATAGTGCTTCACAATATCCAATGCAATTCGTCTATATGAAGTAAGAAATTTAAATCTTTTTTGACTTACTTCACGAGGCCTTCTTTTAAAACGTAGATTGAGCTTGCTTTGCCTTTCCGTTGCTCCACATGCACTTGATTCAAAAGGGAGATCAATGGTTGCATCAGATGGGAGATCAAGAGGTGCATTTGGTTGAGCTGCATTGCACTGTGAATTGGATAGCTCAAATGACTCAACAGAAAACATAGAATCATCACCACGTTCTAAACCATAGGGATCATCACTTATGAGGAAAGGGTCAACTGAGAACAATGAATCCGAAACTGTATCAATATGAGCAGAGGAAGCTGATGCCCAAGCATCCACTGAAAAGATTGAGCTCATCTTCACTCAGTTCAAAGAACACTGAAGATGAATTACCTTTTAAATTAGTAGAAGTCCCAGATCAAGTGAAGATGTCACATCAAATGTCACATCAAGTAGATATGAAATCAAAAGTTCATTAAAGTACATTGAAGTGCATTAAACATCAAATTACATTAAAGCACTTAAAGTCTAAAATTAAAGTACTTAATTACTCAGATATACAGTAATAAGGGAACCAAAGATTTGATTCACTTTTGAAAGATGAGATACACAGTTGATTTCAAACTAGATATGACTCATTGAGTTTTAGCATTATGAGTAAATCAAAATATATCCAAGTTGAGTTCCAATTGGATTAGATATTAAAGTTGTAGTGCCATTGGCGACTTTACAAGAATAAATTTTACCTTTGGCTAAGCTATCAAGGATTAGGTTTTATTGTTTATGTTTATCTCCTACTAAGAGGTTGCATTCTTCATATCTAGAGAATATAAACATCAAAGGCGTCGGTTATAGTGACATATGCTAGTAAACAAAAAGGTCAATTATACACTTTGAATCTTTATCTTATTCCCTGTCTCTCCTTATTATCTACTTCAGTTTTTCTTCTCAAATTTCTCAACTTCCTCTTGTTATTGTTGATATATTTCGGTGGTGAGGTGTGTGAACACACCTAGGGCCATTGGGGTGATTTTTTCCCTCTTTAAGAGGTTTCTTCCTTTTTCTTTAAAGATAGTTGTGCCCTTTTCTTTCAAGTGTTGGACTTTTCTTCCTTTTTGTTTTTCTTTAAAGTGTTTGCAGTTATTGATCTTCAAATTAGGATTTGAGAATATAGAATATTTCGAAAATCGAAAGTCTCACGCAATAAACACGTAAAGAAACGATCATCAAGTCAACTTCTTCGTGACATTTGTTTACGTTTATCGGCCTGCCCTCTTTGAGATCTAGACTTCTTCATGTACATACCATACTCTTGCCATTGAAGTGTAAATTTCATGCAAATGTATATAACTAGTTGCAAGGTTCTATAAATATTTCACTAAACTCGAGGTGAAACAGCCTATTTGTGTGAGTGGTATTTCTTGGTTAGATAAGTTGACAGATCTAGTTAGCAACTGGATTCATTCAGTTAGATCCAGTTAGTCTCTAGTTCAAGTTACCCAATTGCCTATAAATAGCAGAGGAGGAGATCATTCTCATTTCCAAAATTGGCGAGCAAGAGAGAGCAACAGAGCACAGACAGCAATGGAGCACAGAGCTCAGCAAACCAGCAAGGAAACTCTCATGGAGAAGAAGAATGTTGGCAAGAGTACCAAGAGGTAGACAAAATCATACCACAAAAAAAGATGCCTAAAAGATTCCTCTTGGTTGATCTGAAGGGAAAGGGAAGGAAAGTTGACCTTTCAATTGAAGAGGCTCCTGAGGACATGAAGCTGACACCATGGAGACCCCTTCAAGGAATCAAAGATGATACATTGATTATATCAACTTTGTCAAAGGTAATCTCCAAGGAGTTAAGCCTGGAGGAGATGGTGACTGAGCTCAATAAGTATGTATGTTATTCTCAGATCCTTTTTCCCTCCTCCCATGTTTCCGGTCTAACCTAGTCTCTTTTTCATTTCTGCGACTGTAGTCATACAAGTATACATGAAGATTTGGGAGGTGATGATGAAGAGGCTGGGTTGCTTTTCTTGGACAGAGGTCCAAGCAGACTATCCAACCACATCATCATACAAAGCTTTATCAGAATATTTTATCTTGTTTCGTGATTGGGTAGGTTCTCTTTCAGAGAGCATGCCTGGTTTGCTATTAGAATAGATGCCTTGATTCACCTAACCAATTCGATGCCAGGCTTTTAGTAGGAAGTCGATGCCTGGCATCGACTTACTGCTGAATGTCGATGCCTAGCATCGACTTGGTGGCATAAGTCAATGCCTGGCATCGACTTGGTGCCATAAGTCGATGCCTGACATCGACCTCGTGGCATAAGTTGATGCCTGGCATCGACTTTGGGGCATAAGTCGATGCCTGGCATCGACTTGGTGGCATAAGTCGATGCCAGACATCGAGTTATGCGAGATATTGATGCCAGGCATCGACTTTCAGTAGAAAGTCGATGCCTGGCATCGACCCAGACACGAAATCGATGCCATGCATTGATTCCTTATGTTTCCTTTGGTATATGGAAGAGCTCATTTAATTGTCTTTCCACTTTATTCTGCAGAAACCAAAGAAAAGTAAGTCTGCAGAGGTAGTAGATGATTTCCCCCTTGCATTCCTGGCTCACATTCAAAGAGCAAGGCATGAGAAATCCAGATTGAAAGCCAAGGAGATTGATTTCGATGATGAACCTGATCTGAAATGTTTCTCCAATCCCCTAGACCCCCTTAGGCTTGTATATTACAATGTATTGTGTAGTGATGTAAATAATATTTGTACTGTTGTGCCTAGAAAGCATTTCTCCCTTCTTATAGCATACATACCCTATGGATTTAGGATATTGGGACCAGTTAATGACGATGAACCCTTCAAACACCCTCAGATTCGGAAGATGGTCACTGATTTTACAGAGTTTACTATGTCTTCTCTTTGGAGGATAGTAATTTTCCATAGCAGAGACCAGTCTTTCTCTGTTTCAACTACTCTAAAGTCAAGATGTCATGTTGTGGAGTGCCTCACGTGGTAAGTAATCTTCTTTCTATCTCCATGGCTTTAATGATGCTCTCTGTCACTCATACTTCTTGTTGGCAGGGTGAAGACAAACGTCAAACACACTCCTTTGCATAGGTTTGTGAGCTCCACTGAATGCATTACAGTTGACTATTATGATGAAGTAAGCAAAAGGAGAGTCAGGGAGCATTGCAATGAGAATGGGATCTCAAATGTGCTCATGTTCCCAGCCGTTACCAAGAAACTTCATCATGTAGCTAGGGACAAGACATTGGTTAACCCCTATTAGAAGCCACAAAAGCTCATAATGAGATTGCTTCAACTATTCTCCAATGATGATGACTGGGTCCTAGACCTTTTTTCGGGCACAGGTAATTTCAATTGTAACATTTTTCATTAGCCATGATGTTGATTGGCCTCTAAGTGGTTTTCTTCTGTTTCAGGAACGACTCTGGCTTGCTCCTTAAAGATGTTCAGGCACTGCATAGCTATGGAGAAGGATGATGCTCAAGTGAGCTTCATTAGAATGAGAATCAATGGGCTGAATGAATGCCCAGATGAAGACCAAGAGGTTGGAAGGAAGCACATTGCAGACACGGAGAGATTCCAACTGGCTTCAAGGGAGCCTGTTCCCCCACTTGCAGATGAATCGGGGGACATGGCTGACCTTGAAGAGCCAATCTTGGAGCAAGAGAGGCAGGAGATGTGTTCTAATGTTCCAGAGGATCCCATTATGCTTGAGACTGAGGAAAGCTATGATCAGCTTCTATTGTAGATTCATATTATTCTTGTAAAACACATGAAATGTAAAACATCATTTTAATAGAAATATAATGCCGAGTTCTGCTTCCACTTTGTGTTAAGCTTGACTTATCTTGAGCATTTCTCTGATGAATGTGTGAATGGTTCTTAGTATAATTTTGTTGATTATAATCTTCTCGTGGGAATGCTTTTGTGAAATTTATTTCATATGCTATGAATATGGCCCAACATTCAATGAGGATCTTAACTATACAAAGGGGAGGATCTTAATTGCCTTGTTAAAATGTTCCAACTTTTGCAACACATGTACTGCGATTTTTGAGTAGCTTTTAATCAGCTATAATCTATGCTTGTTGAGGTTCTAGATGTAATGAAGGAGTTTCCCCAATTCTTACTTGTACCTTCAACTCTAATCTCTTGTCAAAGATCATGATGTGGGATTCTTGATCGTGCTGAACAACTAGTTTTCAAGGCACCAAGTATTTTAACATATCTATCTTGGCTACTTGGGATATGGGATCAAGCTTCTAGTCAATATTTACAAGCAAGAACAAGTGATGCTTTCTGGATATTGTAAAATGCCCACTTTATTGCTTGATATCATGGTCTTTAGGTAAAAAGGAATAGAGAACATGTCTTTGTTCTCCTTTGTTGTGACTCAGTGTTTAGAGCACAACATCAAATGCATCTCCAATGTCATGCAGACTCAATCGTAAACCTCTTTCCATGAGAGTGGCAATAGTTTTGCAATCTTCAAAGCCAAAACATTGCAATAATATGTCAATATATTTTGTTCGACACAAAGCTATTCCTCCATCAACTTTCATAAATTGAATTCCCAGATAATGATGTGAATGCGGTAAATCTGACATCTCAAAAGAGGCATGAAAGTCAACCTTAAAATCAACCATATGCTATTCATTAGGATCAGTGAACAACATGTCATTCGCATTTACAACAATGATTAGAAGTACATCATCTTCACACTTAGCATAGAAGAGGCTCTAAGTTGGATTGTTATTAGAACCATGCACAATCAAGTGGGCATGAATTATTTCATACAAAGCACATGGTGCTTGCTTCAAACCATATAATACCTGTTTCAACTTGGATACTTTGTTTCCATGCCCATTTTGCACAAAACCATCGGGCTGAAATACATACACTTCTTTATGTAAGTCACCAATCAAAAATAAAGTTTTAATGTCCAATTGATGTACATTCCAACCATGATGAGAAAAAAGTGCACAAATGCTACAAACAATGGTCATTTAGCATATGGGAGCAAAGGTCTCATCAAAATCAATGCCTCTCTCTTGAGCATAACCTTTGGCAACAAGCCTCGCCTTATACCTTTCAACTATTCTATGAGGCTTACATTTTATCTTGTATAGCCATTTAGTGCCAATGGCCTTTTTTTCTAGAGACAAATCACATAAAGACCAAGACCATTCTTCATAATAGCATCATATTCTGATTGCATAGCAACCATCCAATTTTGTAAATTTTTTTCTTCATCAAAAGAAACATGCTCATTCTCATCACAAAGACTAGAGACAAGCATTACATAGCAATGATATGTCAATGGTGCATCTAATTTGTTATCTCTCAAGGTCTACACCAAACATTTAGGCATAGTTTTTGCCTCCTCAATGTCAACCCTCTCATCAACAACTGCATCATATAAATATACACAAGAAATGGAATGATCTACATCATTATTTGAAACCTATAAAATCTAAGAAATTACCTCATTTGGACAAGCACTTGATTGTCCACCTGTAAAAAGAGGTAGCAAAGTGTCATGCACATCTTTAGATCTAAATCATGTATCCTTGATACATGAAAGTAATGGTTGAATTGCATCTTCCACAAAAGCAAGATCATGGCTAACCAAAGCGCATTTAACATGTGGATGATACAGACAATAACTTTTACTTTCTAAACTATACCAAAAAAAAAAACGTTCCATTGCTTTACCATCTAGCTTTTTGCACTGTTGTTCAAGCACTAATGCATGTATGCTTTAGTGGGACACTTGTTAAGAACATATGTTCCATTAGTGTCCATGTGAAAGGCCAAATGGCCATCAGACACTTTTTGTATATGTTTTTTAATAAAATATATAGTGGCCTAGTTAGCCATAGACTGTAAGTTCGGTTGCATTTGTATGACCTAAGAAATTTGTGTTCATCATCTGTGTACTGTGTGCTTTCTATATATTCTACACCCCCTGTGTAGAGTACTAGGTGCAGTGGTAGAGTTTGGATTCCTACTCCAAGGGTATCATTGCAGAGCTCTCGAGAAGGAGAGTCCACCATCGTGCATCATCAGAGAAATACTTCACTTATATCAGAGCATTTTGATGCAAAAACCTTACGATTAAGGCAGCGACCAAGGCTTAGGCCTTGGCATACTTTGCCATCCAAGTCACCAAAGTCACCATTGACACCCTGGACTACACATGAGGGAGGACCTCAACGATCAAGGAAGAGGGAGGTTCCCGGTACTTCCTGTGAGGTCACCCATCCTAGTTTGTTCCCCCCAGAGCTCGCTTAACCGACACAGATTTTGCCATTAAGCTATGCTCTTGCGGTGCTTGGGGAAGCGGGAAGACTAAGGTTCACATTTACCTCCAACATGTTTTAAGCCCTCAAAGCTTCATTCTTTGTTTTCAAAGCCTATTTTGAAGCATTTTTGGGGTGATTTTTGGAGGCAATTCGGAGTACTTTCATGCATAGTTCTCTTTACACAGGTTCAAGAACATTAAGAAGAGTGTTGAAAGTAGCCAAGGAGGTCCACACAACCTGATGAGATAGGGAAGCATGAGAGATACTAGTCAAAGAGAGTCAAGATAGAGCAAAAGCCAAACAAAACCAAGTAGGCAAGGAAGTCAAAGAAGATCCGACAACTAGGCCTATTAAAAGCCTCAAGTCCTAATTCTTGTGAAACAGTGATTTTGATCACTACACTCATTGTAAATTTTGTTTTTGATAATGCCGACTCCATTTTGTTGAAGCCGAGGAGTCCTCGAGCTTGAGTGGTACTAGAAGCACCTATGTACCAAATTTCGTATTTTTTTGAGCTCCTTTGAACCTCCAAATAGGCATAGGAAACTAGGTTGGACACTAAGTCTACACAGGACCAAAGCTAGAGAAAAAATATAAAAGCTAGAGAGCTCATTTTTAGGGTTGGCACTTTGGGAATTGAAGTGAAAAAAATACATTCTAATCTTATTTTGACTATTAGAGATTTCATTGTTCCATCTCTTTGTCTTTTCATGTGTGTGTGTGTATGTGTGTGCATGTTGGTGTGCTTCTCACTCACGCATTTGCATTCTCACTAGCTCACAGTTGTCATACTACCCTCATGACTTCTTGGATTGACAATTATGAGGTCTCCTCATATTGATACTCATCATTGTGCCAAAGTGACAAGGTGCAAACTAAATGTGATGAGAAAGTGTCGCATATGTGACTACATAAAAATCTCAAAAAAAAAATCAATTTCTTCTCACATCATTCTACTAAGAGTACAATACATGAGGAGAGAGGTAGAGAGAGAGAGGGAGAGAGATACAAATAATGAGAGAGAGATAGAACATACACATATACACACACATAGTATTTGCATTACTATATGTACACACACACACACACACACACACACACACATATATATATATATATATATATATATATATATATATATATATATATATATATATATATATATATATATATATATATATATATATATATATATATATATATATATATATATATATATATATATAGTGTGTGTGTGTGTGTGTAGATGTCTGTGTGTATAAATACATATATTTCTATGTATGTATGTATGTATGTATGTA
>CM035416.1:74523982-74678982 GCA_020310875.1 Ceratopteris richardii
AAAAAGTTATGTCAATCATGTGTTTTTGAAACAGATAAGCTCTTATCATCCAAGGTGAACATGTTTTGACAATATGCTCCATATCCTATAGGTTTGCAAATTGATTGAATCTTGTTATTGATCATTTGCATCTCTTTTGTTGTAAGCGCCTAAGGAGTAGATTCATCAGTTGTTTCATGTCAATACTCATCATAAACTTGACATAACTTTGGTTTTGAGTTTTTATATTTTATAAAAATTCTTGATGTTATTGTATCTTTTAATTCAATGAGATGCTGCCATATTGAAAAATCAACATTCTTGAATAAATGCATAGGATTAGGGAGATGAAAAATCTTTAACTCTCTTCAATATTCCAAAGAATACCATATTGACATATTCTCTGCGAGTGACCATCTTCCTTTGCTTCTTGTCTTCACATTGTCGTCATCTTTACCATCAATGAAGATTTTTGATTGAGGATCTATAGGAGGTCCTTTTGTCAGTTTCAAATACCAATCCATTGGTATCATTGGTTTTGGATACTTACCTTTTTCAATCCTTCCATTAAAATGTATTGCTTCCCTTTTTCACTGTAATGAATAATCATCAAACAAAAAAGCATCGATGTTGAAGATAAATAGTTTTTTTCAGATTTTTACTATAAATTGATATCAACCAATCAATACAATAAGGAAAAGTTGTATATCCCTTGATAGATTTTTTTGTAACAAAAGAAAGTAATTAACTTAACTCACATAATAGTGCAAATGAAATAAATAATATCATTACATGAACAAAAACCATATCTTAGAAAACAATGTATAGTTCATGACACAATTCCATAAATCATAACTTGTATTTGATTGATGATTTTAGACATATCAATGATATCAATAACTCCCCATAACTCTTGGAGACCTTTGATGAGAGGAGTAAGATATACATTTATGTCTTTAACTTGTTGTTTCTCTAAGATTAGAATTGAAAGCATTAAATGTTATTTCTTAATACTAAGATATGATGGAAGATTATAGTTAATGACTACCACTATCAATGTGTACAATTTACTATATTTCATTCAAAATGTATTAACTCCATCTAATGTAATATCCAACTTTAGATTGCATGACTCTTTTGCAAAATCAAGTCAGCTACAATCAATATGTTGAAATGTTGGACTAATTGCTAGAATTCTCATTAATCCATCTTAACTTTTATGATCAGATCCCCATCTCAAAAGCTTTGATGGTATTGGGCTTTGAAACATATGCTTGATTCATGAAGCCAATGGAAATTTTCTCAATACTTTCTTTGGAATTTTACCTTGCTCCTTCTTGTATTGAGACGATTGACATTTTGGATGTGTCACATTATCTGCATATTGATCCCTTTATATAAATTTAATAGTTGGAACAAGCATATATAGAAGGATAATCTACACCAAGACTACTGATCAGCTTCTTCATTTCATCATGTGATGTATGAAGAGCATTGTTTCCTAGTAAAAATTTTTCAGATAGTAGCTTACAAGTTCATGAAAAGAAAAATTATTATCATAAAAACATATATAAATATGGATAATAAAAAGTTACTTATTTATATAGTATACAAATAGTGTCAAAATAGATATATTACTCCATCCAAAATAATTCTGAACATTGAGAATAAGTAAACTGTCACTTAGTCATGTCAAACAACTTCCTTCATAGATATGCTTTAGATATTCTTCTCAAAGATATTTTTCGTTTTCAGAAATATCAATGCTCTCACTTTCATTTTGATACCAATCCTTGATAAAATCCACCATGCCATCATAATCATCATAAAAATCATGTTGTTTGTTTTTTTTTAATATAGTTCTTTTAATTTTGCATATTCCATAGGATCAGTTTTGCATAGCCTCCTCATGGATGTTTTTGATAGACAAGGTCTTACTGGTAACTATGAATGCTATGGTGGAATGTCATCAATATCATATGTTGAAATTTACATTATAAGAATAAAAAACATTAGTATTCCATATGTGAATGAAAATCAAATCTCATACACAAATTTAGATACATATGTAGAGACAAGAAAATTCTATGATCAAATTTAAGTTTGATTAGAAGACTCTCACATAATACTATCAATTTTCATACTAATTAAAATGTGATCTTGGAGGTCTATGCCACCCATAATTGACTAATAATTCATCACCAACACATAAAGAAGTAGTAGCATTGATAATTATGTATCTTGATACATCTTTTCTCATGTATTGTGGTTCATGACTATTTTCCCACTTTTCAAATGTGAAATTTCCTTGAACTAGTATATCCTTGACTACTATTTATTAAACTTGTTATATTTCCATGAGTGTAAGGTCTTTCATCAATATATTATCTTTCATTTTTTGCATGTGTAATCCCTATGTTAGCAAGAGAGGCTGCATTTAGACATAATCCATGACTACTCATGCTTTGGATGTAGTGAGTAAGTCAACGCCAATGTCTACATCGCATAGGTCCACAAAATGATATAAGAGTGATTTCAGACTTGGGAGGCACATGCAAATCTGCTACAAGAAATAAATCCTGGCCAACACCTATGATCGTAGAGGGAGCAATCATATAGTGATTAACTCAAAAGTATAAAACCTCTCAGTCTAAAGGAAGTGGTACTCTATGCCATCCTTCGTATCATCTTCTATCATATGTTTGCACTGGAGGACGATCACAAGTTTGTAATGGATAATCTCTGGTGGTTTCAACCTCTAAACCGGGAGGTAAAGGATTTTCAGAAACCTCGGCTTGCATTTGATACATGACCTATCTATGATGTGTATGAGGGATATTAGCATTAATAATAGGAGAATCATCATCATTATCATTAAGCAAATATTCATATAATACATATATTATAATTTTTCCAATTATATTATTTTAATATAAATTAATGAAATTAACTCATAGAATCAATTATATACTCGAGCATTGTCACATCGATCAGGTGGTGGTGCTCGCTCAAAAATACCATAATCATTCCCATATTCAATAACTTTTGATCATGGTCTTCAAACCTTCTCTTAAGTTCTTGCTCTTCAATAAATGAAAATGAACAAGTCTCTCAACAAATGTGGCTCAAATTGTCTTTTATACATTTTTTAGTGGCTATGTTTGCACTTAAAATGGATATCTAAACCTTCTAATCTAAAAGTAAATATCTTAGAGTGCTCTAAGAATCCTATACGAAAATAATATAGGTTATTAAATCCACAAGGAAGATCTTTCTCTTTTTTATAGAAATTTGAGTAATTTACAAGGGTCAAAGTACATTTTCTTCCATTTTTCCATGAAAACATCTTTATCTCCAAATATTCTAATCTTCTTCAATCTGCTTCTTTGAGGGTTGATTTGAATCTTCTCCCAAGTTCCTAGTCTCTAGTAGCTTATTTGACATGCACTCCAACATCCTTCATTCTCCTAGATTTTTATGATTCTTGACAAAACCTTCACGAGTTGCTTTATCTTTAATACTTCTTCCTTCTCACATAGACCTGTGAAATAAGGTCAAAATCTTTTCTCTCCATAACATGGAGTTCATTTTGTTGATATAGTTTGGTAGTGATGCATGTGAACACATTAGGATTGTCAAGGCACTTTTTTCCCTCTTTAGAAGGTTTTTTCCCCCAGCTTGTATATATGCCTATAACCCTAATATGTCACTTATCTTTGTACATTCACTTGGTAATTCATTCAGTTTCCCATTGTGCTCCAAGGTTCTTCTTCTTCCTTGTGTTGTTTGCATGCTTTGTGGACATGAAACTCCAACAATTGTTATTAGAGTAGGTCGCCACTTCATCTAGGGCATCGTCCACACCCCTCCGATCATAGTCTCAAATGTTGGAGAATTCCTCTTCTATTCGCAGTGGAAAGTGTAGAAGACCTTCTCAGGATCAAGACTATTGCTAACAGCTAAACCTTCAAATGAAAACTAGTACCAATTGAAAACTGCAATGAACTTCAAACTTTGGTCACTCAAACTAGACACCTACAGCTTTCAAATGAGCTATCAAACACTCAATTTGGAGTAGATTTGGGTTGGCAACTCTTTGATACAAAACATGCTACCTGTCTACTCAGTTAGGCTGAAAACTGGACTTCACTAAAACCTGAATAACTCACAGAGCACAAAGAATTTGATAAAACTCTTATAGATAGAGGAATTACTCGAGGTAAGCTTTTGAATGAATATTTAAACACTAAAATTGGATACATATATTGAGAGATATGACTCTCACAAGTAGACTACCAAAAAATGGGTGTGCGGTTGGACATACTCTATGAGAGTGAACTGAACGAAATGACTCAAACCAAATGAACTAGCTACAAGGGGACTTCCACGCCTTCTTCCTCTGTTCTCGAGTGTCCTCCCTTGCCTCTTTTATAGCCAAGTGACCAAAATCTCTCATGATGAGTTTGAGAGCTCTTCTCCATCATTTCTCCACTACTTTGGACAGCCACTCCTCTTACGGTTCAATTTTTGGATTTGATTCTCTTTTGATTGATTCTCTTTTGATTGATTCTCTTTTGGCCTCCACTACTTGCTGAAGTAAATGCTTCCATTTTTCATTTTTTTAGTTTCCTTCTACTTGAAGAAAATCCTTTTTGCAAAAATATATACGAGCTTACTTCTTTATTTTTAACACTCCCCCTCAAGCTCACATGTGAGCTTGCACCTTCAGCCATATCCTGCAAGTTGATGTCATCCTTGAATCTGTTTAGCTTAGAAGCATCTAAGGACTTTGTAAACATGTCTGCAACCTGGTCATTAGTTCCAATGAAGTTTATATCCACATCCTTGCTCAAAACTTTTTCTCGAACATAATGATAATGCACTTCTATGTGTTTGCTTCGTGCATGAAACATTGGATTGTTTGTCAAGTGAATGCTTGATATGTTGTCACCATAAATTGAAATGGTCTCCACCTGCATATTAAGATAAGCCAAGAGCTTCTTAATCCACATAGCTTCACAAGTTGCAAAGTCTAAACCTCTATATTCAACTTCTGTAGATGATAGTGCAACAGTAGCTTGCTTCTTCGAACTCCATGTGATAGGTTTGCTACCTATCATGAACACATAACCTGAAGTGGATCTTCTATCTTCCTTCGAACCAGCCCAATCAGCATCACTGAAGCCTTTTACATGCAATTCTTCATCATATCTATAAAACAAGGCATGATTGACTGTGTGCTTCACATATCTTAGCACTCGTTTGGCTGAATTTAAATGTTCACTTGTTGGAGCTTGCATAAATTGAGAAAGAACTCCAACAATATAACACAAATCTGGTCTTGTGATTGTAGCATAGATCAATGAACCTATAATACTCATGTATGTAGTTACATCATGTAACTTCTCTACATCATTTGAACATAGCTTCACATTTGTGTCCATAGGTTGATTGAGTGGTTTGCATTCACTCATTCCAAATCTGAAAAGAACATACAATAGGTACTTTCTTTGCATCAAGTAAATGCCATCTTTCCCATATACTATCTCAATGCCTAAAAAGTATTTCAGCTCACCAAGATCTAAAATTTTAAACTCCTTACCGAGTTTTCTTTTTATCTCTTGTATTCTTGCAACATTACTTCCTGTTATGATGAGATCATCAACATATATGCAAATATATACCTACTTGCCTTCTTCTTTCTTCATGTAGAGAGAGGGATCTGCACTACTTGGACTATAACCACACCTTGTGATGTACTCGACCAATCTTTGATTCCAAGCACGTGGTGCTTGCTTCAGCCCATACAAAGCTTTCTTCAATCTACAAACAAAATTTGGATGCTTTTTGTCTTCAAATCCAATCGGTTGACTCATGTATACCTCTTCTTGAAGTTCACCATTGAGAAAAGAATTTTTTATGTCAAGTTGGTATAATGGCCATCTCCTTGCTGCACTGACTGCAATCAAGGTTCTCATTGTTCCCATCTTTGCAACCGGGCTGAAAATCTCTTCATAGTCGATGCCGTGAGTTTGCTTGAATCCTTTTGCTACTAGTCTAGCTTTATGCCTAGCTAGAGAACCATCAACATTTCTCTTTATTTTAAACACCCATTTATTTGGAACAATCTTCATACCTTCAGCCTTTGGAACTAGCTCCCATGTGTGATTGTCCTTGAGAGCTTTCATCTCTTCTTGCATAGCTTCTTGCCATTCTTTTTGAGTACATGCTTCTTCATATGCATCCAGTTCTTTGTCTTTGACCACCTATGTCATATATGCAAAATGCTTTGCAATAAAACTATCATAGCTCAGCCTTTGAATCGGATACCTTGCTCTCGAAGACCTCTTTCATTTTCTTTTGAATATTGCTTCTTCAACCGGTTCAACTTTACCTTTGGTGTGATCAGCTCTTCATACTCTTCTTCACTGGCATTTGAATCACTATTTTGGGCAGCACTTTCAGCTTTAGATCTTTCATAACATGATGTTGGTGATAAGGAATGACTCCTTAGTCTCCCTTTCCATGTTGAGCTTTCTCCAAGTGATGTAGAAGCTTCTGGACCTGACATTTGAGTGCTTGTTTGCTGAAATTCTTCTTGGACAACACCTCCATCATCTTCACAATCTTCTTCAAGAATCTTCTCTTTCCCTTTGTCTCCAAACCATGGTCTTAGCTCATCAAATACCACATCTCGTGAGACTCGTAGCTCCTTTTTCACCGGATTGTAGCACCTATATCCCTTTTGCTCCGATGAATATCCAATAAAAATACATTTTTCGGACTTTGCCTCCATCTTTGTCCTTAGTTCTTGAGGGATGTGAACATAACACACACATCCAAAAACTTTGAGATGTGTAAGGTCAGGTTTCTTACCGGAATAAACCTCCTCGAGAGTTAGATTATGCACTCCAGCCGTTGTGCACTTGTTCATCAAATAAACGGCCGTACTAGTTGCTTCGGCCCAATAGTTTAGTGGCATCTTCATCTCGTTGAGCATGCATCTTGCAACATCTTTGATATGTCGATTTTTCCTTTAAGCTATACCATTTTGTTGAGGCATGTACCTACATGTAAATTGTCTCTTGATGCCATTTTTATAAAGAAAATCTGAAAATTCTTCGGAGAAATACTCTCTTCCTCCATTGGACCTCAAGGTCTTTATGTAGCATCCTGTTTCCTTTTCTACCTGTGCTTTAAATCTCTTGAACATGGAGAACACATCCGATTTTTGTTTTATGTAAAACATCCATACTTTTCTTGAATGATCATCGATAAAAGTGACAAAATATCTATTACCAACCACTGATGGTTGCTGTGATGGTCCCCATACATCCGTGTGTATCAAGTCAAGGACATTCCTTGCCACATAGTTGCTCTTCTTGAATGGTTGCCGAGTTTGCTTTCCTAGTTGGCATGCTTCACAAAACTCATGTAGTCCAGCATCATTGAATCTTGGAAGACCTCTTACCACTTCATGGTTGCTCATGTCCTTGAGCTTGGGAATGTTGATATGTCCAAACCTTTTGTGCCACAAATCGATTTCAACAATCCTCTTGTTTCCAAACTGAATATACATCACCTTTCCATGTGGTTGTTGAATGTCCAAGGTGAACATCCTACCTTCTTTCCTTCCTTGAGCAATGACCTTGAATCCTTCTTTTGGATTCTTTATAAAGCAGCCTTTTTCATTGAAGATAACATGATATCCTTTCTCTACCATTTGTCCTACTGAAATCAAATTCTTTGCAATAGTAGGAACATGAAGAACATCAACCAATACCTTTCTATCTCCAAGCTTGATATCTCCAACATGCTCAATTGCGTGTTGAGTTTCATCGCCGGTCTCCACACATCCTTTTCCACTTGGAGCTTGTAGCTTTGTGAATAAATCTCCTTGGCATGTCATATGGTTGCTGCAACTTGAATCTATGAACCATTTTTGGTCGTTACTTCTCGAGTTGTTGTAGTCATGCTTCATGGCAAGCATGGTTTGCTTGTCTCCTTCACTTGATGTACTCGCATAGTTATTTTGGCTCCTTTGGTTGCCTCCATTCAGCCTTCCATTCTTTTGCCAACAATCATTTGCATAATGTCCTAGTTTACCATAATGATAACATGTTATACCTTTATGAGGATTGTATGGACCTCGAACTCTTCCTCTATTTCTTCCTCGACCTCTTCCATGTGTGTTGTCATTTGAGTTGTCCTTGTTGTCCTTCGAGTTGTGTTGGCTGAAATTTGTGTTGTTGTAGCTTCTTCTTCTTCCTCTCGAGCCTCCTCTTGAGTTTCTTCCTCTACCTCTTCCTGCATATAACATTTGACTATGGATGTCCCTACCTTTGTTGCCTTCTCCTTGTTGAGCTACCTCTTCAGCCACAAGATTCGGTATAATCTCATCGAATGTTGGTAGAGGGTCTCTATAAAGAATGTTTGTGATGAGGGGCTTCCACTTTTCTTCACTCCTCAAGCCATTGAGGGCTGTTTGGACGATGTCTTCCTCTTCTATCTTGCATCCAACTGATGCTAGCTGATCTCGAAGCTCCTTGATCCTCAATGTATACTCACTAATGCTTTGGTTTGAGCTTTTCTTCATGTTGTTGAGCTCGTTCTTGAGTTGCATCCTCTGAGACCTTGTTGAGGTAGCATACACCTTCTCCAATGCTTCCCAAACTTCCTTGGCTGTTTCTAAGCTTTGCACATGACCAATCATAGTGTTAGAAATAACTTGTGAGATGAGGAACATCACCCTTCGATTCCTCTCTTCCCAATCAGCAAATTGTCTCCTTTGTGCCGGAGTAATCTTGGGATCTTCAACGTCCACCGGTTGTGGATCGTCTCCACTAACTAAACTCCATAAACATTTACCTTTAAGGTAATTTATCATTCTATACCTCCAAGACTGAAAATTATCTTTGTCTAACTTCTCAAATTGTTGTCCTAAATCAGCCATTGAAAACTTCCAAGATTGAAGTTTACCTCAAGTATTGTGTGGCACTCTTCCTTGACTTTATGAAGCTCCCCCTTGATTTGTAGCTTCTCCTTTGCTTCACTTCAGTTCCAATGCTTTGCCTCTTCAAAATCCAATGCTCTGATACCAAATTTTGGAGAATTCCTCTTCTATTCGCAGCGGAAAGTGTAGAAGACCTTCTCAGGATCAAGACTATTGCCAACAATTGAACCTTGAAATGAAAACTGGTACCAACTAAAAACTACAATGAACTTCAAAATTTGGTCACTCAAACTAGACACCTATAGCTTTCAAATGAGCTATCAAACACTCAATTTGGAGTAGATTTGGGCTGGCAACTCTTTGATACAAAATAGGCTACCTGTCTACTCAGTTAGGCTGAAAACTGGACTTCACTAAAACCTGAATAACTCAGAGAGCACAAAGAATTTGATAAAACTGTTCTAGATAGAGGAATTACTCAAGATAAGCTTTCCAACGAATGTTTAAACACTAAAATTGGATACATATATTGAGAGATATGACTCTCACAAGTAGACTACCCAAAAATGGGTGTGCGGCTGGACATACTCTATGAGAGTGAACTGAACGAAATGACTCAAACCAAATGAACTAGCTACAAGGGGACTTCCATGCCTTCTTCCTCTATTCTTGAGTTTCCTCCCTTGCCTCTTTTATAGCCAAGTGACCAAAATCTCTCATGATGAGTTTGAGAGCTCTTCTCCATCATTTCTCCACTACTTTGGACATCTACTCCTCTTATAGTTCAGTTTTTGGATTTGATTCTCTTTTGATTGATTCTCTTTTGGCCTCCACTACTTGCTGAAGTAAATGCTTCTATTTTTCATTTTTGTATTTTCCTTCTACTTGAAGAAAATCCTTTTTGCAAAAATATATACGAGCTTACTTCTTTATTTTTAACATGAGAATGGAACAAAAATTGATGAGCATACTCAAGGCAATTAGGAGTTCAAAACAGCTTCGCTTTGTGGTGTCAAAATTTTGATGTGAGCTTGTTTCGACCTGTGAACACACTCGCATTGCCTATGCAAGCAATTTCATCCTTTTGTTCCAAAACATATATACAGGTTTTGGTTTGCCAGTGCAAGCACCTCGAAGTTTTCTAAAGGTTTAAAAGAGCTTGACAAGGTAGTTCTATTCAACTTTTTGATATAGAACTATTTTTTTGCATATTATGTGAAGCATGCAAGATCTAATACCACTTTTGCAAGGATCTTAATTCACGCACACATAGAGGACACTGGTACTCAAAACACATAGAAAATAGATATGCAAATAGACAAGACAATACACAAGATTGGGTGCAATCTTCCCCATGCGCATTGTTTTGACAGGTCCATAGAGTTCCATTATGTGAAAAATAGTGGCTACAATGAGGGTGGCTTCGAAAAGCAAGCATCAAAGTAAAAAGTTGCTCTCTTTTATGGAGAACCTTTGCTTTTATTAACATTAATTGTGATCTACAATGATCCTTATCCTAACCACTATTTTTACTACTTTTTCTAGAAAGAACCCTCTACGTGATTCATATTTATAAAATATAAGTCCTATTATGTGTATTCAAACACATATGAAATGTCCACACCCGTTCATGCCCTCACAAACCTTCAAATGCTATATCAAAACCCCAAAACACATTAATAACTTAATAAATCTCACTCTAATAATTCCTTCTTCAACACATTCCATAATTGATAACACTATTCTTGGGTAACCATTTATATATAAAATGAGCATGGAAATTAAAGTGATGGATGATGGATCAACTTATGTGCGAATTTGATCTAGATTGGGTTTGCGGACATTAAAAGTTATGTTAATATGTCCGAATCATGTAAGAAATAGGGAAAACATGAGAAAGAATCCCATTATCTATTATGATTATGCGTGAGATGATTGTGAACCACTAAGAGAGTATGCGACATATTTTGATGAGAATTTTTGCTAGGATCCATTGTTGAGCGAGACAATAGTGGAAGATGGTTTGATGTCTCACACCATGATGTAAATATATTTGAGATTTTTTTTTTCCATTAGCATTTAGGTTATGATATCTACATAGAGAAACTATTTCAAACAAATTTGGAAAATCTTATGAAAAATATAAAAAAAGTTGGGTTTAATTTCACTTGAAAAAAAAAAATGGGAATTTGATTGTGTTTACAAGCCGCTATGTCGTAATGGACGATCTTGAGAGTGCTCTCCAAGAAGAAAGAAAATCTCAGATTGTGGTGCTCAATACAATTGATGAAATGAATTAATTACTAGGTTTTTAAAGGAGCATGAAGTGAATGTGAGTACAAAGCATAAGAAGCCCATAGCTCAACCACATCCAAGAGAGAGCTATGAAAAGTTTAAAAGAGTGAATGATGATTCTATGTTAAGAGATTGAAGCAAGAAAGGGTATCAATTTACTAAGGATATTGTGAAGCAGATCCAATTTTGAGAAGATACATTTCTTACTTAGTTATAGAAAGAAAAATTCATAGAAGTAATTACAAGACATGGAAAAGCATTTTTTGTTTTCCCACATGAGATAAGATATGTAGATCCAAAGCAAGTACCTCCCATGATTATATTTGCTATGCATTATATTCCATGGAATCTTTTCCCCATACCAGTTCCAAAGACTCATTTACTTGAGTTAATGTGACCATTGAAGGAGAAGATGTCTATGCAAATATTAGAGCCTTTATGAGCACCATATTTGATTAACGAGATAAATTTTGTGGCTCATATGATTAACAGGATGAATTTGTTCTTACATGAATTCATACTTGCAATTACTATGCCTTTTATTGATGATATTCTAGTAAGAGGTTGTGAGGAAAGAGTAAAAGATGAAACTTTAAACACTTTTTGATGTAGAAAATTTTTCATTGAAAATATCTCTGATTGCGAGAAGCATGTTGAGAGATTCAAAAAGGTTGGTTTAACATTTTCTCAGGAGAAATCTATTTTTGGTCTCAATGAGGTTTTGATAGTAGGTATCTATGTGGTCATTATGACAGAAAGGGATACCCATGGAAACGTGAGGCCATTAGCAAGAGTTTTGAGCTGTGTCATAATGTAAATCAAGTTAGGAGATTTTTAGGTGCTTTTGTCTTCAATGTTATCTAGATCCCTCTTTTTGTCCATGTTGCAAATCCATTGCATGATTTGCTAAGGAAAAAGAGAGAGTCTCTTTGAATAGAAAGTCATTGAAGAACAATGAGAAAACTAAAACAACCCTTCAAAGCTCCTGTCTTGAAATGTGTTGACTATTTGAGATAAAGAACTATCATTTTTACTATTGATACTAGTCCTATTGGTATAGGCTGGGTCATAGGTCAAGATGATGATGAGTGGCAAATACACTTAGTTTGTTTTGTGTGCGAAAATCTTGCATGACACTCAGAGGAAGTACCTACAACTTAAAAGAGAGTCATGGGGACTTGTGGCTGCATTAAAAATTGCTAAAGAATATTTTATTCGAGAAAATATGGTTATCAAAACAATTTGTCTTCCATTAATTGATATGAAAAGAAATTGCTTCTTGGATATTGCAATGATTCGATGGATTTCACATCTTAAATTCGTAAATCCAACTTCCGCACATATAGTTAAAAAAATAAACACTTACTAATATGATATCACAAGCAAAGTTTGATGATGATTTGGATGATGAGGTAATAGAAAGACATATAAATATGACAAAATATGATGCACAAGTATATGCTTATTAAAAATATGGAGAGATAAAAGAAGTTGGAAGGTATCCGAGTACTATGAGACACTCCTTAGATTGGAACACAAATAAATTCACGATCATCAGGAAAAATTCTGACAACTTCTTCTTGAAGGATGGATTTATTTGGTGACACACTAAAGGGAAAGTAAAGAATCCACAATGTGTATTAGGAAAGAAAAGTCTTCACGTCAAATTCATGAAAGAAATGCAAAACTTTCCCCATACAAATAGTATCTCCAAATCTTCAAAGCATGAAGTATTGCATATAGTTCCTATTCATGGAGAGGCCAATTTCTTTGAGATGGAGAAAGTTTCTTACTTTCAAAAGCAAGGATAGACTGGGAACATAAATACTTCAATATGTGATGATCTGTGTATACTTTGAAACTTTCCCCATACAAATAGTATCTCCAAATCTTCAAAGCATGAAGTATTGCATATAGTTCCTATTCATGGAGAGGCCAATTTCTCTGAGATGGAGAAAGTTTCTTGCTTTCAGAAGTAACTCGTCTACCATCTTGAATCAAAACAACACCAACTATGATGCCACTAGCATCAGTTTCCAACTAAAAAGGCTTTTATAGATCTACAACTACCAAAATTAGGACACTTGAAACTACTTATTTCTATGCATCAAAATCTTGTTGTTGTGCACTAGCCCACACAAACTTTTGACTATTCTACAATAAATCTATCAAAGGTGCAGATATGTGTAAATAGCTAGCAATGAATTTATGATAGAAGCCTGATAATCCTAAGAATGATCACAATTGGCACTCATTCTGAGGAATCTGCGAATTGAGGATCACAAAAGCTTTCCATGGATCCATTCTACTTCCATGTGCAAAAATTATCATAAGCACTCATGCTCATATAAATATAACTGTGTCTTCTAACATCAAAGTCTTCTCATCCAATATCTTAAATACTCTATGTAAGTGACATTCATGTTGTTTTAAACTCTTACTATAAACCAACTGATCAGTCACAAAATCAACTAGGATGAAAAATATCATTTGTGGCCATCATAAATGTAGTTGGAGCATTAGTTAAACCAAAAGGCATTACAATATACTCTCAATGAACAAATCTATTACAGAAAGCTATTTTATGTACATCATCATCATCCTTAACTCTGATCTCATGATAACCACTTTTAGTTCTATCTTACTATATTTAATAGCACCTCCTAGTGCATCGAGAATATCATTGATGTAGGTCATCGGATATTTATGCTTTATTATAAAGTTATTGAATGCTCTATAGTTTACACATATCCTGAACAATCCATCCTTTTTGTGCACCAAAAGCCATGAGGCCACAAAAGGTGAATAGCTCAATCTAACAAGTCCTTTGTTGAGATACTCCTCAATCGTACGATGTACTTCTTCCAAATTAATTATGAGAACTGAGCTCATGATTTACCAGATAAGAGTATGATGGGCTAACCACTTGCCCTTAAAGCCATGGTTGAGGATTACTTCCTAATCCTCCCTCTTAGGGCGTGGTTCAACCATCTCCTACCTACTATTTCTTGAGTCTTCATTTTTCCCCATCCAAACTCAGATATTGACTTGGATGACATTATCATGGAAAAAGATAAGAATTTTCAACTTTCAAAAGTAAAAAATTGGACAAAGGTAAATAAAATCTAATTGATTCTATACAAAAACTGAAGGAGTCATGCCTGAGGAACAAGATGTATTTTTGAAAAACACATTGACTTAGACCTCACCAGATTGACATTGGGGATTGGGTATTAGTATATGGTAGTAACTTTGATACCCAATGCGATGCAAGGAGGAAATTAACGAGGAGATGATTTGGGACTTATGTGGTTGTGTCTATTTTTGAAAATTTTATGTATGCACTTTGGGAGTTTGATGGCACTCCTTTAAGATCTTTGATTTCAAGAAAGCACATAAAGTTGTTCAAGAAAGTAATTTATAATCTTGCTAAGAACCTGCGTTTGCATTAAAAAAGTATGTTTATTTTCAAAAACTTTTGTAAAGCATTTGAAAAGTATTTCAAAAAGAATTTGATGCTTTTCCACTAGATTTGCAGGTTGTCTCATTATGATGATGTGCAGGTTTAGTGGGATGGATGTTGAAAAGAATTCTCTTCTCAAATTGAAAGCTAAGAAAATTAAAATCTCATTTTGAAACATTGAACTCTCTAACGTTTGAGTTTGTTTGTGATATCCAATCTCTTTTATTTATTTGCTATTAAATGACTTCTTGTTTATGATATCTAATCTCTTTTATTTATTTGCTATTGAATGACATCAAGAAGTGGGTTAGCAAATGTATGAGGATGTGGGTTATGAGTATGTGCATGTGAATGCATATGTGTGTCTATGTGTTCTTAATTCCATGCATATGTGTATATACAATATATATGCATGTTTTCCTATGTTTTCATGTGTCTTTGTGGGTATATCTGTATGTGTGGACATGTGTGAGCTATGCTTGCATGAATGTGTGAGGGTATAAATATGTGTGTCCATGTGGTGGGATGGCATGTGTGTCTATATATATGTGTGTATTTAATGTATGTGTAATTATGTGCTTGTGCTAAAAGAACATTTATGTTTATGTGCGTGCATATATATTTGTGTGTGGATATATATATGTGCTCTACGTGTAAGTTTCTATATGTTTATGTGTTTGCAAATTTATGTGCTCGTGTTTGATAGCATGTAAGTATGTGTATATTGAATAAATATGAATATATAATATGTAATCTATGAACATTAAAACCAGTAAAATAAAAAGCGAGAGAGAGAGAGAGAGAGAGAGAGAGAGAGAGAGAGAGAGAGAGAGAGAGAGAGATGATTTTTTATTGGTGTATTAAGTTCCATTTGTTTTGTTTTAATTTAGTGAACGTTTTTTTTTTGCTTTTGATTATTTATGTTGTTTCTTATTGTTGTTCGGATTTATTTAAATTCTAGTTTAAACAAAAAACCTAGAAAGGTAATTAGGAAAATAAAGGAATAGGGAAAATATTTACGAAAAAAATTATAAGAAATTAAAAACAAGAAAAGGCTAATAAGAAAATAAATTAAAGAAAAATAGAAGAGAGGGAAGAAGCTGATTAAAACAAAAATAAATAAACAAAGGAAAGTACAACGAAAATGAATGACAAGGAAATTAAAATAGGAAATGGATAAAGAAAAGAATGAAAAAAAAAAAACAAGGAAACATATAAATAATAGATGAGCGTATTTGTTTTTGTAAACCAACCTATACTATTGATTTTTTTTATGTTCATTTCTTTGCAGACCTTTGAAATATTTTGAAGAAAGTAGTTGCATGATTGAAGCTTGAAGATTTCTTCCATAGAAGTTTGATGATTTGAAGATGTTCCTTATTCAAGGGAGCTGTTATTGTGCATTTCTATAGAGGCATTGGAGCTTTTATTGAGCTGTTGAAGAGCATTTGGAGCTTCCACTATGAAGATCTTCTTATCAATATTAGAGTCCTTCAAGAGTCACACTCTAGTGTCTTTTTGAGTTGCATTGATTGCACTTGCAATTGTATCATTGCTAATGTTAGATGAGTTATGATGTACCATTTCATTTAGGTGAGTTACTTTGTATTAGCTGCTAGTTAAGAAAACATGATGTAACCATTTGTTTTGCTAGTACCCTATATACAATACATTAAGATAATGGCTTGACTAAATGAGTAGTTGTTTTTTATATCTTTGAGTGAAATTATCCTAACCTATGCCTACGAGCATCCAATTAAACTTTAGTTCTTTCATCTTTTGTCCCTTTGACACTTGAACTAAATAGCATCATTGACCTGATCCACTTGATCGCTTTTATGTCTCTGTGACATGTGAACCCAATGTGAAACATGATATTCTTGTTTTGGTTTAGGATTGACTTCCAGGTCCCCTTGTTTGTTGAGGACTGATCTTTAGAGATTTGAGCCCCTCCACGGGACCCTGAGAAGGTGGTGGAAGCCTTATCTTTTCATCCTTGCCATCAAGTGACGTAGAAAATCACAATGCACATGTAGTATTCCATTGTATTTAGGGTTTTACTCTGATCATAAGTTGAAAAGAAGATTTTAATTTTAAACAAGAAGCCTTATTGAAACAAGATCAATAAAAACCTAGAGACATAAACTAGAAGTTTGAATAAAACCTAGGTAGGAGACATAGATGCAAAAAGGCTTTAGAAAGTAGAAAGATCATCTTATTCCCTTGCTGAGCATGCTAGTGGACGCTTTTTCAAGTTTTATTCTGAGTTGAGTGAAATTATTAAACCCATCACCCTAGATATAGTTTTACACACTAGAGCCAACTAGAGGAGAGAAATGGAGGAAGCTTTTAAAAGCCTATTGATAAAGAAGCAAGGAGCATGAGTAGTACAAACAATTCTTAAAGAAAAAGGCAAATTCACCTGCATGAATGTCACCAAATATTTAGATGCATGCACGGGCAAGCACAAATACACGGGCAACATGATGATATGCTCATGCTATATTTTGAGCAGGTAGTATTTGGATCAAGTCTAGATGTGATACATGTGCACTCAAGTAAATATTAGAATGATTTTAGAAAGGAGTTACGTAAAATTTTTACTTACAAGATTTCAATCAACATAATCAAGATGGTTTTCTGAGATGGGTTCATTCCCTGAAATCTACAATATAATGACTCAATTGGATCCTCCACAAACACAACATCACAACTAACCAGAATGCACTTAGTGTGCAAATGCTATAGACTATAGCCTTTGCTCTCTAAACAATAACCAACAAAATAATATTTCACTACTTTATCATCCAGTTTCATGTGTTGTTGTTTATGCACTAATGCGTATGCCACACAACCAAAGACACACAAATGAGAAACAGATGGCTTGTGACTATGCCAAGCCTCATATGGAGTGATGGATTATAGTGTTTTGGTGGGACACCTATTAAGTATATATGCTACACACATAACAACCTCAAGCCATAAGCTATGTGGTAAAGTCTTGCTTTTGACCATACAACTCACCATCTCCATGAGAGACTGTACAATGTATAGACACTATACACTGATGTTTTATCCTATGCTCAACTAGAAATGCATTAAAATCAGAAGACATGTATTCCCCTCTCTATCAAAATGGAGGGTGCCCAATTTACATAATAGGAGATTTTTAGCCATAACCAAAAACCATTTGAAGCACATAAGCACTTCGGACTTTGCTTTCAATGGATACACCCTTGCATCCCTAGAGAAGTCATCAATAAAATTCACAAAATAAAAGTAGTTTCCAAAATAAGGTGTCTACATAGGACCATAAACGTCACTATGAACAAGCTATAATTTATGAGCAGATGCAACTAAATCATCCTTTGGAAAAGAGGAACGCTTCTTTTCCCAAAATAAAGCTTTCACAAACAACTTTATGAGGTGCCTAGATTTTGAGAGAGAGGAAACCATTTTAGATTTCTACATGCATAGCAAACTAGAAAATTTAGATGACCAAAGCATGCATGCCAAAGCTTGCATATGAGATAACTTGAGAATATTGAACTAAAAATTTGAGAGATCATGAATTGTACATTTTTCATCAACAAATTTGACAAGCAAGCCTTTGGCTAATGCTAAAACTGACAATAAATTTTTCTTGATCCCTGACACAAACAAAGCATTCGACAATGTGAAGGAACTACCATCACTAGTGGTCATAATGATCTTACAAACTCCCATTATAGTATAAGAGGAGTTGTAAGCCCATGTGACAACATTCCCTGTAGGGGCAAGCTCAAATGGACTAAAGAAGCTGCACTGCAAGGTAATATGTTTGGTTCCCCCACCATCAAAAAGCCAAACATCTTAGTCTACTACAAACATACACTCCTCATGAGAAGATTGATCATAGGTGCAAATATTAGTAAATGCTCATTCTCCATTATGAACAAGATAAGCAAACTCTGGCCTCTACAACAAATATTCCAGCCTCTTTCTTCTTTGCCTCTTTTGCATCTAATTTTGGACAACTCTTTATGAAATGATCATTTCCCCTATAGTATTTACAAAATTGTTTCTACTTTCTTGTTTTTTTTTTCATATTTGTCTTCCTTCCTCGACTGTGTGGCATTAGCATATTTCTTCTTACTAGTAGATGAGCTGCATTTAGCCCTGCCCTTTTGACTAGCTAAGAAAGCTTGGTTTGCAACATGCAAAATTGACATGTTCTACCTAGACTGATCTTTCTACAACAAAATAGAGAATAACTCCTCAAATGTTAAGGAATTTGGATTGCCTTTCATCATCAACTGAAGAGTGGAAGAAAAACTCTAATATGAATATGGAAGACCGTTAAGAACAATTTGCACAAGTGAAATATTTGGTAGGACTTCATTAGAGAAATCAACTTCTCCTTCAAATCTTTGATCTTTGTCAAGAAACTGTCCATAGAATCTCCTTCATTCATATGCACACTCTCCAATTGTTTTTAGAGGTAAGCAATACCAGCCTGATTTCTTGCCTGGTGTAAGGTTGTAAGTGTATCCCAAGCATCCTTTGCTATCTTGCAAGAGTGAATCTGAGGGATAATGGCATGTTTGATAGACAAAGCTATCAATGCATGTGCCTGAGCATCTCTGCCATCCCAACAAAGTTTCTCTATAGTGGGTGCAACAAGAACTTCAAGACGAATAGGAATTTGAAGATCATCATCTTCAACACCATCTGCATCATCTTCAATAATTGTATTTCTACGTGTAGTAGGATGTTTTTCATCACCCCGCACACTATTCCACAACCCTTTTGCTACCAATACATGACTCATTATATATGCCCATAAACGATAATTGGTACCATCCAACTTATCCTCAAGAGCAAACATATAGAATGCATCATTTCTTTCAACCATGGCTAGTGACTAAATACCCTAATGCAAAAAAATGAATGTACCTCAAAAAGTAACAAAAAGACCATGTCAATCTTTGCTAAACACGTAGTAGACTTCGAGGCACTTATAGTCAAGAATCGAAACCTCTATATATATTTGGCACAAAAGGATGAAATTTCTTGAACAGTCATTGTGATAGTGCGTTCGAAGGCCGAAACAAGATCATATGAAAAATTTGATGCCACAAAGTGAAGTGGTTTTGAACTCCTAATCATGCCAAGTATGTTCACCAATTTTCGTATGATGCTGACATTATGACTAGAGGGGTGTTGAGGATGCCGTAGATGAAGTAACAACCTACTATGATACCAATTCACGCACATCACTATTGAAATATATGAACAAATTCTAGGCAAGAGGAATGCCAAAAGTGAAAATTAAAATAGGTGATGAGCATGAATCATGTTTAGCTCATGCACCAATTGATTCTGATTTAGAGATAAATGTGATCTCAAAGAAATTATATGACAAGTTTTCATGGGCAATAGATAAAGAACATGATTGTAAGAGGATGACTAGACATAATGGATCGATAATTCAATTGGGATCATGTGCCAATGTCTCTGTGACAATAGGTAAATTTGCATAAGAATTTCACTTTTTTTTTCTAGGATAATTGTTCATATGAGGCTATTTCTTGCAAGGGTCTTAATTCACGCACACACAGAGGATACTGGTACTAAAAATACACAAAAATTATAGATATATAAATAGATGAGACAATACACAAGATTGGGTGCAATCCCTCGCCTCCCTCCCATGCACTCTATTTCAATAGGCCCACAGGGTGCATGCATTTATAGGTTTTTCCCTTTTGTCAAAAATAGTGGTTACAGTAAGGGTGGCTTTGAAAAGCAAGCATGAAAGTAAAAAGTTGCTCTCTTTTATGGAGAGCCTTTTATTTTATTAACATAAATTGCGATCTACAATGATCCTTATCGTAGCTACTATTTTTTTACTTTTTTTTTTCTAGAAAGAACCCTCTATATGTGTCTTTATTTACCAACTATATATAAAATATAAGTCCTATTATTTGTATTCAGAGACATCCAAAATGTCCATGCCCTCATGAAACTTCAAATGCTATATCAAAACACCAAAACACAGTAATAAATTAATAAGTCTCACTCCAACAATTCCTTGTTCAACTCATGCCATAATTGATAACATGCCCCTCAGTTGGAAAAGCAATTGACCTCAATTGATAGAATAAAATAGACATGGATAGCCAATCACATGTCCCATCACTGAACATTATAGTCATGTGCCATGTAAAACACATGCATGGAAATGTTCACGGAGGAGTTGCATTAATGTGTATGGGAATGATATGCAGTAATTAAGTGATCATAATGTGGTGTTAATGATGTATTATGGATCCACTAACACTCTTCAATAGAGTGATTTTTATATTTAACTAAACATCTATGATATTGAGTACCTATACGCATAGTAGTGACATCATGATCAATTATTTTCTCAAGAACTAAAATTCTTCAAGCAAAGGAGCACGATCTAGAATTAGAGTGAGTGGTAGCGTACCTTTGAATGGTTTAAGTAAAGTAATATAAAAGAGTTATGTATGTTCCAATGAGATGGTATATCTAATAGAAATGAATTATTATTAATTTTCTTAATAATATGAAATGGTCCATAATAGCATGGTGCAAGTTTAACTTTAGGACGTTGTAAAATATTTTTCAAATGTCTTTTAATATTACATAACCATACAAGATCATTTTCCTTAAATTATTTGGCTAATCATTTTGTATTGACATTACATGTATAATGTTCTTGACTTCTCCTAATATGCTCATGAACATCACAAAGTATAGAAATGTGGCCTTGAGCAATAGAATCAGCCATCGGAATATTAATTGGAGTGACTGACATGGGAGTACAAAGCTTTTTATTATAAATAATTTCAAAAGGTGCATGGCTAGTAGTTGTGTTATTGTAAGCAATTGAAGCAATGGCAACTTATCATCCCAATTAGTGGGAGTATGTAAAGAATAACAATGCAATAAATCAATAATAGTGCTCTTGGTAGCCTTGCTTTGCCCATTACTTTTTGGATGAAATGCAGAGCTAAAATCTATTTTAGAACCAAAATGTTTAACTAAGGAAACCCAAAAATGATTGCAAAAATAAAAATCACAATCAGATAACATTACTTTAGGAAAACCATGATACGAAAAAATGTATTTTATGAATAATTTTGAAGCATGAGGGGTAGACAAGTCTTTCCTACAAGGAATGAATTGTGCACATTCCTAAACCTATTGACTATAGTCTAAATCATATCATGATGTGATGAAGTTATAGAAAGAACAATGATAAAATCCATAGAAATCTATTCCCATGGGAGGGACAATCAGACATGAAACAATCGATATAAGTACTCATAAAAAGTTTATATGCATCAGGAAGAATATGCGTATAATCATTTATGAAATTTACAAAAATAATGCATGAATTGTATCCTTTCTTAAATGCATGTTTTACTTGAGTATGGCTAATCAATGGAAATGATTGGAAATCATGCCTCATAGACAAAGTAATAATTTTATCTTTAAATTCAAAGTTAAAGCTATGTGTATGATAGTCAATGAATGGGTTATAATGATGAAGAAAAGGCATACCAAGTATAACATTGTAAGATTGCAAAGGTGCAATTAAAAATGTTCGTGCATCTACATATGAACCTATGCTAATCATAATGTCATGCACTTCTCTTGTTACATTATAAAGACTACTCTGAAATTAAGCTTTCACTTTATACAATGAAGAAAATGTCTTTAATTTGAGTCCTTGCACTAATGAATGTGAAATAAAATTGTGAGAAATACCATCATCGTTGATGAGTTTATTATTAGTAGTGTCTTGCATGCAAAACAAAGAATGAATAGAGATATTATTACCCAAGTAATCCTTCTGCAATGCTTTCTCCATCCAAACAGGAGGAATTTCATCATTGACCACCTCCATGTTATGTGTTTTGGCCACAATTGGTTTGATGTGAAGAGCTTGTAGTCTGCACCTCGTTCTCATATGTCCAGGTTCACCATAATTCCAACAAGTAATATGTGGTCACTTCTATTGGGAATCACCATGAAGTTTGCAAGGTAGGTGCTTTAGCAAGTTGGAGGGATGAAACAACATGTGCAGTTGAGTAATTGGATTGTGGTGGACGTGGAAAAGTAAGCTTAATGAATGGTGGGCATTGACGTGGTTGTTGGAGATGAAGCGACTTGGTAATGGACTGAAATTCCTTCTCTGCATCATAAGCAAAAGAGATAGCTTTGATGAGGGTTGTAGGACATAGTGTGTGAACTTTAGCTTGGATCCCCATCTCCAAACCATCTTCATACTTCCTTTGTAGGGTATCCTCAAGAACATCTTTGAGCATTCCAACCAATAATAGATTTTGCCAAAACCGCTCCATGCAGTGTCACCCTCCTTGTTGGAGATAGACATCTGCGGAAGCACGCGAACAACACAACGAAGGAGAAGAAGCTTGGAGCACAACACACAATACTGAATGTATTACTAGAGAATGTACAAAGAAAAGTAGCCCATTAGGGCAATAGGCGTATATACAAGCCGGGGGAAAAAACCTCCTAAAGAGGGAAAAAAGTGCCCCAATGGTCCTAGAGTGTTCACACACATCACTACCTAAATATATCAACAAACCCCCCCTAGGAGTGATGCGGTGAACAAGTAGCTGGCACTCATGTATAAGGAAATGCCAAGCTATGTGGAAATCACTCCACAAAAGGAAGTAAGCCCAAAGCTTTGCAGAAAGCTTCAAACTTCTCCCTAGGCAGAGCCTTCGTGAAAAGGTCCGCAATGTTCTCTGGCATGGGCACATATGCCAAGCTGATCTCCCCAGCAGAGAAGCTCTCCCTCACATAATGATAATGCACCTCAATGTGCTTAGTGTGAGCATGGAACACAGGCTTCCTCGCAACTGCCAATGTGCTCTGATTGTCAGTGAAGACGGTGGTGGTAGAAGACTGACGAACACCCAAATCAGCCATAAGGCATCTTAGCCACACACACTGAACAGTCGCTGTGAAAGCTACCCTATACTCAGCCTCACAACTAGAAGTGGCCATAGTAGGCTTCTTCTTGCTCAACCAAGATATACATGAGCTACCAATCATGAAGCAAAAGCCACTAGTGGACACATGAGTGTCATAGCAACCAACCCAATTAGAGTAAAAAAAAGCATGCAAATCTGGCGGTAGTGATCCCCCCTTGGGATAAACAACCCAAGTAGCCGAGTACCACTCAAGTAGCAAAAGATACGCTTAACCGCCTGCCAATGCTTGACTCTTGGGCAAAGCATAAATCTGTTCATCTGTGAGACAACAAACTGAATATCTCGCCGAGTAATGCATAAGTAAATCAAGCATCCAACAGCCTACTGATAGAGAACAACATCAAATGCATCTCCAGCATCATGAAGACTCAATCGTAAACCTGTCTCCATAGGAGTGGCAATAGGCTTACAGTCTTCAAGGCCAAAATACTGCAATAATGTGTCAATATATTTTGTTTGACACAAAGCCATTCCACCATCAACATGCATAAATTGAATGCCCAAATAATGTTGCAAATGCCCCAAATCAGACATCTCAAATGAGGCATGCAAATCAGCCTTAAAATCAGCAATATGCCTCTCATGAGGACCAGTGAGAAGCATGTCATCAACATAAACCACAATGATCAAAAGTACATCATGAGCACGCTTAACATATAAGGTGCTTTCTGTTGGAATGTTCTCAAAACTATTTGCATTCAGATAGGCATGTATCTTTTCATACCAAGCACGTGGTGCTTGCTTTAATCCATATAATGCCTTCTTTAACCTGCACACCTGGTTCTCATGCCTTTTCTGCACAAAGGCACGGGGCTGAAAAACATACACTTCTTCATGCAAGTCACCATTCAGAAATGCAGTTCTAATGTCCAACTGATGTACATTCCAACCATGATGGGCTGCAAGTGCACATAGGCTTCGAACAGTAGTCATATGGCATGTAGGTGCAAAGGTCTCATCAAAATCAATGCCTCTTTCCTATGCATAACCCTTTGCAACAAGCCTAGCCTTATACCTGTCAATTGTACCGTCAGGTTTATGCTTCAGGTTGTATACCCACTTAGTGCCAATGGCCTTCTTGCCAGGAGGCAAGTCACATAAAGACCAAGTACCATTCTTCATTATTGCATCATATTCAGATTGCATAACAACCATCCAATTTTTTGAATTTTGTGCTTCATCAAACGAAACAGGCTCAGTCTCATCACAGAGACTAGACACATCCATAGCATAGCAATTTGATGCAAAAGAGGCACTATGAGAGCTTGATCGAGTATGATATGACAGAGGTGCATCTAATTTGCTGTCACGCAAGGTTTGCACGAGCCATTTTGGCATTGTTCTTACCTACTCAATATCAGCTCTCTCATCAATAAGTGCATCATGTAAATCTGCATCAGAAATGGAATGATCTGAATCATCACATGAAACCTGCAAAGGCTGAGAAGTTGCCTCATTAGGACTAGCACTAGACTGTCCACCTGTAAAAAGAGGCAGGAAAGTATCATACATGTCTTTGGAGCTAACCGATGTCTCCTTAGTACATGAAAGCAATGGCTGAATAGCATCCTCCACAAAAACAACATCACAGCTAACCAGAATGCATTTAGTCTGTGGATGATATAGACGATAGCCTTTAGTTTCATAACTGTACTCAACAAAAATACATTTTACTACTTTATCATCCAATTTTCTGCGATGTTGTTCGGGAACTAATGCATATGCCAAACAACCAAAAACACGCAGATGACCAACAGATGGCTTGGGATCATGCCAAGCCTCATATGAAGTGATAGACTGCAACGCTTTAGTGGGACACCTGTTCAGTACATATGCTGCACACATGACAACCTCAAGCCAGAAACTATGTGGTAAAGTCTGACTCTTGACCATACACCTCACCATCTCCATGAGAGACCTGTTCTTTCATTCAACAACTCCATTCTGTTGAGGTGTATACGGCACCATACATTGGTGTTTTATCCTAGGTTGAGCGAAAAATGCATTAAAATCAGAAGACATATATTCCCCCCCTCGATCTGAACGGAAGGTGCCCATTTCACATGTTGATAGATTTTCAGCCAAAACCAAAAACTGTTTGAAGCACATGAACACTTTGGACTTTTCCTTCAATGGATATACCCATGCATGCCTCGAAAAATCATCAATGAAAGTCACAAAGTAAAGATAATTTCCAAAAGAAGGTGTCTGCATAGGACCACAGACATCACTATGTACAAGCTGCAATTTTTGAGTAGCCCGAACTGAACCATCTTTTGGAAATGAGGAACGCTGCATTTTGCCCAAAATACAACCTTCACAAACATGTTTTCCAGGTGCCTCAAGTTTGGGCAAAGAGGACACCATTTCAGATTTCTGTAGGCGTAGCAAACTAGCAAAATTCAGATGACCAAAGCGTGCATGCCAAAGCTTTGCATCTGACATAGCCTCAAAATCATGTACTACACATGCCAAATCACTTACAGATCTTTCATATTCTATGAGCTTATACAACCCACGACATAAAATGCCAGAAGCAATAATCACGTCGCCATTTGATAGATCATGAAATGTACACCTATCATCAACAAATTTCACAACCAAGCCAATCTTGCCTAATGCAAAAAATGATAGTAGTTTCTTCTTGATCCCTGGCACAAATAAAGCATCTGACAAAGTGAAAGAACTACCATCAGCAGTAGTCAAAATGATCTTACCAACTCCCATAACAGGATAAGAGGAGTTGTTGGCGCATGTAATAGTATTCCTGGTAGGTGTAGGTTTGAGTGAAGAGAAGAAACTATGCTGTAAGGTAATATGTTTGGTCACCCCACTGTCAAAATACCAAACATCTGAGTCTACTGCAGACATGCACTGCTCATGAGAAGATGGGTCAAAACTGCAGACAGTAGTAAACACCCATTCTTCTTCCTGCACAAGATTAGCAGACTTTGTTTTTAGTGTAGAGGCCTCTGCAACAACCATTCTAGCCTCTTTCTTCTTTGCCTCTTTAACAACCAGTTTTGGATAGTTCTTTATGATATGATCATTCCCTTTACAGTACTTACAAAACAGTTTCTGCTTTTCTGATTTCTTCTCATCTTTATCTTCCTTATTCGAATGTGCAGAATTAGTAGATTTCTGCTTACTAGTTGAAGAGCTCCATTTTCCTTTGCCCTTCTGACTAGCCAGGAAGCTTGATGTGCAACTCGCATAATGGACCTGTTTTGCTTGGACTGATCTTCTTGCAACAGAACAGAGACTAACTCCTCAAATGATAAGGCATTTGGATTGCCTTTCATCATCAACCGAAGAGTAGAAGCAAAACTCTGACATGAATCAGGAAGACCATTCAGAACAGTCTGCACAAGTGAGCTATCTGGTATAACCTCATCAGCAGAAATCAACTGTTCCTTCAAGTCTTTGATCTTCATTAAGAAACTGTCCATAGAATCACCTTCATTCATGTGCTCACTCTCCAACCATTTTCGGAGGTAAGCAACACGAGCCTCATTCCTAGCTTGGTACAATGTGGTAAGTGTATCCCAAACATCCTTAGCTATTCTGCAAGAGCGAATGTGAGAAATAATGGCACGTTTGACAGACAAAGCTATCAATGCATGTGCATGGGCATCTCTGCCATCCCAACGAATCTGCTTTGTAGTAGGTGCAGCAAAAACCGCAGCATGAACAGGAATATGCAAAATATCATCACCTTCAACACCTTCTGCATCAGCTTCAGTACCTACAGTTGTAACAGTTGCAAGTGTGATATGACGTTTTTTGACACCCTACACAATGTTCCACAGTCCTTTTGCAACCAACACACGTCACATCATATAAGTCCATAACGGGTAGTTGGTACCATCCAACTTATCCTCAACAGCCAACATACGGAATACATCACTGCTTTCAGCCATGGTCGGTGACTAAAATACCTTGATGCAGAAAATTGACTGTATCTCAAAAAGTTGAACAGAACTTCCCACATGAATTCTACTAGACCTGTAGCAGACTTTGAGATAGTGCGTTCGGAGGCCGAAGGTTATGCCAAAGTTATGCCAAAGTTCTATGCCTTAGTTGAAGCCTTGGAGTAAGCCGAAGGAGTAAACATAGAATTAAATTTAGGAGGAGTAAGCGGAAGGAGTAAACATAGGGGTAGATGTAGGAGTAAATGTAGGTTCATGAACTAGAACAAGAAAAAAAACCATAAACCAAAAATAAAACTAAAACTAAAAATGAAAACAAAACCAAAACTGAGAGAGAGAGAGAGAGAGAGAGAGAGAGAGAGAGAGAGAGAGAGAGAGAGAGAGAGAGAGAGAGAGAGAGAGAGAGAGAGATCCGAATCGGAATCCAAAATGAAAATGAAAATGAGCAGTGAAACAGAGAACAAAGGCCAAAACGGATAGTGTCAGATTGCTATATAGTGATGCGCACAAACTCTGGTACCACTGTAGCAAGGATCTTAATTCACGTGCACATAGAGTATTCTAGTATCGAAAAGACATAGAAAATAGATATGCATTGCGAAGGAGTAAACATAGGTGTAAATGTAGGAGTAAACATAAGAGTAAATATAGGAGTAAACATATGAGTAAATGAGGAGTAAACATAGGTTCAAGTTCAAGAACTGGAACGAAAATAGAAGCAAAAATCCAAAACAAAACTGAAACTGAAAACGAAATCGAAATAAAAAATCAGACCAAGATAGAGACAAAAAATTGGGATCGAAATCCAAAAATGAAAACAAACAGCAAAACAAAGAATGAATAACCAAATGAACAGCATTGGACCCCTCAGTAGTGATGCATGCAAGCTTTGATACCACTTTTGCAAGAAACTTAATTCACACGCACAAAGGATATTGGTACTTAAAACACATAGAAAATAGATATGCAAATAGACAAGATAGTACACAAGATTTCTCCCCCACACACTCTATTTTGATAGATCCATAGAGTGCATGTATTTATAGGATTTTACATTATGTCAAAAATAGTGGTTACAATGAGGCAACATCAAAAAGCAAGCATGAAAGTAAAAAGTTGCTCTCTTTTACGGAAAGCCTTTTCTTTTAACATAAATCATGATCTACAGTGATCCTTATCCTAACCACTATTCTTACTACTTTTTCTAGAAAGAACCTCTATGTGTGAGTCTTTATTTACAAAATATGTATAAAATATAAGTCCCATTATTTGTATTCAGACACATATGAAATGTCCATGCCTGTTGAGCCCTTAAAAGTCATATTGGTCAAAGTCAACCACAATCAAAGTCAAAAGGTCAAAGTCAAAACCGATCAAAGTCAACATGTTCAAGGTCAAAGGTCAACATGGGCAAAGTCAAAGAGTTCAAAGTTCAGGTGTCAAAGTGCATAGGTAGTGCACAATTAATTGGTTCACAAAGGGTAAAATTGCAGAAAGTTGGTTGCAGGTTGTAGAGGTATTTCTGTAATTTCTCTAAGGTTCAAAGTGTTTTTAAAGTATTTTAGAAGGTTCAGGTGAACCCTCTCTTAGGTGCACATTTGAAGAATTAAAAGGCAAAATGTGAAGCGGTAGCAGACGAAGAAGTGAAAGTATGGCCCCCCCCCAATTAAATTTTTCTGTTTTAGTCTAAAGTCAATACAGGACAAAACATGGATTCGTTGGTTGCCCACTTTAGGAGACAATCTTGGGACATCAAAGTGAGCACCAAGATACTCTTGCAGTTAGGAGTGTATGTGAACCGACAGTAAAACCAAGGCAAGGACTATTCTTGAAGTACTAAGCAAGGTGAGCATAGTCTAAGCTAGGCGAGAGAGAGAAGTGCAAGAAACACACAGTGTGCGACGCAGAGAAGTGAAGTGCAAGGTGTGCATGAAGAGTGACCAAGAAGTGTGCAGAAAAGTGCTAAGCTTACAACCAAAGATCCCAAGGTCCCATTGAAGCTATGCGTGTGCCGACAGAAGGCGTCCATCCCTCCCCCTTATTGGAAGCTTGGTGCAAGGTGTGCAGGCTTGGAGAAGGTGGAGGTCTGGTGTAGAGAAGGCCGGCAGCAACAAGACCCTTGGGTATTTTGTATTTTGTGATTGTGCACTCTGTGGGATTTTGCCCAGAAGCATTGGATTGTATTGTGCATCACATTGTATTGTCTTCTTATAATCAATTGACAGAGGCTTCCAGTGTGTATCTTTCTTCTTATCTTTCCCTTTTCTCCTACAAAAACTCAAATCCCTTTTTGTACAAGGTGAATTGAGATGATAAAACATTTCTCATCTCGGATATTGCAATGCTCCGATGTATTTCACATATTAAATTCATAAATCCAACTTTCGTACATATAGTTGAAAAGTTAAACACTTGTTGATACGATCTCACAAGAAAATTTTGATGGTGATTCAGATGATGAGGTGAATGAAAGGGATATAGAAATGATGATGTATGATCCACAAGTATATGCTTATTAAAAATCTAAAGAGGACGAATATGATGGAGAGTTAAAAGAACTTGGAAGTTATCCGAGTAGTATGAGACCTTCCTTAGATTGGACCACAAATAAATTCAAGATCATCATGATAAATTCTTACAAATTCTTCTTGAAGGTTGGATTTATTCCATGACTTACAAAAGAGAAAGTAAAGAATCTACAATGTGTATTAGGAAAGAAAAGTCTTCACGTCAAATTCATGAAAGAAATGCATGAGACTCTATAGGTAGATCATAAGGTATTTATAGCAACGTATGAAAAGATTAGGGAATCCTACTAGTGGCCAAGAATATATATGTTTGAAACTTTAAGAGAACTTGTGCCACTTATCAAGTTCATTCCTTGGTCAAACATCAAGACCTATTACTACTGACTTACCCTCTTTGTATTCATTACAAGTGGGTAGTTGACCTTGTAACCATGACCAAAGACATTGATAAGATGTGATATATTGCTTTGGCAAGAGAATACTTAATGAACCATGTGGAAGGTTGAGTGCACCATTCCAAAACTACTTATATTGTATGCATATTTCTTCTTAAAGAAGTGATTTCAATATTTGGACATGTAGAAAAAGTAATTGTAGACCAGGGTGAATTAGATGCTAGGGAGGAAAAAGAAAAATTTAATAAACATGGAATTGGAGTGTTGTTGACCATTGACTACAACCCAAAAGCTAATGGTAATATTGAAAGAGGTCATCCTTCGATCATGAGACAATACACAAAAGATTGGGTGCAATCCCTCGCCTCCCCCCCATGCACTCTATTTCAATAGGCCCACAGGGTGCATGCATTTATAGGTTTTTCCATTTTGTCAAAAATAGTGGTTACAGTAAGGGCGGGTTTGAAAAACAAGCATGAAAGTAAAAAGTTGCTCTCTTTTATGGAGAGCCTTTTATTTTATTAACATAAATTGCGATCTACAATGATCCTTATCCTAGCTACTATTTTTTTACTTTTTTTTTTCTAAAAAGAACCCTTTATATGTGTCTTTATTTACCAACTATATATAAAATATAAGTCCTATTATTTGTATTCAAAGACATCCAAAATGTCCATGCCCTCATGAAACTTCAAATGCTATATCAAAACACCAAAACACAGTAATAAATTAATAAGTCTCACTCCAACAATTCCTTGTTCAACTCATGCCATAATTGATAACATGCCCCTCAGTTGGAAAAGCAATTGACCTCAATTGATAAAATAAAATAGACATGGATAGCCAATCATATGTCCCATCACCGAACAACATAGTCATGTGCCATGTAAAAACACATGCATGGAAATGTTCACGGAGGAGTTGCATTAATGTGTATGGGAATGATATGCAGTAATTAAGTGATTACAAAACAATGGATTACAAAACAATGGCATAATATCTTCCATTTACATTATGGATGGATAGGATGACGTATACTAGGTCTGCAGGTTTTATGCCTGTAGAAATAATGAACTGTTAGAAACTAGTTTTCTTAAAGATCCCAATTAGATGCCTACCACTCTCCTCCCAACCTTAAATAGCCGTTGCCCTTGGCACATCTAGAGTACTCTCTAAGGTCCAAACACCCTCATATGGCCACTCTAAGGAGATAAAATAACCTTGAAGGCTCGTGCTAGAGCCTTGGCTCCCCTGAGCTCTGGTCCTTGATCCGATTAGGATCCTTGACCAAATGCACATAGACTAGTGGTAGACCATGTAGAACTAAATAGATCTAACACTCTCTTCCCTTTCTATAGATCACTATCCTCAATGATGAAGGAAGGAAAGTGTTTGCAAATCAAAGCACCTGATTTCCAAGTAGCATCTACGAGTGGAGGACTGATCCATGCTACTAAATACTTTGGCATGGAGCAATTTCACAATTTCCACTCCCTCTTATCAAGAGCTTGAAATAGAACATCTGGTTGGGATCTATCTCCTAAAGCAACTATAACATCCACACAATTCTCATCTCGTTAAATGTATGGTCTCAACTTGCGAACATGAAAAAATAGTTGAACTTTACAATCATCTAGCAATTGTAATTTGTATGCGGCATCACTAATCTTCTTGATTTTTGTTGAAGATCCACAAAATCTAGGAGATAACTTGGGTTTCTAGCTGACTCTCAGTGATGAAAGAAGTAGAACCTATAAAAATACATGATCGCCCTCTTGAAATGTTCGTGGTGTGCGATGTTGATTGACAAATGCTTTCATCCTCTCAGTAGCTTGTTGATGATTAGACTGAGATATCTTCAAGTTAGCTTGCATTTTTGTAAGGAACTGTGAAGCATTGGGAGATTTTCTGGGAACCCTATGGTAGTCAGACTTTGTGGAATAATTCCATAAATCACCTCAAAAGGTGCCAACCTAGTAGTCTTGTGCTTCCAACTATTATAATCAAACTCAACCAATGGGAGGAAACTATCCCAATGTATTTGGTTCTCCAAAACACATGTCCATAGTATATCTTCCAGTCTATTGATGCTCTCCACTACTCATCTTGATTTGAACTTGACGTTTGTTAACACGTGTTTTCAAAAGTTTTTGTAAATCTAGGATCCCTATTTGAAACTATGGATTTAGATAAACCATGCAATCTAAAAATATTTTGAATGAATAGTTCCTCAACCTACAAAGGGTCCATCGACTCCTTAGCAGGAATAAAGTGTGCCATGTTTCTCAAATGATCAACCACCACAAGAATAACATTATTCTGACATGATGTCCTAGCTAAAACCATTATGAGGTCCATGGAAATACTATCCCAATAGTACTTGATATTTTTAATGGTAGTAGCAGACTTGGAGGAATTATCCTCTTTGATTTATTCACTTGATTTTTAAAACACTCACTTACATAATTGTTTACATCCCTAACCATCTTTGGCCACTGAAATGTGCATCTATTCAACTGTAAAGTTTTCTCAATACCAAGTTGTCCAACATGTCACGAGGAAGGAGATAAGTAAGAGAGCTCACACACACACACTCTCAGTCTCAAGGAGAAGCACACACACAGATTGAGGCAAGAGAGAATAATCTTCTTCTTCTTCTATTACATAAAAAGGAATGTACAAAAATGACCTAAAAACAAGAATACAACCAGTGCAATATATAAAGATCTGTACATAAGGAAAAACCTAATATCCGTGAATGAGTGAGCTGGCAAGTAACAAATGTGCCATCACTATTGGTAGATAAATCTAATAAAGCTCAATGAAGTATCCCTGACATATAACGGCGTGACCACTATACATGTCAGAGAAACGAAAAACTGATACATGTCATCTTCGATCATCACATGTTGAGATTGATATCTCAACACTATTGGGGGTGTGTAGAAGTGCGAGACACACACAAGAAGCACACACAAGGAGCACAAATGAAGCAAGACACACGGAGAAGACGATGACTGGAATAGCTCTCTCTATTGATCGATGAACTGAACTGAAGTAAGAGTTGAATAATATCCCTAAGTCCAAAGTACCACCACATATGAGAGTATCAAGTATGTGGTAACATGGGGAAAAAACCTCTAGACAACACTAGAGTAAAAAGTGCCCATTTATAGGGAAAAGGTTCACATCCACCACATATGAGAGTATCAAGTATGTGGTAACATGGGGAAAAAACCTCTAACCAACACTAGAGTAAAAAGTGCCCATGTATAGGGAAAAGGTTCACTACTCGAGGAACACATCAGTGTAACAAACCCCCCTGGAGTGAATGATGTGAACACATACAAGGAGTGGCAGATCAACCTCCACAAGGTAATAAGCCTAAAGCTTTGCAAAAATCTTCAAACTTTTCCCATGGAAGAGCTTTGGTGAATATGTCTGCCACATTATCTTGTGTTGGCATATATACCAAATAAATATCTCCTACATGAAGGCGCTCTCTCACATAGTGATAATGCACCTCAATATGTTTGGTCCGTGCATGAAACACTAGGTTTTGTGCAACAACCAAAGCACTTTGACTATCAGTGAGAATATGCGTAGCAGCATCAACCTCCATGCAAAGATCCATCAATATGCGTCTCAGCCATATACACTCCACTGTAGCTCTGAAAATTGCCGTGTACTCAGCTTCACAACTCGAAGTCGCCATTGTAGGTTGCTTCTTACTCAACCAAGATATGCATGAGTCTCCAAGGAAAAAGCAATTACCACTAGTGGACACATGAGTATCATAACAACCAACCCAATCAGTATCTATAAAAGCATGCAAGCATGGCTGAATATCTCTTCCATAAAAGAGACCTAAGCTCAAAGTGCCTCTGAGATATCTGAACACACATTTTACCACTTGCCAATGCTTAGTGCCAGGGCTATGCATGAATCGAATCAACTGGGAAACTACATACTGTATATCCGATCTTGTGTTGCATGCATATATAAGACATCCCATAGCTTGTTGATAAAGAGAAGTGTCAAATGCATCACTGGAATCCTCAACTCAAAACTTGAATCCTATCTCAACTAGTGTGGAAACTGGCTTGCAATCCTCAAAGTCAAAATCCTGAAGTAGTTTTTCAACATACTTTGCTTGATGCATAACAATTCCCCCCTCAACGGATACAAACTGGATGCCAAGATAGTAGCTTAAAAGACCAAGATACGTGACATCAAAAGTATGCTGCAAATCAGCCATAAGAATGTCAAGTTTTGCATCACATGACCCAGTCAAGAGTATGTCATCGACATAAAGAACAAGCACTATAAGATCAGCCCCATTTTTGCGTACATAAAGTGTGCTTTCAATCGGAATACATATGAAGCTCATAGAAATCAAGTGCTTATGGATTTTATCATACCATGCACATGGAGCTTGCTTGAGACCAAACAATGCTTTATGCAAGCGACAAACCATATGCTCTTTCCCTTTCATAACAAATCCAGGAGGTTGCTTCACATAAACCTCTTCTTGCAAATCACCATTCAAGAAGGCTATTTTTATGTCCAAATGATGCACTTTCCAACCTCGATGGGCAGCCAATCCAACCATGGTACGAATGGTAGTCATGCGTGAAGTAGGTGCAAAAGTTTCCTCATAGTCAATGCCATATTGTTGTGCATATCCTTTGGCAACCAATCTAGCTTTGTAGCGATCAATGCAACCACCAAATTTTCTCTTAATATTGTAAACCCGTATGGAATCCATTTCTGATTGCATAGCACTCATCCATCATGGATCCTCACATGCATCTTCAAAAGAAAGTGGCTCTTCATTACATGGTGTAGCAATAAGAGAATAATCTACAAAATTACTTGATGCATGGTGAGAGCTTGATCTTGTTCTACCAAGTAAAGGTGCACTCAATTTGCTGTCCTGCAAAGTTTGTTTTAGCCACTTTGGCATAGTTTGTGCACTCTTGATAGACATGCGTTCATTATGTAAAACATCTTCAATATGTACATCATGCGTGGTGTAAGATGCCACATTGATTTAAAAAAAAAAAGATGTGTAGGTAATAATGAAATTTTATGTTTAGGATATTCTGATCATGTCTGCAAAATTTTGTAGCAATAAGTTTTTACATTCTCTCTCTAGAAAGTTGTCGGATGAAATTTGTGTGTTAAATTTGAGCATGAAGATGAAGGAATCTGAAAAAAATGTTGTATGAGAGAAAGGTAGAGTATTATTAGTAGAAAAACTTTGTCTCATTGAATTTTTTATAGTTCCTATGTTTTATGTCTCATTTGGTCCGCAGAAGATAGGTTAATGAAGAGGATTTTTATGTTTCTTCATCTCTCTCTAGAATTTTCTATTTTGCAAGGCCCAAAAGTGATATCTAGAAGCAGATTTGGACTTGAGGTGTCTCTAACACTATTGTACAGATTGAAAAACTGAATAATGTTGTATCTCACGAGCTTAAGCTAATTCCTCATCGTTTTTGAGTTACAGGGGATTCATGTTATTCATGTTCGTAGATTTAGAAAAGGCACATGGGTATATGGGTTATTTTGGGTGATTGACATGTGTGCGAGTGTGTTGCAGGGATCGCCTCTATTTTTGCAGGTACGATTCTTGAGGTGGACATGAAAAGTAGATGCTTGGGTGGTCTGGACGTCTTGCATGAGACATGCGAAAAGACGCTATCTTGGAGCATGCAGATTCTAAGAGTGCATGACTAGGAAGGCGTGATTGGTCGTGCGCTGGCAAAAAGGTGGACATCTAAAAAGACGAAGACGAAGAGATAGGGAAGGACGATGGTCATACATTGATCACGATCATTTTCAACTTCTGAGATTGCGATTGAGATTGGGATTGGGATTGAGATTGTGATTGTGATTGAGATTGGGATTGAGATCAGCTCGGGGGTGGTCGGGTGGATGAGGCTTCACATTGAAGCTATTTGATAGATTTTGTAAGCAGATTAGAACTATTTGTAAATCTGCACAGATAATAAAATTCTCTTTATATCTTGTTGTGCCGAAGTTTATTATTAGGCGTGGGATTGTGATTGTGATTGAAGATCAGGAGACTTGTTACACGTGGGCTGAATTTCATGCTCATTTTCAGCCATATTTTGATGCAAATGTTCAGACATATATGACTGGAAATTTCTAGTAGTTTTGACAATTTTTGGCTGAAAAATTTTAGCCATGTTTGGCTAGAAATTCTTTGCATTTTAACACTATTTTGTTGGAATTTTTAAGCCCTTTGAGCCTCAGTTGGCTGGTCTACATGGCCATAGTCAATCGCACCATTTTGGAACAAAGGCATGAGTGTATCGAACACATCTTGTGAGCTAAGTGTTGGCTATTTTTATGCATTCAAGTAGAGGGAAAACTAAATTTTCAGCAAATACCACATCTCGACTCACAATAGTTGTGTTCCTCAATGGATGGTACAAACAATATCCCTTACTTTCAGCACTTTAATCAACACATATACATTTTTTGTCATCAAGTTTGTGATGTTGTTGTGATGGCACAAGAGCATATGCCAAACAACCAAACACACGCATATGTCTAACCATAGGCTTATGAACATTCCAAGCCTCATAAGGAGTGATGAGTCTCAATGCTTTTGTAGGGCAACAATTCAACACATAGTTTGCACACATAACCACTTCCATCCAAAACTTATCAGGAATATGCTTTCCTTTAACCATACATCGTGCCATTCAAGTAGAGTTCTATTTTTACGCTCGGCAACACCATTTTGTTGAGGTGTATATGGCACGATACATTGGTGTGAAATACCTCTTTCATGAAGAAAAGCATTAAACTCATGTGACATGTATTCACCACCACGATCCGTGCGTAGAGTCAAAAGCTTTTGTGAAGAAAAATTTTAAGCCATAGCTAAACATGCTTTGAAGCAAGAAAATACCTCATTCTTTGCTTTCATAGGATACACCCATGTATGGCGAGTAGCATCATCAATGAAGGTAACAGAATATACATGTGTAGCTCAAGCGTAAGCACCACCTCCTTTACTTGTCAATCCGCGGAGACGTGAGGACCGGTATGAAGACCACGAGCAAGTGAAGGCACAAGTGCGTGAGTGAAAGCACACAAACATGCACACACATACACACACACGCGCACACGGTAAGATCAAAGGGAGGAACAATGGAAGGATTTTGATTACAAAAAGAAATCTATTACAAAACTGAAATCTACAAGAAGCTAACCTCAAAAATGAGCTCTCTAGCTCTTTTTATAGTTTTTTGACTAGTTTTGGCCCTGTCCAGACCTAGTGTCCGGCCTAGTTAAAAATTAGGTTCCAGGGCTTATTTGAGGGCTCAAACGGAGTCTAAAAATTATGAAATTTGGTACGATGGTACTTCTAATGCTCCTCAAGCTCGAGGACTCCTCGGCTTGCACAAAATGGAGCTACCAAAATAGAAAATGGTATTTACAATGATTTTAGTGATGGAAATCACTATTTTTGTAGGGGATTCTTATGAAAAGTTGACAGTTACTTCATGGAGCTCCCTACGTGCTCCTTCTTCTTGTGTGTTTCCACCTTTCTGATGTGCTTCCATGCTTGTGCTTGACTTTGAGTTCCAACACTCCCCCCCCTCTCGAGTCTGTCGTCCCTGACAGACCCTTGTTGTAGTGGTTGTTCCATGTAGTGCTTTGAGGGGTAGTAGCCATTCTGTATGAACGAGAGCCGTCTATCTTCCAAATTTGATAATGTTGGTTGTCCGGTTCTTCATGTGTCACTGCAAGCCTTTACAAGTTGTCGTCCCTTGGTATGTGCTTCTTTCATGAATTGCAGCATGAATGCGTCGTTGTGAGCTCTCAAAAATCGTGAGTTGCTCAAAAGAGGTTGTCAAGATCGAGTTAGAGCAACTACTAGCTTCGAATTGCTTCCTAGGTATGGATATTGTTCCCAACCGCTAGCTCTTCCAAAGATGATGTTGAGAGCAGTCATGCCAACTACTCATAACCCATAATGAATGATGGGTAAGTGTGTTCGTGCCTGGGTTGAAAAAAGTATGTGCCTTGTGCACGGCCTTGTAATGTAGCCCTACGCATGCTTACTTGAAAAATGCATTGGAAGAAGTATGGTGCAAAAATTGCAGTTCTTGAGCTAAGTGCTCAAGGGTATGCTGACGAAGAGGTTTCCTAAACTATCATGGTTATGCTGTTTCCAGAGTAAAGATACTTACCATGGAGAAGGTTGATGGATGCTTTGTCTCTTCGTGTTGTACTCTCGGCCTTTGGGATGGAACCTTGTTGATGAATGTCCATGTTGATTGTCCACTGATGAGATCTTTTGAGTGGTGAATCCCGTTTCCTCTTTTCAAAGCAACATTTGTCACTAACAATGTGCATTTCTGAGCTTGAGCTTTGACACTCAGAGGAATATTGGACACGTGCCGGTTTCTAAGAGATTACCATGCTGATTGACATAGACCATTCACCAGTGCTACTGTTCCATACTGGTTCAGGAAATATTGAGAATTGAATTGCTTTATATTCTTTGGCAAGCAACATCGGGTAACTACACCAAGCTGAGTTTCACATATTCTCTTTAGCTTCCCATATACAGGAGTCTTTTCCTCCAGAACTACCTTTTGCAGATATCTCCTTGGCTGCTTTGGTACATACAGTAGTTAAGCATCACTCAAGTTGTGGACCTTCAAGCTCTTCACTCCCACCATAGTAAGAGGAAACCTTAGTTGTGGATGCCCTGCTCATGCTAAGTTCTTGACATTTATGAGATAAGGCAGCAATTGAATCATCTGCAAGCCAAGTCACACTTCTATCCAAACTGATAAATGCCCAGTAATCGATGGTTCAATCTTCAACTAAGCATGACTCATTCATGTTCCATGAGCGAAACCTGGGAACAAGTTCTTCCTCGTTTTTTTTTTTTTTTTTTTTTTTTTTTTTTTTTTTTTTTGGGAAAAATTATCACAAAACAAGAACACAAAAGTTAGTATCAGTAGAAAAAATTTGACATATGTCAATGTGCTCTTGTGCTTAGGATTCTCAAGTGTGTCTATGCACGACCATGTAATGTGGCCCTATAATGATGCATACTTGGGAAATGCATGACCTGAATGGTGCATAAGACAGGGTTGTGCAAAGGGCACATGGTTGTCGCTCGTCGAGGTTTTCAATGTTATTTGCAGATATTGATGCCATCTTTGTTGGAGGTATCCATTGTATCTCGAGAGGACAACTGATCATTCCTCCTTGTAGGGATCCATTTGAGAACAGTCTGCAACTGGGTAGAGATCACCTTTGCCCACTTCGTGTTTGAATGATCTCCTGAGGGTTTGATCCATCGTGGCTGGCTCTTTATTTTGGTGGATGCTATCAGTGCTTTTGTCTTCCAAACCCTTATCCTTGCAGAAGAGGTTCTTTGATCTGTATTGGAGCTCTGTGCTTGATTCAGTTCTTTACCTCGCCTTGGTGTCTTTGTTGTGCAGGTTGTTGCCTTGAAATTCCCCCTTGGATTTTGTCTGAGCTTAGGCTTGATTGCTTGGGGTCCTTGGGTTGGAAGTGGTCTTTCTTGAGGATAAGTCATGGTAGGCCTAGACCATAGATTTTGAAGTCTAGTGTGAGGGGACTGATTTTGTGCCAGGGCTTTCTTTGGTACCCATATCATAGTGCGATTTGGTTGGGCTCTAAGTAATTTCTTGGCCACCCAAATTTGCTTGACATTACCAAGAAAATGTGATTTCTGTTTCTTGATGTAAGGGTCTTTTGGGCCTTCTATGTGAGTTTTTTGAGAAAACTCATCCTTACATGGGGAGTGCAACAAGGGTTGATCTTCTATACCTACATCAGACTTATGCAAGGGATCAATGGGCTGTGTGGTTTGAGATTGATCTAGAGATTCATCGAGACATTTATCCTTATTACACATAGAATCCCTAGGTGTACAAATGGGTGATGGATTGTCATGATTCACCCTAGAGTCGACCTCCTTTTCCACATCAGTGATACACAACAGTGGTTGATCATCTCCTTCTTGACCATCTGAGTGCAGATCATCCCTACTTATGGCTTCATGAGGGGAATCCAAATTTACAGGAAGAGAGGGTCCTTCCACATCCCCCAAACACCTGGAGTCCTCCATATCTCCATTCTCTAAGGTTTCCTGTGATTTACTCAAAGAAGGATCAGATTCAAAAACATGAGTAGAAAGAAAAATTTTCTCATTAAAAGCAAGCTCTGTGAAAAGATGATTTTGCCCCCAATCATCATAAGGTGGATAGTCATTAGGATTTTCCATAGACACATATGTAGAAGCATGGATGATAGGTGGAGAAGGCACCTCAAATTCTTGATGATTTTGTTTAATGAACCTTTGGGTGCCAATGATCAAGCCTTCATCTATACAATCCATGACAAAGAATGTTTCCGAAAATTGCATATCACCCACCATAACAGGCAACACAACTTGACCCATGCATTCATAATGTTCATCATCCATGAGGATAGAAGAATGAGTTGTTGGTTGTATGTTCTCAAAAAGAATGGTCAAGAAGTCAATATGAATCAAATTCCACTCACAATGAGGATTGATATATGCACTTAACCTTCTACATTCATATCCTATTCTTATATCCACCAACATATTGTGATATTCTCTTGTTGCAAATACGGATCCGACCCCCCTAGACATTTCCCCCGTTTCCTCGATTCCTTGCAATTTTTCTCTAAATGTTTCATCTTGATGTGATATTATCTCATGTATTTCATGTTTATCCCCCTCCTTTTTTTCAACCTTAGCCCCTTTTCTTCTATCTTTTGCTTTTTTCTTTCCCATGACACAAATTTCTCCCCCTTTGTATTGCTCAAAAATCCTTGGGAGCCCCCCTGGTTTCCTAGTCCCACTTGAGGGTCAACTTCAAATTATCCTATCTCAAAATCAACGCATTATTCTTGAAAAAAACAGTTGAGATCGTGTAGGATTTGAAACGAGCTTTCCAACAAGCTATAGAGCTCAAAAAATGGACTTTGGATGAGAAAGTTATGTCAAATCAGGCTCCTGGGGGTCAAAACAGGCAAACAGGACCTTTGGAGAAAATCGCGATTTTGTGAATTTTCTGAAATTCGCGATGCTGTGAAGTCAAAAAAATCGCGATGTTGAGCACAAAATCGTGTTTTTGAAAATCGCGATTTTGAGCAGAAAATCGTGATTTGAAAATCGCGATGTTGATCACAAAATCGTGTTTCTGAAAATCGCGATTTTGATCACAAAATCGTGTTTCTGAAAATCGCGATGTTGATCACAAAATCGTGTTTTTGAAAATCGCGATTTTGACTCAGAGAATCGTGATTCACAAAGTCGTGTTTTTCACAAAATCGTGTTTTTGACTGAAAATCGTGTTTTCTCAGAATCGTGTTTTTGACATGAAAATCGCGATTTTGAGCAAAAATTCGTGTTTTCTCAAAATCGTGTTTTTGACTTGAAAATCGCGATTTTGTCCCACAGAATCGTGTTTTTCTCAAAATCGTATTTTTGGCTGAAAATCGTGATTTGTGAGAATCGCGATTTTGAGCAGAAAGTCGTGTTTTTCACAAAATCGTGTTTTTTTTTTTTTTGAAAATCGTATTTTTCACATGAAAATCGCGATGTTGAGCACAAAATCGTGTTTTTGAAAATCGCGATTTTGATCACAAAATCGTGTTTCAGAGAATCGCGATGTTGATCACAAAATCGTGTTTTAGAGAATCGCGATGTTGATCACAAAATCGTGTTTCTGAAAATCGCGATGTTGATCACAAAATCGTGTTTCTGAAAATCGCGATGTTGATCACAAAATCGTGTTTCAGAGAATCGCGATTTTGACTCAGAGAATCGTGATTCACAGAGTCGTGTTTTTCACAAAATCGTGTTTTTGACTTGAAAATCGCGATTTTGTCCCACAGAATCGTGTTTTTCTCAAAATCGTATTTTTGGCTGAAAATCGTGATTTGTGAGAATCGCGATTTTGAGCAGAAAGTCGTGTTTTTCACAAAATCGTGTTTTTTTTTTGAAAATCGTATTTTTCACATGAAAATCGCGATGTTGAGCACAAAATCGTGTTTTTGAAAATCGCGATTTTGAGCAAAAAATCGTGTTTTCACAGAATCGCCTTTTTCACAAAATCGTGTTTTTGCTGAAAATCGTGATTGGTGAGAATCGCGATTTTGAGCAGAGAATCGTGTTTTTTGAGAAAAACACAGAATCGCGATTTTTTCAACCAACTTTTAGGCGGGAAAACTGAAAATCGTGATTTTTCAAAAAATTTTGAATTTTCACAGAATCGCGATTTTCATCACAGAATCGCGTTTTTTGGCGGGAAATTCAAATTTCTGAGCGCCGGCTATGGCGAGCTCCGTATGAGCAGAAAATCATGAAAAAAATACAGCGCTTGCTCTCCCTTGCACCTCCTAACTCCTTCCCACACAATAATGCATGAAAAATGGTATGAAGATGGTGAAAATGCACTAAAAAACAAGAATTTTCTATGAAGAAGAAGATGGAAGAAGGTGGAGATGATGATGATGATGAAGATGAAGAGGAAAAAACAGAAAATGAACTGAAATGACAGTTTTTTTACCTTCCAACGTCGCAAATCTACGATCTTACCATCACAACGCTCGTCCTCGAAGCTCTCTCCCCGGCAACGGCGCCAAAATTTGGTGTAGCTCAAGCGTAAGCACCACCTCCTTTACTTGTCAATCCGCGGAGACGTGAGGACCGGTATGAAGACCACGAGCAAGTGAAGGCACAAGTGCGTGAGTGAAAGCACACAAACATGCACACACATACACACACACGCGCACACGGTAAGATCAAAGGGAGGAACAATGGAAGGATTTTGATTACAAAAAGAAATCTATTACAAAACTGAAATCTACAAGAAGCTAACCTCAAAAATGAGCTCTCTAGCTCTTTTTATAGTTTTTTGACTAGTTTTGGCCCTGTCCAGACCTAGTGTCCGGCCTAGTTAAAAATTAGGTTCCAGGGCTTATTTGAGGGCTCAAACGGAGTCTAAAAATTATGAAATTTGGTACGATGGTACTTCTAATGCTCCTCAAGCTCGAGGACTCCTCGGCTTGCACAAAATGGAGCTACCAAAATAGAAAATGGTATTTACAATGATTTTAGTGATGGAAATCACTATTTTTGTAGGGGATTCTTATGAAAAGTTGACAGTTACTTCATGGAGCTCCCTACGTGCTCCTTCTTCTTGTGTGTTTCCACCTTTCTGATGTGCTTCCATGCTTGTGCTTGACTTTGAGTTCCAACAACATGCTTCCCAAAAGATGGAGTCTTGACGGGACCACATACATCACTATGAACAAGCTGCAATTTTCTTGTAGTGTGTGTATGACTACCTTTTGGAAAAGAAGCACGATGCATTTTTCCATGCTTTTCAATGGACTCAAGTGTAGGCAAACCAATAACCATGTCCTTCTTTTGCAAGTAAAGCAAACTATTGAAGTTCAAGTGACCAAAATGAGCATGGCAAAGCTCCATTTCAACCATGGAAGAAGTATGTGCAACCAAGGCATTCGAGGCAGCCCTCTTGTATGTATCCATGCGATACAAACCATTGCATAATGTACCGGACATCACGATAACGTCGCCATTGCTGAAATCATGAACCATACACTTATCATCAACAAAGTGTACATGAAGTCCATCTTTGGCAATCAACGAAATTGAAATTAATTTCTTCTTGATACTGGGCACATACAATGCATTTTTCAAGAGAATCACACCTCCATTTGTAGCCCTAAGCTCAATTTCTCCTACTCCAATGATAGGATAAGAGGCATTGTTTGCACACACCACATGTCCTCCTTTGGGTGCATCTTTCAAAGAGGCAAAAAATCTTTTGCATGATGTTATGTGCTTTGAACCACCACTATCAAAGAACCAATCCGAATCAACCTCACTCACAACCATACATTTAGAATGCAAAGAAGCATCATAATGACATGTAACAACACATGCCCAAAAATCTTGAGCCATGTTAGCTTCATCATTCTTTACATTTGCTGAATTTTCAGCAATAGACATGCCAGATTCCTTCTTCTTTTCATTGCGTTTAGCAAGCTTTCTACATTCATCAATAGTATGACCAGCCTTTCGGCAATATTTGCATCTCTTGTTCTTTTGCAAATCAGCATCATTAGCGGAATGAGTGGAAAAGGAAGCTTGGGGCTTTGGTTTTGATGAACCCAAAGCTGAACCATACCCTCTTTTTCCCTTTTGTGAGATAGCAAGTGCTTGCGTTCCCTCAATCAAACCACTCCTATTCACCCTAGATTGCTCTTCTTGCAAAAGAAGAGACCAAACCTCATCAAATGCATAGATATTAGGATTTCGTTTTGCAACCAAACGGAGTGTAGTAGCAAAGCTTTGAAAAGATTTCGGTAATCCTTTTAACAATGTAGAAATGAGTGATGCATCCGGAATGATCTTATCTATGTTTGCCAATTGCTCTTTCAAGTCCTTGATGTGAGTCACATACACATCCACCGACTTGTTTTCAGCCATACATACATCCTCAAGTTGCTTCCTCAAGTATGCAAGACGTGCTTCATTATGCATGGCATACAAAGAAGCAAGAGTGTCCCATGCCTGTCGTGATGTAGAATATGACCGAATGTGTGGAACTATACGACACTTCACAGAAAGTGCAATCAAAGCATGAGCTTGAGCATCTTTTCCATCCCATCTAAGATGCTCCTGTGTAGGTGGAGAAGGAGAAACCACTGTAGTTGAAGAAGAAGCTCCATCTATGACAGTAGACAAGGACATGTTCCAAAGTTGTTTAGCAACAAGGACATGCTTCATCATGTAAGAACACATGGGATAGTTGGTCCCATCAAGCTTATCTTTAGCTTGAAGCATGCCAAACAAGCCATTGTTGCCCACCATTTCACAAAAGAACAAGAATGTGATAAAATATTTACTTCGCCGAAAGCTGAAATGAATGCTGAAATTCCAGCTCACAAACCGTCACTCTGATAGCGATTCTGACTGCACGAATGGCTTTGAAATGGGGGTAAAACCTCAACACACCTGGTGGAAATGTTTCTTGGTTGCTGAAATTCACTCTTCTATGCTCCGAAGTCGATTTGCACTGTTAAAAGTGCGCGAACGCCGTGATGCGAAAAACCAAAACTTCAGAAGGAGTTGAACCTGCTCTAATACCACTATTGGGTGTGTGTAGAAGTGCACGAGACACACAACAAGCACACACAAGGAGCACAAATGCAGCAAGACACACGGAGAAGATGATGACTTGAATAGCTCTCTCTATTGACTAATGAACTGAACTGAAGTAAGAGCTGAATAATATCCCTAAGTACAAAGTACCACCACATATGAGAGTATCAAGTATGTGGTAAGATGGGGAAAAAACTCTAGGCAGCACTAGAGTAAAAAGTGCCCATGTATAGGGAAAAGGTTCACATCAAAGCTACTCGAGGAACACATAAGTGTAACAAACACAACATAAGGTACATCATGGTTCTCAAAATAAACTTTTTTTTTGAACTTCCCTTCTTGGGAATTAGGCACACAAATATTTCCTTTGCTTTTGACCAAACCTTGCTCAAGTTGGAAATTAGAGAATGCCTTATCCTCATTATTTTTTGATAACTTATTAATTATGGATTGATAGTAGTCATCACCAATCTGTAAATCTTTGATATCTTGAATTGAATCCTTGTCTAGAACTATGAATCTAATCTGATGAAAAATACGAGATAATGTGTTTGTAGCTATATTGCTCTTGGCTTTTCTATATAGAATTTGCATGTGAAATTCTTGCATCAACTCAACCCATTTTGCACTCCCTTGAAGGTGAAATTGGGAACAAAAATACTTCAATGTGTGATGATTTGTGTATACTTTAAAACTTGCCCCATACAAATAGTGTGTCCAAATCTTCAAAGCATGAAGTATTACATATAGTTCCTATTCATGGAGAGGCCAATTTCTTTGAGATGGAGAAAGTTTCTTACTTTCAAATACAACTCATCTACCATCTTGAATCAACAACACCAACTACGATGCCACTAGCAATGGTTTCAAACTCAAAAGATTGCTATAGATCTATGACTAAAAAAATTAGGACATTTGAAACTACTTATTTCTATGCATCAAAAGCTTGTTGTTGTGCACTGACCAACATAGACTTTGGACTATTCAACAATAAATCTATCAAAGGTGCAGATATGTTTGAATAGCTAGCAATGAATATACAATAGAAGCCTGATAATCCTAAGAATGATGGTAATTAGCACTCATTCTGAGGAATTTGACCAATTGAGGATCACAAAAACTTTCTGTGAGTCCATTCTACTTCCATGTGTAGAAATATCTATCCTGAGTACTCATACTAATATAAACATAACTATGTCTTCTCCTTGTTGACATAGACAATATTCTCATCCAATATCTTAAAAACTATATGTAAGTGATATTCATGCTCTTTTAAACTCTTACCATAAACCAAAAAATCATCCACAAAATCAACTAGGATGAAAAATATCATTCGTTAGCATCATAAATGTACCTGGAGATTTAGTTAAACCAAAAGGCATTACAAAATAATCACAGTGACCAAATCTATTATGGAAAACTATTTTATGTTCATCAACAAACTTAAATCTCATCTCATGATAACCACTTTTAAGTCTATCTTACTATACACAATAACACCTCCTAGTGCACCGAGAATATCATCGATGAAGGGCATCGAATATTTACGCTTTATTGTAAAGTTATTAAATGTTTATAGTTTATATACATCCTAAAAAATCAATCCTTTTTGTGAACAAAAAGCATTGGGGACACAAAAGGTGAACAGTTTCTCGATCGTATGACGTACTTCTTCCAGATTAATTGTGGGAATTGAACTCATGAATTACTAAATAAGAGTATGATGGGCTAACCACTTGCCCTAAAAGCCATGGTTGAGGATTAATTCCTAATCCTCCCTCTTAGGGTGTTGCTCAACCATCTCCTGCCTATCATTTCTTGAGTCTTACATTTTTCCCTATCCAAACTTAGATATTGACTTTGATGACATTACCATGGAACCGAGAAAAGAATTGTTAACTTTGAGAAGTAATCAATTGGAGCAAGGTAAAAACAATCTAAATGATTCTAAACAAAAACTGAAGGAGTCATGCCCAAAGAACAAGATATATTTTGGAAAAACACATCGACTTAGGCCTCACCAGATTGACATTGGGGATTGGGTATTAGTATATGATGGTAACTTTGATACCCATTGTAATGCGATAAGGAAATCAACGAAGAGATGATTTGGGCCTTATGTGGTTGTGTCTATTTTTGAAAATTGCATGTATGGACTTTGGGAGTTTGATGGCAATCCTTTAAGATCTTTGATTTCAAGAAAGCACATAAAGTTGTTCAAGATGAGAATTAATACTGAGTAAAAGATTGATCAAGAGATGCTTGCTAATGAGGACACCAAAGATGAAGATAATGAATGGCTAGGTGAATGTATTTTATTTCAATTGTTTTATTTATTGTTGTTTCTATTCTATTTCCATTTTGTGCATTTCATTCATTGCATCCCATGAAAATTATGGCATAAAAATGAAATTTTAAATTATGAGATATTACAATTATGAACATTGATGGGGGAAGTATCTCAACCCCTTTGCAACAACGAAGCATCAATGACCTCCATAGGTACCCTTGTTTGAACTCTACACACCAAAAATGTTCTTTCTTAGCCCATATGCAGAGAACTCCAAAGAACTTTTGTGGACCTATTGTAGACACCAAGAGCTTTCCATAAAAACAAATTTCACTCAAAATGGATGCTTATACAAAGAGAAACAATGTCCACAAGATGAGCTAGTTGAAACCTCACAATTGTTGGTCAAACAGAGACCTCATTTCACTCTAGCAAACTTTTTTTTGAGAGTATATAGAGAATGAATCTCAAAATTGGGTTAACTTTATAGCAATCTAATACCTACCCAATGACACCAAAATCATAGCACCTTAAAACATATAGCAAAATAGTTCCAATAGAGCCTACACACAGAGAGATACCAATTATCCAACTTCACGAAAATGAATGTTTCTCCAAGACTACTAAGAAAATGCTTCAAAAAATTGTTAAGCATAAAATAGAATTTAATAGCTATCCAATGAGACAAGAATTACATCAAATGGATACATAACAAATCAGGGATAGAGAGTTAGAACATTGCCTACACATACACATAGATATGCCTACTCAAAGAAAACAAACAAGAAAGCAAGGGGCTTGCTTATTACAACTCCAACACTTAATGCTCACTTTACATAAGCTAAAACTCCAAGAAGATGGAATAAAAGAAGTTGGGATACATGCTCCTTTTATAGTAAGAAGTGTTCCCCCAAAATCTAGGAAGTACCTTTCCGAATTAGCCTCCTAGGTTGGAGGACTTAGTTGAGATGATTTGGGGAGTGGTTGAGTGATTTTTCCTAATGGAATCTCGTGGATTTTGGCTTTTTTTGATTGATCTATATTTCTATGATTTATTTTCCACGAATTTTTAGCTTGAAGCTTGATTTTTAACACTCCCCCTCAAGCTTCAATTCTTCGTCCTCATCCGAGCTGCTTCATGTTGATGCATTGCTTGAATTTTGAAATCTTCATTCCATCCAAAGAATTTGTAAACATGTCAGCAACTTGGTCCTTGGTACCAATAGGATGTACTCAGATTTACTTGGATATGACCTTTTCCTTTATGAGGTGATAGTGCAATTCAATATGCTTGGTTCTAGCATGATAGATAGGATTCGATGCTAGATGAATGCTACTCATATTGTCGCAAAAAATTGGATATGTGTCAACCTACAAATTAAGCTTCATAAATAACTTCTTAATCCACATTAGCTCACATGTGACTTAAGATCTATACTCAGCCTTGATGGAAGATAATAGCAGTGTGGATTGGTTCTTTGAAATCCATGAGATGATCTTGTTACCTAGCATGAGTAGGAAACCACTTGTACTTCTTCTATCTTCTTTAGAACTTGCCTAATCGGCATTGGAGTAAGATTTTAACTGCATATCATCATCAAATGAGTAGAACAATCCTTCATTTATAGTGGCCTTGAGATACTGTAGCATTCTTCTTGCAGCTTGCAAGTGTGTAGTCCTTGGACTATGCATAAACTATGATAACACTCCAAATCCATATGATATGTCGGGTCTAGTTACTGTGGCACAATTGAAAGAACCTACAATAGATCCATAAAAATTTGTTAAGATATCAAGCTCAACATGTGATGATCTAGGATAACACTTATCACTTTTCATTTCTCTGACATGTATAGTGGTCACGTCGGTATATGTAAGGGACACTTTATTGAGCTTTTTTAGATTTATCTACTGAGAGTGATGGCACATTTGTTTTCTTGTCAGCTCACTCATTCGCAGACATTAGGTTTTTCCTTATGTACTAGTCTTTATATATTGCACTGTTGTATTCTTGTTTTTATGTCATTCTTCTACATTCCTTTTATATAATAAACGAAGAAGAAGAAGAAGATCATTCTTCCTTGCCTCAATCTGTGTGTGTGCTTCTCCTTGATTGAGAGATTATGTGTGTGAGCTCTCATCCTTATCTCCTTCTTCATTACACGGTATCAGAGCTAGTGTGGCTATAGAGAGCACGTGGAGAAGGTCAACGGTGAAGAGTACGGGAGAAGACATGGAGAAAGCACGATTCACAAACGACCTCAGTTTGCTACAAAAATTGGCATGAAGGTAGATCAAAGTTTTGGAGCCATCTTGACCTCCATTTCAAGCTTGCAAGCTGGGGCCCATAGAAAAACCAAGTGAGTCTACAAAATTCTAACTTCCATCGTGTTTGAAAACACTTACATATTTTAGATCCAGAATTTGAAGTGATTTTGTGTACTGTTGATACACGAAAACTGTGTTTTTCTGAGATCGAACTGTCACATCATAGTGTAAAAGTGTTTAAGCAGAAGTTCTACTTGTAGTGTTTAGCAATGTTGTGAATAGCTGCAGAAATGGCAAACGTAGATGGAATGAGTTAGCTTACGAGTGATAAGCTAGACAAGAACAACTTCCATGCTTGGGGATTCAGGATGATGAATTTCTTGATGGGAAAAGGCTACCAGAAGTACATCGAAGGAGAGAATGAAAATGCTCTGCAGTTACTAGAGAGGAATCTGACTGTAGCCCAATTAAGAACATATGAAGAATGGAATCAAGTAGCACAAAAGGTAATGTATTGGCTATCTATAAGCATACATGATAGAAAGATTGGGCACATATAGGATGCCAAGACTCCGAAAGAGGCTTGGAATAGTTTGGTCACATTGTATGAGACCAATACAAAGGCACGTAAATTGCAACTCAAGAATGAGCTGTATCACTAGAGTAAAAGGGCATGTTGATAAGTGACTACACTCTGAAAATCAAAAGCATATGTGAGTCACTTGCATCTATTGGCGTGAGTGTAGATGATGATGATGATAAGGTGGAAGTATGCCGTCATGGTTTAGGAGCTGCATATAAGCAATTCAAACTTCTATACAAACCAGGGAAAATATTCTGAATTTTGCTGATCTAGTATCTGTGTTGATTATTGAAGAAAATAATCTTGGTGAGGATTCAAGCTCCCAAGGAAAACCCAGTTTTGAGCAGGTATTCTCCTTTGGAAGAGGAAGGGGCAGAGGTAGAGGCTTCGAAAGCGGAAGAGGGCACAATAACCAAGACCAAGGTCAACAACAGAATCATGCAGGAGGAAGAGGAGAGTTTTGAGGCAAGGAGAGCCAAAGAGGTCGCATAAATTTCCAAAGAAAGGATTCAGGTAATGACAGGAAAGGATGCTGGAATTGTGGTACTTTGAACATGATTGCAGGTTGAAAAATCAAAATAATAGAAGGCCGCAAAACAACTATGTGTCCACAAGTGCATATGATTCTAAGAAGCTGTTCATGGTTCAACATCACATGATTAATATGATGTTTGCTGGTGTTTCAAAATCAAATGATAATGTCTAGTATGTTGTTCAAGTGCTTCAAATCACATGACCAGTCATGCGGAATGGTTTAGTAGTTTGCAGAAATTGCAAGTTTCTAGATATGTTGAAACAAGTGATGACACATCACATCCTATTGAGCATACATGAAATATAGAACTTTCTATGGAGGATGGGAAGGTAAACCACCTTGCTGATGTGCTCCATGTTCCAATATAACAAAGAATCTAGTTTTTGTTGGATAAATGGTTGACCACGGATTACAAGTCAGGTTCAATGTTGATGGGTTATATGTAGAAGAGTACAAATAGGGTGGACAATTGATTGGCAAAGGAAACAAAGAGGGTAGGATGTTCACCTTAAATGTGAAAATTCCTAAAATGAATGCAACCATGTTTGCCAAAGTTGTAGGAGTTATTGCTAATATAGAGATCTGTCACAAACAGATTGGAGATGCAAACTTACAGAGGCTGAAACTGATGCAGTCAAAGGAGATTGTCCATGGACTACCAATTTTCAAGGTTGCAGCGATGCAAAAGGTATGTGCAGGATGTCAATTTAGTAAATAGTCAAGATCATCATTTTCGCATGACAAGCATGTTAGTGAGAATGTACTAGAAATAGTACATACAGATGTTTGGGGTCCTACAAAGACCACATCTATGGACAATTGCAAGTTTTATGTTACCTTCATTGATGACCATACACGAAAAGTGTGGGTATATTTCATGAAAGAGAAGAGTGAGGTGTTCACTCACGTCAAGAAATTTAAAGCTATGGTGTAAAAGCAGACAAGAAAGTATATTCAAATATTAAGATCTAATGGAGGAGGTGAATACATATCAAATGAGTTCAACAACTTTCTTAAAAGTCATGAAATTCGACGTCAGTTTTCATGTAGATACACACCACAAGAGAATGGCGTTGTTGAACGAAAAAATAGACATATTGTAGAAATAGCAAGAGCCTTGATGGCTGAGAAGAATATGCCTCATTGTTATTGGGAGAAGCTATGCATACTGCTGTATATAGCATAAACAAAACTCCAATTGCTTCTATACATCAAGTTACACCTAAAGAGAATTTTACAGGCAAAAGGCCAAAGTTATCACATATGAAAGTATTTGATTGTATTGCATATGTACATGTTCCAGATGAGTTGAGGACGAAGCTTGATCCAAAAGTAGAAAAGTGTATCTTCATTGGATACTCCCTTGAACAAAAGGGATATAAATGTTATAATCCACTCACACGACAGATGAAGAGGAGTAGAGTTGTTGTATTTGATGAAATGTCAAGCTTCTATGCAGATGCCAAAGATGGGCTTAATCTTGAATCAAATGACAAAGAAAATGCTAAAAAATTGAGTGCAAAATCTCAAGTTTTGAGTGGAATAGATGCATCACCAAGGAATAGTCTCAACTCAAATCTATGGATTGGAAGATTGCGTGGAAGTTTTAGTCCAACAAATTCATCAAATACATCCAAGAAAGGTAAAGAAAAGTTTTCTACTAGTAGTAAAACATGTGCACGTTTTTAAGAGGTTGATGGAGATTCAAGCGGTTCAGACAAGAGTCTTGATGAGGAACTTGGATTGCCCTCTGTGAAGATTCCAGGAGTAAGAAAGGCACATGCAGATGAAACAAGGAGAAGTGACCTAGGGCAAAGAAGATCTAGGAGGATGCAGAATTCAGTGCAACGTTTGATGTATGATAGTTGTATGGCTTGTCATTGTGCCTACATTACCAAGGTAATACAAGATGCTGAACCTTCTTGCTTTGAAGATGCAATTGGAAATGCAGATTGGAAAAAAGCTATGGATGAGGAGATGGCTTCACTTTATGGAAACGAAACATGGAAGCTGGTTCAATTGCCACAGGAAAGAAACCCATAGGCTGCAAGTGGCTTTACAAGGTACAACACAATGCTGATGGCATAGGCAGGTACAAAGCATGATTGGTAGCAAAAGGATATGCACAAATATATGGAATAGATTATGAAGAAACATTTAGCCCTGTAGCTAAAATGTCTGTTGCATTAGCTATAGCAAAAGGATGGACTTCACATCAGATGGATGTGAAGAATGCTTTCCTACATAGTGAGTTAAAGGAAGAAGTACACATGGACCACCCACAAGGATATGAAGATTCAAAGCATTTAGAATATATTTGCAGGTCGCAAAAGGCTTTGTATGGGCTGAAGCAAGCTCCTCGTGCATGGCATGCAAGGATTTCTAATTACTTAACCACCATTGGGTTTTTTATGTGTGATGCAGGTCATTCACTATATGCAAGGAAGGGTGATGATGGCATCAGAATTGTGGATATTTATGTTGATGACTTGATTGTAGGTGGTGATAATGAAGAAATCATTAAAGAGGTAACGCAACTTCTTATGCAAGAATTTGACATGAAAGATCTTGGCATGCTGTGCTATTTCTTGGGCATTGAGTTTATACATATAGAAATAGGTATATGGATGTCACAAAGGCAATATGCCTTGAATATGCTGCAAAAGTATGGTATGACTGATTGCAAGCCAATTTCTATGCCATTAGATCAGAATTTGAAGTTGGATACTACATCAGGTGAAGCATTGGAAAATGCTACTATGTACAGGAAAATTGTGGGAAGCTTGATATATCTCATAATTACAAGGCTTGATCTAAGCTACACTGTTGGACTTGGAAGTCCATTCATGGAGGTTCCCAGGAAGCTACATTTGGATGTTTTTAGGCACACTCTACATTATGTGAGTGCTACTGGATTATGCATTGTTTTATGAAGCTGGTGTAGATTTGCAGGCTCACAAATACACCGATGTAGATTGGGTTGGTAGCATTCCAGATAGAAGATCTACTAATGGTTTTCTATTCTCAATTGGGAGTGCAATTATTACATGGAGCAGTAAGAAGCAACCCACTGTTGCTTTGTCGAGTACAGAGGCTGAGTATAGAGGTGTTGCAATGATAGCATGTGAGGCATCATGGCTAGAGGTGCTGCTTGCAGATTTAGATGTGGAAGTGCAAAAGCCTATCACCATCTATTGTGATAATCTTAGCAGCATACAATTAGCAGGAAGCCCTATTTTTCATGCTAGAACAAATCATATCGAGGTACATTATCACCTCATCAGAGAGAAGGTATTAGCAGGTGATATTGATCTTGTTTATGTGAGAACATATGAGCAGGTTGCTAATATTTTCACTAAAGCACTTGGAGCAGAGAAGCTAAAGAAGTTTTGGAAGATGCTTGGATTAGAGGACATGGCTTTGAGCATGAGAGGGAGTGTTGAGATATCAAGCTCAGCATGTGATGATCCAGGATAACTCGTATCACTTTTCATTTCTCTGACATGTATAGTGGTCACACCGGTATATGTCAAGGACACTTTATTGAGCTTTATTAGATTTATCTACCGAGAGTGATGACACATTTGTTTTCTTGCGAACTCACTCATTCGCGGACATTAGGTTTTTCCTTATGTATTGGTCTTTATATATTGCACTTGTTGTATTCTTGTTTTTAGGTCATTCTTGTACATTCCTTTTATGTTATAGAAGAAGAAGAAGGTCATTCTTCCTTGCCTCAATCTGTGTGCGTGCTTCTCCTTGATTATGAGATTGTGTGTGTGAGTTGTATTCCCTATCTCCTTCCTCGTGACAAAAGTTACATCCTCTAATGGTTCTCCATCAATGGAGCTCAACTTTACATTATCTTCCATGGGATTTGAAATAGGCTTGCAATGTAGCATCCCAAACCTCTTAAGTAGGTCTAGAATATACTTGCTTTGTATGAGCATAATACCTTCTTCTTTGTATACAACTTCAATGCCAAGAAAATACATAGGATCTCCAAGATTAGAGATCCTGAACTCCTTTCCAAGCTTTGCCTTGATCTCATCAATGGCCTTTATATCATTACCTATAATGATAAGATCACCTACATACACACACATGTAGACTACAAGTTCTCCTCTTTGTTTGATGAAGAGAGATGGATCCACCTTGATTGTAACCATAATTGATCAAATAGTCCACCAATCTTTGGTTCCAAGCCCTTGGAGCTTGCTTTAGGCCATAAAGTGCCTTCTTTAACCTACAAACATGATGTGGAAACTTTTTATGAACAAAACCATGTGGTTGCTCCATGTATACTTCTTCCTCCAAGTCTCCATTGAGAAAGGCATTCTTGATATCCAATTGGAAGAGCTTCCATCCTTTGCTTGCAGCCATTGCAATGAGTTTCCTAATTGTGCTCATCTTTGCCATGGGGTTGAATGTCTCTTCAAAGTCTACTCCATATGTTTGTGCAGAACCCTTGGCAACCAATCTTGCTTTGAGCCTAGAAATAGATCCATCTGAATTCCTCTTTACTTTATACACCCATTTATTACCTATTATCTTCATGTTCTCCTTCTTGGGCACTAGAATCCATGTTTGATTCTCCTTAAGTGCGTCAATCTCTTCTTGCATTGCCTCTTTCCATTCGGTGTACCTGCGTGCATCTTCATAACAATTGGGCTCATGATCTTTTACTACTTTGTTCATATATGCATAATGTGTTGCCATGAAAGAATCATAAGTAACCTTTGGGTTGGATAATTAACCCTATAAGAATTTCTTTCTTCACCTTTTGGAGGAATAAACCTCCTTTGCCTTGGGTATGTGATCTCTTTCTTTGACGTGGCTTCTTTCTCAATCATGTGTTCTTCATTGTCTTCAACTTCATTGCCTTCTTCATCCAACTCCACCAATGTTTCCCTGCCTTTGTTGATTGATTGTACTTCATATCTTGATGAAGATCTCCCCCTCCATGGTGAGGTCATGCTTGAACTATCTTCATTGATGGAACACCTTGGGCCGCTTATCTCTAGGTTGATTTGTTCTTCATCATGTCCATGCTTTTCTTTTTCATATTCTTGCATACAATCATACTTCTTGTACCAAGGGAGTAACTCATCAAATGCTACATCCCTTGATATCCTCAAGTTCTTTGTGTTTGGGTTGAAGCACCTGTAACCTTTATGATCATTTGAATATCCTAAAAACACACACTTTTTCACCTTTGGTTGTAGCTTGTGCCTCAATTCACTTGGCACATGTTCATAACAAGTACATCCAAATATCTTCAAGTGCAAAAGATCACGTTTCTTACCATAATATGCTTTATATGGTGTCAAGCCATGGATACCTGAGGTAGGATCCCTATTCATAACATACATGATTATATTTGCTGCATCACTCCAAAACATGTTAGGTACATTCATCTCCTTAAGCATTGCTCTAGCAATCTCCACAATGTATCTATTCTTTCTCTCTGCTACCTCATTTTGTTGGGGTGTGTACCTGCATGTTACTTGCCTCTTGATGCCTTGATCCATTAAAAAATCAAAAAATTCATTGGAGAAATATTCTCCCCCTCCATCGGACCTTAGCTTCTTGATATATGTACCTGTTTCCTTCTCTACCATTGCCTTGAATGCTTTGAAACATCTAAACACATCTGATTTGTTTTTGATGAAATAAACCCAAAACATCCTTGTGCAATCATCTATAAGAGTGACAAAGTATTTGTTACCTCCAATGGATTTCTCTTTGGTTTTCCCCCACACATCTGTATGTATCAACTCCAATGGATGTTGGCTTATGTAGCCACTCTTCTTGAATGGAAGTCTCGCTTGCTTCCCTAGTTGACAAGATTCACATAAATGCTTCATACCTTGTCCTTGGAAGTTGGGAAGACCTTCAACCAGCCTCTTGAATTGTATTTCCCTCATTCTTTGTATGTTGATGCACTACAACAGATCGATGGTATACCGAGGTTTTTATCGAGGAAAATGAACGGGACTTTATTTGCCGCGACGCCGGTGTAAAGGTCGGTTTCCGCGTCGGTACCAAAGAGTCGGTATAGGCATCGGTGTAGACGTCGGTAAAAGCATCGGTATATGCGTCAGTATATGCGTCGGTATAAACGTCGATATATGCATCGGTAATCGGCTTCTGCTACATCGCCTCCTGGGTGTACCGACGGTTATTCCGATGATACTACTGGGAGTACCGTCGCTTATACCGACGACCATACCTGCAAAATTTTTTGTGGGCAAATGTTTTGTCTTTTGCTACAGCAACATTACCATGATGTTGCTGAACAAAAGACAATACACTCTGCCCAAAAAAATCGAGTACATGTGATGTGTACTCTAATGACAACCGAAATATGATTTCATGAAACAGAGTATTATTGTACATGCTCCTCTGTCATGGACTGTGAAGTGACTGGAGGACTGTCTCCCATCGTGCTCTGTAATAAAAGAACTCAAATAATTAGCATGCGATAAGAAAAATAATATAGGGAATAAATTAAAAAAAAACAAAAAATTAATACGTACAAGTCTTTTATTCAAAAGTCCTCTATTCTAGCATCCTCTTGAAGATCCAATGCACCGAGAATATCTATCTCTAAATTGATGGCTTCTAAATCGCTTGCTATGCTGGTTTCCTCCTGATCATCGTCTATTGCTTCGTCTTCTCGAACAATGACCTCTTCTTCTCGAACAATGATCTCTTCCTCCTCAACTATCGAATGAATCTCTGAGTCCACTAGAGATGGACTTTCTTCTACATCTGTATTTTCAAAAATTTGTCTACTACGTGGAGCGACTTGTAAAACAAATAGCCACTCTGGGTCTTTTGAATCTGGTATAAAAACAACTTGCTCACAGTAATCGGGAAGTACAAATGTATCCCTTTCATCTGTCCATAATCTTGTGGAGTCGACTTGAAGCAAACCGCTCTTATCTCGTCTCACTGTTGCGTTTCTTCCAGAGGTGACTACTTTGAACCATTTCACGTCAAAAACAAAGTAATCAAACTTTCTGAAAGATAGTTTCAAGATTTCTTGAATCACACCACAATAATCTAACTCGCCTTCTAGAGCATTATCATCTCTTGCACTCGCTCTACTTTTTTGCAAAAAATTCACCATCACTCCACTATCAAAAGTAGACCGGTTTTGATCGATTCGTGCGATTCGAAAGTGTCGTCCATGAGACCATAGTGCACCGTATTTGATATACTCCCAATCACATCCTTTTGCGAGTTCTTCTTCTTCTTTAGAGATATCTTCACCCGCTGCCTTTGCTTGTGAAACCGCTGCATCTAGCCATCTGCTCGTTGGAAAAGGTGGGAGAGGTCGAAGATTTTCTGGAAGAGGCAAAAATCGAGTGGAACGATTTCTTCGAAACTGAGCTCTTTCCTTTGCGTTAGTTTCCTTGGCAAGTTCATACCTTTCTAACCACTTTTGCATAGGCTCAGAGTTAACTATGCAAAACTTCATTGCCTTCTCTCTGAAAGCTGCATCCATTTTTCTTTGCAATCCTTTACCTTGTGGTTCATCGCCTACGAGACGAACATCTTCATCATCGCTCCATAAGCGAGGCATTTCGGGATCCGATATACGTAGAAACTCAATAATGAATACAAGAGATTCTTGTACAAGCCATCCCTCTGCCATGCTACCCTCTGGACGTGCTCTCTGTCGAACAAACCCTTTTAATGTCTTCATAAAGCGCTCTAAGAAGAACATCCATCGACTATGGACAGTTCCTGCTATTGCAACTTCATTTACTACATGAACCAGTAAATGAAGTTGAATAGTGAGAATACTTGTGGGAAAGTATTTCTCTACCATACAAACAACCTCGATAGCATTGAGTTTTGCACTCTCTATGCTATCTCTATTTATCTCTTTAGAAGATATCCACCGTACTAAAGAACTAATTTTATAAATGGTTTTTCGTACATCCTCTGAAAGACAATCTTTTAGGGCTACAGGAAGCACAAACTGTAAAAACTTGTGCCAATCATGAGACTTGAGTCCTGCAAGATCATCGTTTCGTGTGAAAGCAGTCTTTAGACATCTCATGCATCCAGTAGGTGTACAAACTCTGAAATTGTTTTCTTCACTGGCTGCTCTTCCATCCTGCGAAGCACCCAAGGAGCTCTTGGTAACGATATTGTTCCGTTGGCCTTAGTAATTGCCCACAACTCTCGCATACGACCTCGCTCTTCTAGGTCGTCCCTTTGTGCTTTGCTTTCTTTCTTTCCGATCAAAGTTTTCCAAAGCATCTCTCCCACATTCTTGAAAATATGCATCGGGTCTACCAAATGATTGATCACCAATTCACTCCAATAAGGGAGTTCATGAAAAATGGACAACCGTTTCATGCCAGCAACTGGATTTTCTGAATCCCACAGTTGTTTCCAATCGCCAGCTTTCATTCGGTGTTGCGCTTGTCGGCCAATTTGTCTTTCACGTAAAACATGCCCATCAGGCAAATATCTATGATGTCCTTCATAGACAGTTTTACGTAGTGCTTTGGAATAGCGTGCTTCGAGTCGTGCTCCGCATAAAGGACAAGCATGGTAACCCGAAATCGATAAACCTGAACATTCACCATAACCAGGCCAATCATGCATTGTCCACATAATTATGCCTTGCACTCGCACGTCTCGTCTTCTTATAGGTTGAGACATGTCACGCATAGTGATCCCATCCCATAAAATGCGTAGTTCTTCCACAAGTGGTGCAAGATATACATCCATGTTTTTTACCTTATACTTACCTGGTATAATAAGAGTTAATAATAAATGACCTTTCTTTGTGGCCAACCATGGTGGGATATTATAATTGACCAAACATACATGCCATGTGCTCCATGAAGAACTGCATAATCCAAATGGATTCACTCCATCCATAGCTAGGCCTAGACGTATGGACCGAGGCTCACTAGCAAACTCAGGCCACTTACTATCTATGTGCTTCCAAGCATCAGAGTCAGCTGGCACTCGCATTAAATTATCTGTAGACCTGCTCTTTGTATGCCATGACCTTAACTCAGCTATAGATTTGCATCTAAACATGTTCTTAACTCGTGGAATGATAGGAAAGTGGCGAAGAACCTTTGCAGGGATTGCTTCGCCTATAACGTCTTCTCTAAATCTATTTGCTCCACACTTTGGACATACGTGGAGATGCCCATACTCATTCCAAAAGAGAATGCAATCATTCGGACAAGCATGAATTTTCGTATAATCCATTCCAATGGACTGTAAAAGTTTTTTCGCATCTCCACGTGTTGGAGGCATGTCATTGCCCTCTGACAAAATTTGATCTTTAAGAAGTCTGCAATAAGCAATTAAAATGATATTAGTAAATGAAGTTATTGTGATACAACAATGAAAGCCAATTTGTTCTCCACTTACCTGAACAATTCAGTGACACTACTATCTGACCATCCATAAATGGATTGCAGATTGAGCATCGCGAGTGAAGCACGTAGTACAGATATCTTTGCTCCATTGTAAAGTGGTAAACGAGCTAATCTTTGCATGTTTTCATATTCTTCATCAACTTCTGATCGTGGAATTTCTGTTGTGTCCATGAAACTCTCGTCGACACCTTCTTCACCATCATGATCTTCGTCCATCTCATAAAATGCTTCAAGCATCTCTTCCATATATTCATTCTGTGTAATATTATTAGTGCTTGCTTCTACGTCTAAGTCCTTTTTTGCTCTCTTTTGTCCACGAGATGTTACCGGTGCAATGTCGTTTGGGTCCATCTACTCACCTGGGGGACCATGCAAATGATAGCGTAGGTTTTCCAGTCGACTCCTATCAAAGGATCCATCTCTCTAACATGTGCAGTACAAATCCATCGTTTCCGATAAATTTGATACTTGCACTGTGTGCAAGGACATGCCATTCTCTCTTCAAGATCCAAAGAAGCCATCTGCTACAATATGGACATTTTAGAACATTTTAGAACATTTCTTTTTTTATTAAACCTAAAAATCTAACTCTTAAAGACCTAAATACTTAAATACCTAAAAGAACTTAAAATCCTAGTTTTAAAACCCTAATCTATATAGCTATCCTATTTTATCTATATATTCGGATTTTTTCTTGATTGATCCTATTTTATATATTTATTTATTTATTTATTCAGATTTTTTCCTCTTAATTAAGTTATATGTATGCCTAAACCCTAAAACCCTAATTTTAAAGATATAGACGTAAATTATGTATATTTCTATACACATGTGTATATATATGTATATATGTATTATATGTGTATGTGTATGTGTGTATATATGTTATGTACGTGTTAAAACCCTAAAACCCTAATCCAAATGACCTAGAACTAAAATATGTATATATATGTATGCATGTGTATATATATGTGTATATGTATATATATGTGAATATAGATAGGTATATAAGTATGTGTGTTTGTGTATTTATATATTTATTTATATATTCAAATTTTTTCTTTACTTAATTATATTTAATTATATATATTTAATTAAATAATCTAAAACACTAGTTCTTTTTATATTTATTTATGTATATAATTATCTTATTATATATATATATTTATTTATATATTCAAATTTTTTTTCTTATGTAATCCTATTTTTATATATTTAATTATAAATATTTAATTAAATTATTTAAAACACTAGTTCTTTTTATATCTATATATGTATATAATTATCTTATTTTATATATATATTTATTCATATATTCAGATTTTTTTTCCTTACGTAATCCTATTTTAATATATTTAATTTTATATATTTAATTATATATATTTAATTAAATAATTTAAAACACTAGTTCTTTTTATTTTTATTTATGTATATAATTATCTTATTATATATATATATATTTATTGATATATTCAGATTTTTTTCCTTACATAATCCTATTTTTATATATTTAATTTTATATATTTAATTTTATATATTTAATTATAAATATTTAATTAAATTATTTAAAACACTAGTTCTTTTTATATTTATTTATGTATATAATTATCTTATTATATATATATATATTTATTGATATCTTCAGATTTTTTTCCTTACGTAATCCTATTTTTATATATTTAATTTTATATATTTATTATATATATTTAATTAAAACCCTAATCTTAAAATTCTAGATCTGAAATACTAAACCCTAAAACCCTAATCTTAAATATGTAGACCTAAAATGTGTATATTTCTGTATACATGTGTATATACATGTATATATGTATTACATGTGCATGTGTATGTGTGCATATATCTTATCTAGGTGTTATAAACCTAAAACCCTAATCTTAAAGATTTAAATATAAAATATGTATATTTTTGTATGCATGTGTATCTACATGTATGTATGTATTATATGTATATGTGTGTTTGTGTATATATGTAATCTATGTATTAAAATCCTAAACCCTAATCAGAAAGACTTAGACTTAAATCTGAAATTCTAAACCCTAAAACCCTAATCTTAAATATGTAGACCTAAAATATGTATATTTTTGTATACATGTGTATATACATGTATATATGTATTACATGTGCATGTGTATGTGTGCATATATCTTATGTAGGTGTTATAACCCTAAAACCCTAATCTTAAAGATTTAAATCTAAAATATGTATATTTTTGTATGCATGTGTATGTACATGTATGTATGTATTATATGTATATGTGTGCTTGTGTATATATGTTATCTACGTATTAAAATCCTAAAACCCTAATCAGAAAGACTTAGACTTAAATCTGAAATACTAAACCCTAAAAACCTAATCTTAAATATCTAGACCTAAAATATGTATATTTCTGTATACATGTGTATATACATGTATATATGTATTACATGTGTATGTGTATGTGTGCATATATGTTATGTAGGTGTTATAACCCTAAAACCCTAATCTTAAAGATTTAAATCTAAAATATGTATATTTTTGTATGCATGTGTATCTACATGTATGTATGTATTATATGTATATGTGTGTTTGTGTATATATGTTATCTACATATTAAAATCCTAAAGCCCTAATCAGAAAGACTTAGATTTAAATATGAAATACTAAACCCTAAAACCCTAATCTTAAATATCTAGACCTAAAATATGTATATTTCTGTATACATGTGTATATACATGTATATATGTATTATATTTGTATGTGTATGTGTGCATATATGTTATGTAGGTGTTATAACCCTAAAACCCTAATCTTAAAGATTTAAATCTAAAATATGTATATTTTTGTATGCATGTGTATCTACATGTATGTATGTATTATATGTATATGAGTGTTTGTGTATATATGTTATCTATGTATTAAAATCGTAAAACCCTAATCAGAAAGACTTAGACTTAAATCTGAAATACTAAACCCTAAAACCCTAATCTTAAATATCTAGACCTAAAACCCTAAAACCCTAATCTTAAATATTTAACCCTAAAACCCTAATCCTATTTAAAACCCTAAAACCCTAATCTTAAATATTTAACCCTAAAACCCTAATCCTATTTTTATATATTTTGATTTAAAACAAAAACTTCAAAATAAAAATAGGATTATATGTGTGTATGTATGCATGTGTGTATATATGTGTGTGTATGTATGCATGTGTACATGTGTGTGTGTATGTATACATGTGTATACATGTGTGTGTATGTGTATGTGTGTGTATGTAGGCATGTATGTGTGTGCATGTGTGTGTACATGTGTGTATGTATGCATGCATGTATGTGTATGTGTGTGTATGTGTATGCATGTGTATACATGTGTGTGTATGTATACATGCATGTGTGTATATGTGTGTATGTATGCATGTGTGTATATATGTGTGTATGCATGCATGCCGGTATATGTGTGTGTATGTATGCATGCATGTGTGTATATGTGTGTATATATGCGTGTGTGTATGTATGTGTGTATATGTGTGTGTGTGTGTATGTATGCATATGTGTATATATGTGTGTGTATGTATGTGTGTATGCATGTGTGTGTATGTATGCATGTGTGTAAATTTATGTGTGTGTGTATGCATGCATATGTGTATATGTGTGTGTATGTAAGCATGCACGTGTGTATAGGTGTGTGTATGTAAGCATGCATGTGTGTACATGTATGTGTGTATGTATGCATGTGTAAATTAATGTGTATCTTCCTTTCTCTTCTCTCTCTCTTTCTTTCTCTCTCTCTTTCTCTCTCTTTCTCTCTCTCTCTCTCTCTCTCTCTCTCTTTCTCCTTCTCTCTCTATCAATAGCGAATAAAAGAATCACTTACAAGTATGTCTCTCTTTGAATCGTTGTCGTCAAAGCATAATGTAGGTCATCTCTCGTCCAATTCCAAACAATCGACGCCAACGAACTTCTGCAAAATCAACGAAAAGAGAAATTAGAAACCCTAAAGCATAGAGAAACACAAATGCTAACAGTTTGCGCAACACTTACCAAGATGTGAGAGCTAAGCTGAGAGAGTGTGTGTGTGTGTAGAGAGAGAGATCCGTGTGTGTGTGTGTGTGCACAAGACAATGCAGGTTCACGCGTGCAAGTTCGACAGTAGACCGATAGTACTCAAACACGCGCAGACATGTGAAGTTTTGCTCTCGGGTTCGCGGTATGTTTAAAAATTCGCCGCTGGTATAGGTGCCGGTATGGACGTCGGTATACGCGTCGGTAGTTGCCAGTAAATTACCGACGCTTATACCGACGCTCATACCGATGCCTATACCGATGCTTATACCGGCAGCTGCGGGCCACACCGACGATCCGTTTAAAATGGTCATACCGACGGTCACTTGATCGTCGGTATCTCTTAGTCAGATTTTCCGAGGGCTATACCGACGCCGACTATGACCATCGGTATATGCAGCGTCGGTATGCCCCTCATATGTTGTAGTGGAAGTTATATATTTCGATAATGAAGCATGTACAAGAGTGTGGCAAACCACTGTCATATATGACGCTTTTACAAAATGTGGCAAAGCAATGTATTGCCATATGAAAATCAAATACAAAATATTGGTCTTCCACTCCCATACACATGCAAAGAACGTTCCATATCAACAGTCTTGCAACAAAGAACATTAATGGAATGAGATAAATTCACATGAAAATTACAAACAAGTAAAAACCAAGTTTATAAATTAATTACCTCATCGCAAACGCTCCCATGAAACTACCGCACCGCGTCCCTCCAAGCCCTGCAATAGTGCAGTCAACCCATGACTATATCCATAAGACTCCTCCGTTCGTGTTGGAGGACGACCCATTGCCAGCTCCTGAAACAAATATAAAAAGATTAGAGAAATATTTAACACAAATAAATTCAATAAATGAAATGGTACTTACAAACTCATGACCCATCGTGTCATATCCGCTGCTGCCCAAATTTGACGGTCCAATCGTGTCTAGACGTGTGGCTGCGGCATTTCGCTGCTTGCGATATCGATCAGGAGTCTGTTGTTGCTCATCACGAATCATGTCCCACTCCTCATCATCTAACCACACCGGCTTTGGTAAGCCTTCTCTAAATGCATCACGAGCCTTCGATCGTCGATGCGACATGACCTCACAAGCGGTATGCAGAATCCACTCTAAACTGACAATCGACTGTCCATCGGCTGGTCGGAACTCCTGGTAAATCCTCTGTGTGATATAGTTCTTCCGATCTTTATCCTATTCACTCCATTTCAGCATGATGGAGTGTCCAAACTGGATGGAGCAAAGCTATCGTATGCGTGCACGCATTGCTTTGCCAGCCGCATCCATCACCGGAGCTCCATCTCGGATACTATACACCTTGGAGTCATCATGGTCATGAGCACCCCAAGGTGTACGTGGTGTACTGTGTGGTGTACTACGTGGTGTACTGCATGGTGTACTGCGTGGCGTACCTACATCTGAGGTACTCGCTCTTCTAGGTCGTCCCTTTGTGCTTTGCTTTCTTTCTTTTCGATCAAAGTTTTCCAAAGCATCTCTCCCACATTCTTGAAAATATGCATCGGGTCTACCAAATGATTGATCACCAATTCACTCCAATAAGGGAGTTCATGAAAAATGGACAACCATTTCATGCCAGCAACTGGATTTTCTGAATCCCACAGTTGTTTCCAATCGCTAGCTTTCATTTGGTGTTGCGCTTGTCGACCAATTTGTCCTTCACGTAAAACATGCCCATCAGGAAAATATCTATGATGTCCTTCATAGATAGTTTTACGTAGTGCTTTGGAATAGCGTGCTTCAAGTCATGGTCCGCATAAAGGACAAGCATGGTAACCCGAAATCGATAAACCTGAACATTCACCATAACCAGGCCAATCATGCATTGTCCACATAAGTATGCCTTGCACTCGCACGTCTCATCTTCTTATAGGTTGAGACATGTCACGCACAGTGATCCCATCCCATAAAATGCGCAGTTCTTCCACAAGTGGTGCAAGATATACATCCATGTTTTTTACCTTATACTTACCTCGTACAATAAGAGCTAATAATAAATGACCTTTCTTTGTGGCCAACCATGGTGGGATATTATAATTGACCAAACATACAGGCCATGTGCTCCATGAAGAATTGCGTAATCCAAATGGATTCACTCCATCCATAGCTAGGGCTAGACGTATGGACCGAGGCTCACTAACAAACTCTGGCCACTTACTATCTATGTGCTTCCAAGCATCAGAGTCAGCTGGCACTCGCATTACATTATCTATAGACCTGCTCTTTGTATGCCATGACATTAACTCAGCTATAGATTTGCATCTAAACATGTTCTTAATTCGTGGAATGATAGGAAAGTGGCAAAGAAGCTTTGCGGGGATTGTTCGCCTATAACGTCTTCTTTAAATCTATTTGCTCCACACTTTGGACATACGTGGAGATGCTCATACTCATTTCGAAAGAGAATACAATCATTCGGACAAGCATGAATTTTCGTATAATCCATTCCAATGGACTGTAAAAGTTTTTTCGCATCTCCACCTGTTGGAGGCATGTCATTGCCCTCTGGCAAAATTTGATCTTTAAGAAGCCTGCAATAAGCAATTAAAATGATATTAGTAAATGAAGTTATTGTGATACAACAATGAAAGCCAATTTGTTCTCCACTTACCTGAACAATTCAGTGACACTACTATCTGACCATCCATAAATGGATTGCAGATTGAGCATCGCGAGTGAAGCATGTAGTACATATATCTTTGCTCCATTGTAAAGTGGTAAACGAGCTAATCTTCGCATGTTTTCATATTCTTCATCAACTTCTGATCGTGGAATTTCTGTTGTGTCCATGAAACTCTCGTCGACACCCTCTTCACCATCATGATCTTCGTCCATCTCATAAAATGCTTCAAGCATCTCTTCCATATGTTCATTCTGTGTAATATTATTAGTGCTTGCTTCTACGTCTAAGTCCTTTTTTGCTCTCTTTTGTCCACAAGATGTTACCGGTGCAATGCCGTTTGGGTCCATCTGCTCACCTGGGGGACCATGCGAATGATAGCATAGGTTTTCCAGTCGACTCCTATCAAAGGATCCATACTCTCTAACATGTGCAGTACAAATCCGTCGTTTCCAATAAATTTGATACTTGCATTGTGTGCAAGGACATGCCATTCTCTCTTCAGGATCCAAAGAAGCCATCTGCTACAATATGGATATTTTAGAACATTTTAGAACATTTGTTTTTATATTAAACCTAAAAATCTAACTCTTAAAGATCCTAAATACTTAAATACCTAAAAAAACTTAAAATCCTAGTTTTAAAACCCTAATCTATATAGCTATCCTATTTTATCTATATATTCGGATTCTTTCTTGATTGATCCTATTTTATATATATATTTATTTATTTATTCAGATTTTTTTCCTCTTAATTAAGTTATATGTATGCCTAAACCCTAAAACCCTAATTTTAAAGATATAGACCTAAATTATGTATATTTCTATACACATGTGTATATACATGTATATATGTACTATATGTGTATGTGTATGTGTGTATATATGTTATGTACGTGCTGAAACCCTAAAAACCTAATCCAAATGACCTAGAACTAAAACATGTATATATATGTATGCATGTGTATATATATGTGTATATGTATATATATGTGAATATAGATAGGTATATAATTATGTGTGTTTGTGTATTTATATATTTATTTATATATTCAGATTTTTTCTTTTCTTAATTGTATTTAATTATATATATTTAATTAAATAATTTAAAACACTAGTTCTTTTTATATTTATTTATGTATATAATTATCTTATTAAATATATATATATATTTATTTATATATTCAGATTTTTTTTCTTACGTAATCCTATTTTTATATATTTAATTTTATATATTTAATTATAAATATTTAATTAAATTATTTAAAACACTAGTTCTTTTTATGTTTATTTATGTATATAATTATCTTATTTTATATATATATTTATTCATATATTCAGATTTTTTTTCCTTACGTAATCCTATTTTTATATATTTAATTTTATATATTTAATGAAACTATTTAAAACACTAGTTCTTTTTAAATTTATTTATGTATATAATTATCTTATTTTATATATATCTTTATTCATATATTCAGATTTTTTTCCCTTACGTAATCCTATTTTTATATATTTAATTTTATATAGTTAATTAAATTATTTAAAACACTAGTTCTTTTTATTTTTATTTATGTATATAATTATCTTATTTTATATATACATTTATTTATATATTCAAAATTTTTTTCCTTACATAATCCTAGTTTTATATATTTAATTTTATATATTTAATTAAATTATTTAAAACACTAGTTCTTTTTATATTTATTTATGTATATAATTATCTTATTTTATATATATCTTTATTCATATATTCAGATTTTTTTCCCTTACGTAATCCTATTTTTATATATTTAATTTTATATATTTAATTATATATATTTAATTAAAACCCTAATCTTAAAATTCTAGATCTGAAATACTAAACCCTAAAACCCTAATCTTAAATATGTAGACCTAAAATATGTATATTTCTGTATACATGTGTATATACATGTATATATGTATTACATGTGCATGTGTATGTGTGCATATATCTTATGTAGGTGTTATAAACCTAAAAACCCTAATCTTAAAGATTTAAATCTAAAATATGTATATTTATGTATGCATGTGTATCTACATGTATATATGTATTATATGTATATGTGTGTTTGTGTATATATGTAATCTACGTATTAAAATCCTAAAACCCTAATAAAAAAGACTTAGACTTAAATCTGAAATACTAAACCCTAAAACCCTAATCTTAAATATGTAGACCTAAAATATGTATATTTCTATATACATGTGTATATGTATTACATGTGCATGTGTATGTGTGCATATATCTTATGTAGGTGTTATAACCATAAAACCCTAATCTTAAAGATTTAAATATAAAATATGTATATTTTTGTATGCGTGTGTATCTACATGTATGTATGTATTATATGTATATGTGTGCTTGTGTATATATGTTATCTACGTATTAAAATCCTAAAACCCTAATCAGAAAGACTTAGACTTAAATCTGAAATACTAAACCCTAAAACCCTAATCTTAAATATCTAGACCTAAAATATGTATATTTCTGTATACATGTGTATATACATGTATATGTGTATTACATGTGTATGTATATGTGTGCATATATGTTATGTAGGTGTTATAACCCTAAAACCCTAATCTTAAATATTTAAATCTTAAATATGTATATTTTTGTATGCATGTGTATCTACATGTATGTATGTATTATATGTATATGTGTGTTTGTGTATATATTTTATCTACGTATTAAAATCCTAAGACCCTGATAAAAAAGACTTAGATTTAAATATGAAATACTAAGCCCTAAAACCCTAATCTTAAATATCTAGACCTAAAATATGTATATTTCTATATACATGTGTATATACATGTATATATGTATTAGATGTGTATGTGTATGTGTGCATATATGTTATGTAGGTGTTATAACCCTAAAACCCTAATCTTAAAGATTTAAATCTAAAATATGTATATTTTTATATGCATGTGTATCTACATGTATGTATGTATTATATGTATATGTGTGTTTGTGTATATATGTTATCTACGTATTAAAATCCTAAAACCCTAATAAGAAAGACTTAGACTTAAATCTGAAATACTAAACCCTAAAACCCTAATCTTAAATATCTAGACCTAAAACCCTAAAACCCTAATCTTAAATATTTAACCCTAAAACCCTAATCCTATTTAAAACCCTAAAACCCTAATCTTAAATATTTAACCCTAAAACCCTAATCCTATTTTTATATATTTGATGTAAAACAAAAACTTCAAAATAAAAATAGGATTATATGTGTGTATGTATGCATGTGTGTATATATGTGTGTGTATGTATGCATGTGTACATGTGTGTGTGTGTGTATGTATACATGTGTATACATGTGTGTGTATGTGTATGTGTGTGTATGTGTATGTGTGTGTATGTAGGCATGCATGTGTGTGCATGTGTGTGTACGTGTGTGTATGTATGCATGCATGTATGTGTATGTGTGTGTATGTGTATGCCTGTGTATACATGTGTGTGTATGTATACATGCATGTGTGTATATGTGTGTATGTATGCATGTGTGTATATATGTGTGTATGCATGCATGCCGGTATATGTGTGTGTATGTATGCATGCATGTGTATATGTGTGTATATACGTGTGTGTATGTATGTGTGTATATGTGTGTGTGTATGTGTATGTATGCATATGTGTATATATGTGTGTGTATGTATGTGTGTATGCATGTGTGTGTATGTATGCATGTGTGTAAATTTATGTGTGTGTGTATGCATGCATATGTGTATATGTGTGTGTGTATGTAAGCATGCATGTGTGTATAGCTGTGTGTATGTAAGCGTGCATGTGTGTACATGTATGTGTGTATGTATGCATGTGTAAATTAATGTGTATCTTCCTTTCTCTTCTCTCTCTCTTTCTTTCTCTCTCTCTCTCTCTCTCTCTTTCTCTCTCTCTCTCTCTCTCTCGCTCTCTCTCTCCTTCTCTCTCTCTCCTTCTCTCTCTATCAATAGCGAAAAAAAGAATCACTTACAAGTATGTCTCTCTTTGAATCGTTGTCGTCAAAGCATAATGTAGGTCGTCTCTCATCCAATTCCAAACAATCGACGCCAACGAACTTCTGCAAAATCAACGAAAAGAGAAATTAGAAACCCTAAAGCATAGAGAAACACAAATGCTAACAATACGCGCAACACTTACCAAGATGTGAGAGCTAAGCCGAGAGAGAGTGTGTGTGTGTAGAGAGAGAGATCCGTGTGTGTGTGTGCACAAGACAATGCGGATTCGCACGCGCAAGTTCGACAGTACTCAAACACGCGCAAAAATGTGAAGTTTTGCTCTCGGGTTCGCGGTATGTTTAAAAATTCACCGCCGGTATAGGCGCCGGTATGGACGTCGGTAGATGCCAGTAAATTACCGATGCTTATACCGACGCTCATACCGATGCATATTGTTGCCCCAGGTACCACAGACGCACGAACGCAGAGAATAACAGACGTACGAACGCAGAGAAAAAAATACTCAAAGACAGAAAGAGATAAGAGACGACACCAAATTGGGTACAATCTCCCCCCACATGCTCTGATGGACACTCTACCAGAGCATGCGTATTTATAGTAAATTCCTATTACGTCCTGAATAGAAGATACATGAGGGCCGCGCTCCAAAAAGCGTGTTTTTGCTTTATTTACAAGTTCGTAATTTTCTATTTTTACAAAAACATCGCTTTCTAAAGCGATCCATTATTTTTTACAAAAATTACTAAAAATAACCATCTTCTAAAAATATTCTTCTAAATATCTCCAAGTCCATGCGCGTTCACACCCTCATGGATCTTCACCTGCTAAATCAAAACACAAAACACATTAAAATCCTCAAGGCATTACACCTTCATTCCAAATATCCCATAAAGTATAACATGCCGCCCAGTTGACGAGCAACTGACCTCAGTTGATAAAAAATAAAATAGACATGGATGGCCAATCACATGTCGCATCACTGAACAATCATAGGCATGTGCCATGTAAATAAAAAAAACATGCATGGAACTGGAAAACTAGAATTTAATGTGATTGTGAATGATAAGCAGAAATCAAATGATGATAATGTGGAATTAGTGATGTTTTGTGAATCCATTGTGATTCTTTGAATGAATGATTTTTATATTTAATCAAATATCTATGGTATTGATTACCTGTGCGTGTAGTAGTAACATCATGATCAAGTATTTTTTCTGGAATTAAAACTTCAGCATCCTCTTCTAACAATGGAGGATCATCCAAAATAGGAATGAGTGGTAAAATTCCTTTAAATGGTTTCAATAAACTGATATGAAAAGAATTATGAATATTCCAATGAGAAGGTATATCTAATCTAAAAGCATTCTCATTAATTTTTTGAATAATACGAAAAGGTCCATAATAACGTGGTGCAAGTTTTACCTTAGGATGTTGTAGAATATTTTTCAAACGTCGTTTAATTATGCGTAACCAAACATAATCATTTTCATTAAATTGTTTAGCTGCTCGTTTCTTATTAATATTACGGGTATAACATTCTTGACTCTTTTTAATATGCTCATGAACCTCATGAAGTATAGAAATATGATCTTGTGAAAAAGAATCAGCCATAGGTATGTCAGTTTGAATGATAGACATGGGAGTAGGAAGCTTTTTACCATACACAATTTCATTTGGTGCACGTCCAGTAGTGGTATGTGTTGTGTTATTATATGCAAATTGGAGTAAAGAAAGTTTCTCATCCCAATTAGTTGGATTATCTAAAGAATAACAATGTAATAGATCCAAAATAGTACTATTCGTAGCTTCACTTTGCCCATTACTTTCAGGATGAAATGCAGAACTAAAATCTATTTTAGAGCCTAAATTTTTAAATAATGCAACCCAAAAGTGATTACAAAAACAAACATCACGATCGGATAAAATTAATTTTGGAAAACCATGATGTGGAAAAATACATTTAATAAATAATTTGGCAGCTTGAGGTGCAGAAAGAGTTTTCGTACAAGGAATGAAATATGCTTGTTTACTAAACCTATCAACAATTGTCCAAATCATATCATGATGTGATGAAGTTGTCGGAAGCCGAGTAATAAAATCCATAGAAATTTGTTCCCATGGCCCATTAGGTATGGGAAGTGGCATTAATAATCCAAATGCTTTACCATAATGTCTTTTGACACGTTGACAAACAATGCATTGGGAAACATATTGTGGAATATCCTTTTCCATATTTGGCCAAAAGAAGAATTCTTTACATGTAGAAACATTACTTTGTATGCCCCTATGACCCATATATGGTGGTTCATGCATCTCTTTCATAACAAATTCTTTAAAATCTTGTGTAATACATAGCTTATGATCAAAATACAAGAATCCATTATGAAATGTGTAATGGTCTTCACTAAATGTAGTAGAATTATTGAAAGCATTCCATGTTTGTGAGAAATATAAATCAGATGCATAGGTAGGAATCATGTCATGAAATGAATGAATATGAACCACAGAAATGTTATTAATAAAAACAATATTTGTTTGTGGGGATGGAAAACGACTCAGGGCATCAGCTACAACATTAGCTTTGCCAGGTTGATATTGAATCATAGGCTGAAAATTTTGTATGTATGAAGCCCATTTGATATGTCGATATGAAATCAATGGTTGATTGAGTAAATGTTTAATAGCTTGTTGGTCGGTTTTGATTATGACTTCTGTACCCATGAGATAATGTTTCCAAATTTTTAAAGCATGTACAACTGCCAAAAGTTCTTTATCATATGTACTGTAGTTCTTTTCAGAAGGTTTAAGCTTCCTACTTTCAAATGCAATGGGATGATCATTTTGCATCAATACAACACCTATACTTGAGCCACTAGCATCTGTAACTACATGGAAAGGTTGTGTAAAATCAGGTAATTGCAAAACAGGTGCATGAGAAAGTGATTGTTTAAGTTTTTCAAAAGATTGTTGTTGTGGCAATCCCCATGCAAATTTTAACTTTTTCTTTAATAATAAAGTGAGTGGGAGGGCTAAATAAGAAAAACCTTTTACAAACTTTCTATAAAAACTAGCTAATCCAAGAAAAGAGCGAACATCATTCACCGATTGTGGTATAGGCCATTCTTTAATTACTTTAATCTTCTTTGGATCTACATGAACTCCTTGACTTGAAACAATATGGCCTAAGTACTCTAATTCTCTTTGGAAAAAGTAACTCTTTTCAGGATTTGCATAAAGTTGGTTGGTGCGTAACAAATTAAAAACTATTGCTAAATGCTCTTCATGGTCATCATCATTCTTACTATAGACAAGTATGTCATCGAAGAAAACAAGAACAAAAGCTTGGTATTCAAGAAAATTATTATTCATCATGCGTGCAAATGTAGCAGGTGCATTGGTAAGTCCAAAAGGCATTACCATGAATTCAAAGTGACCAGTCTGAGTTCGAAAGGCAGTCTTAAAAATATCATTTGGTGACATTCTTATTTGATGATACCCAGATTTAAGATCAATTTTACTAAAGACACGTGCTCCACGAAGTTTATCTAATAAATCATCTATCCTAGGAATAGGATATCTATTTTTTATTGTGATCTTATTGAGTGCTCTATAATCAATGCACATCCTATAAGTCTTGTTCTTCTTCTCTACTAAAAGAACAGGTGCTCCAAAGAAGGGAGAAGAACTAGGCCTGATAAGTCCTTTGTGAAGTAAATCCTTAACTTGATTGGTTATTTCTTGTTGATGCAAAGGTCCATGCCTATAAGGTGCTTTATGGGGAGGAGAACTACCAGGAATTAAGTCTATACTATGATCAAGGGATCCTCTCGAAGGTGGTAGTTTAGAAGGAAAATCAGCCATAAAACAATCCTTATAAGAATCCATAAATGATTTATGGGTATTAGGAAGTGTATGTATATAATCGACTATGTTATTGACCAAAACAATACATGAATTGTAGCCTTTTCGGAATGCACGTTTTACTTGTGTATGACTAATTAATGGGAATGGTTGGAAATCATGTATTGCAGACAAACAGATATCTTGATTGTTAAACTTAAAACGCATGGTGTGTGTATGATAATCAATGCATGGATTATAATGGTGACGAAAAGGCATACCAAGTATAACATCATAGGACTGCAAAGGAGCAATTAAGAATGTGCATTTATCCATGTATGAGCCTATACAAATTTGAACATTATGCACTTCACTTGTAACATTATATCTGTTTCCTTGGAATGCAGCCTTAACTTTGTACATAGAAGGAAGTAGGGTTAATTGGAGATCTTTGACTAATATGTGAGAAATAAAGTCATATGAACTACCATCATCATGTAAAATATTAACAACTTTACCATTAATAGTACCTTGCATGCAAAGTAAAGAATGAATAGAAATTGTGTTACCCAAGGTACTTAGATCCTGCTCCAATGCGTCTTCAGTCCAATCAGGTTGAATGTCTTCAAATTGAATATCTTCAGGAACCACCTCCATGTTATGTACTTTAGCTCTGCCAGGTTGCATGTGGTTAGTTGGGAACCTACATCTAGCTTTGGTATGACCAATCTTACCACAATTCCAACAAATGATACGGGACCTCTTTTGTTGGGCATCCATCGTCGTAGTTTGAAAGGTTGGAGGTTTGGTAGGGTGTAAGGGGTTTGTCTTGGGGATTGGGGAAAAAGTGGATTGAGGAGGTCGTTGAAAAATAGGTGGTCGTTGAAAAGTAGGTGGACGTTGAAAAGGAGGAGAAGAAAAAGTAGAAAAGGAACGCTTGAGTGGAAAAGTGGGTTTCATTAGTTGTGGTCGTTGACGTGTTTGTTGTAAGCGAATGGACTTAGTGATAGATTGAAATTCTTTCTCAGCATCATGTGCAAAAGAAATAGCTTCATAGAGCGTCGTCGGACGTAAGGTGTTGAGCTTAGCTTGGATTCCCATCTCCAAACCATCTTCATATTTCCGTTGTAAAGTATCTTCAGGAATCATTTCAAGTGAACGTATAAGTAATAAACGTTGCCAAAAACGTTCAGTATAGGTAGAAACAGTATCTCCATCTTTCCATCCAAAAGTTGTCCAAGAGCGACGGGCATGTAAGTGAAACTGAGGAGGAAGGAAGGACTCCTTGAGCTTGTCTTCAAAGGCTTGCCATGTGGTGGGCGATCTGTGCTATGGTGCAAAACATTCCACCATAACTGAGCCTTTCCCACTAAGTAGTTGGTTACAAATTTCACTTTTTCCTATTCAGAATAAGATTCATCAAAGTAGAAATCATCAAACTGGGATAACCATGAGAGAACAAATTGGCCATCTTTTCGTCCGTCAAATCGTGAAAATTGGAAATTTTTGGCACCAATCTTGGATTGTGTTCCTTGCTCTTGGGCGGTAATAATGGCCTTCACTACCCGGACTAGGTTATTGTCATCGCTTTGTAGTTGTTGGAGTGCAACATCACGTTCTTTTATTTCATTTTGGGCATGTTGAAGTTCATGTCGTAAAAGTTCGACTTGTTGCTCAATTGATACCCCAGGGAGGGGTGAGGAACTAAAATCATCGATATTTTGAGTAGTGTCCATGGCCGTATGGAAAGATGCAAAACCTAGGTCTGGACCAGACGGTTGAGATGGACGCCGATTCGCGAACGGACTGGATGCCACAAATCGCAATCAAACGCCGCAACTGGATCAGACGGCTGAGATGAACGCCGAATCGCGAACAGACCCGAATGCTGCAAATCGCAATCAAACGCTGCAACCACCTCCGCGAACGTCTTGGCTCTGATACCACTGTTGCCCCAGGTACCACAGACGCACGAACGCAGAGAATAACAGACGTACGAACGCAGAGAAAAAAATACTCAAAGACAGAAAGAGATAAGAGACGACACCAAATTGGGTACAATCTCCCCCCACATGCTCTGATGGACACTCTACCAGAGCATGCGTATTTATAGTAAATTCCTATTATGTTATACTTTATGGGATATTTGGAATGAAGGTGTAATGCCTTGAGGATTTTAATGTGTTTTATGTTTTGATTTAGCAGGTGAAGATCCATGAGGGTGTGAACGTGCATGGACTTGGAGATATTTAGAAGAATATTTTTAGAAGATGGTTATTTTTAGTTATTTTTGTAAAAAATAATGGATCGCTTTAGAAAGCGACGTTTTTGTAAACATAGAAAATTACGAACTTGTAAATAAAGCAAAAACACGCTTTTCGGAGCGCGGCCCTCATGTATCTTCTATTCAGGACGTAATATGAATTTACTATAAATACGCATGCTTTGGTAGAGTGTCCATCAGAGCATGTGGGGGGAGATTGTACCCAATTTGGTGTCGTCTCTTATCTCTTTCTGTCTTTGAGTATTTTTTTCTCTACGTTCGTACGTCTATTATTCTCTGCGTTCGTGCATCTGTGGTACCTGGGGCAACAGACGCACTAATGCAGAGAATAACAGAGGTACGAACGCAGAGAAAAAAATACTCAAAGACAGAAAGAGATAAGAGACGACACCAAATTGGGTACAATCTCCCCCCACATGCTCTGATGGACACTCTACCAGAGCATGCGTATTTATAGTAAATTCCTATTACGTCCTGAATAGAAGATACATGAGGGCCACGCTCCGAAAAGCGTGTTTTTGCTTTATTTACAAGTTCGTAATTTTCTATTTTTACAAAAATGTCGCTTTCTAAAGCGATCCATTATTTTTTACAAAAATAACTAAAAATAACCATCTTCTAAAAATATTCTTCTAAATATCTCCAAGTCCATGCGCGTTCACACCCTCATGGATCTTCACCTGCTAAATCAAAACACAAAACACATTAAAATCCTCAAGGCATTACACCTTCATTCCAAATATCCCATAAAGTATAACACATATACCGACGCTTATACCGGCGTTTGCGGGCCACACCGACGATCCATTTAAAACGGTCATACCGACGGTCACTTGATTGTCGGTATCTTTTAGTCAGATTTTCCGAGGGCTATACCGACGCCGACTATGACCGTCGGTATATGCAGCATCGGTATACCCCTCATATGTTGTAGTGATGTGACCTATCCTCTTGTGCCACAAGTCCAACTCCAAAATCTTCTTATTTCCATATGTGAAGTAGACATGTTGAGTGGAATGAGAATTTACCTCCAAGGTGAAGAGTCTCCCTTGCTTTCTTCCCCTTGCTATGGCCTTGTACCCTTGCTTAGGGTTCTCCACAAAGCATCCACCTTTGTTGAACCTTACTTGATAGCTTCTTTCAACCATTTTCCCTACGGACACCAAGTTCTTTGTGATGGTCGGTACATGCAAGACATCCATGAGACATCTTCCTTCCTCCTTGTCATCCAAAGTTACATCTCCAACATGGGAGATCTCATGGGCTATATCATCACTTGTTTCTACACGTCCTTTACCTTTGAGAGCATGTAGATTAGTAAACCAAGAAGCATTGCAACTCATATGGTTGCTACATCCACTATCAATATACTTAGTGTTATCTACTTTTCTTGAATTCCCATTCATGTGCATCATCAAGAGATTGTCATTTTTTGAACTTTTAGAGGCATAGTTACCTTGGCCTTTGTATGAAGGACCTTGATTATAGCTCCTTTGGTTTCCTCCTTGGTAGCAATTTCTAGCATAGTGGCCAAACTTGCCACATATGTAACATCCTTCGCCATCTTGATTCGTATTTTGTTGATGTCATCCTCCTCTTCCTCTTATTCTTCCTCTACCTCTTTGTGATGAGGTGCCTTGGTCATGTCCTTGATTGCTTGAGTGTTCTTGCCTTCCTCCAAACCTTCCTTTGGCCTTGCCTTGTCCTTGTCTTCCTTTGCCCCTTTGATTACATACATAAAAAACTTGTGCATCCTTGCTTTTAGTTGAACTTTCACCTATGTTCATCATCGTTTACATGGCTTCCAGTGGATCCCAATGCATTTGACAATTCCTTGACCTTAATATGTAGTGATTTATGCTACTCTTTGAGCTCTTCCTAAGGTTTTTGAGCTCATTCTTGAGTTGGATCTTCCTTGCTTTGGTGCTTGTTGAATAAAGCCTCTCAAGTGTCTCCCATACCTTCATGCTTGAATCCAAGTCTCAGATATGGCTGATCATGGTATCGCTAATGTATTGGGAAAGGATAAAGATAACCCTCTTGTATCTTTCATTCCATTCCCTAAAGGCCCATTGCTGGTCATTGGTTGGATTTTCATCCAACCTAGGTCTTGGTTCACTTCCACTAATCAATCCCCAAAAGGCCCTTGCCCATAAGCTAGTTGGAGACCCTAAATCTCCATGGTTGATAGTTCCTCTTGTCAGAACAGTCTGCACAAGTGAACTGTCAGGCAAAACTTCATCAATAGAAATCAATTGCTCCTTCAAATCTTTGATCTTTGTCAAGAAACTTTCGTTCATGTGCTCAGTCTCCAATTGTTTTCGGAGGTAAGAAACACGAGCCTCATTCCTTTCCTAGTATAAAGTGGTAAGTGTATCCCAAGCATTCTTAACTATTCTGCAAGAGTGAATGCAAGGAATAATGGCACGTTTGATAGATAAGGCTATCAGTGCATGTGCGTGAGTATCTTTGCCATCCCAACAAAGTCACTTTGTAGTAGGTGGAGAAGGAACCGCAACACGAATAGGAACATGCCCTCTGCATCACCTTTAGTAACTGTATTTGCAGGTGTAATAGGACATTTTTCAACACTCTACACAATATTCCACAATCCTTTTGCAACCAATACATGTCACATCATATAAGCCCACAATGGGTAATTGGTACCATCCAACTTATCCTCAACAACCAACATACGGAATACATCACTACTTTCAGGCATGGCCATTGACTAAAATACCCTGATACAAAAAAATGATTGTATCTCAAAAAGTTGAAGAAAACTACCCTATCGAGTTCTACTAAACCTATAGTAGACTTCAAGGCACTTATACCGGCGAACTGAAACCTATATATATCTCTGGCACAAAAATACAAAATTTCTTGCACACACGCTATGATAGTGCATTCTAAGGTCAAAATGAGCTGAGAAAGTGATTTCGACACTACAACAACGAAGCTGTTTTGAACTCCTAATCACCCTGAGTATGCTCACCAATTTTCATGTGATTTTGAGACTAGGACTGGAGGGGTGTCGATGATGCCGTCGATGAAGCAGTGACGTGTTCTAATACCAATTGTTGGAGTTTGAGGTCTACGAAAGCATGCAAACAACACAAGGAAGAAGAAGAAGCTTGGAGCAGAATGCACAATACTGAATGTATTACCAAGAGAATGTACAAAGATAAGTAAATCATCATGATTATAGGCGGTTATACAAGCTAGGGATAAACATAAACCTCCTAAAGAGGAAAGAAAGTGCCCGATAGTTCTAGAGTGTTCACACACATCACTACCTAAATATACCAATAGTTTCCATTGAGGGTAGAATTGTTGTAGCAAAAAATTTTGAGAAACTACTTCGGTGTTTTGGTTTTCACGATTGCATGCCTATCTCAACATGAGTGGAAACATGATTAAGGCTCTCAATTGATAATGAAGGTGATGCATTTGATACTATAATATGCAATTTTCAAATTTGAGTCGATTTATGCATAGCTCTAATACTAAGCATTGACAAGTGGTAGAATGTGTGTTTAGATATCTGAAAGGCACTTTGAGTTTTGGTTTCTTTTATGGTAAAGATGCTTAACTATGCTTGCATGCTTTTACAAGATAGTGATTGGGTTGTTATGGTATACAAGTGTCCATTGGTGATAATTGCTTTTTCCTTGGAGAATCATGCATATCTTGGTTGAGTAAGAAGCAACTTACTGTGGCCACATCACGTTCTGAAGTTGAGTACGGGGAAGGATTTGCAGCTATAGTGGAATGTACATGGTTAAGATGCCTATTGATGGACCTATGAATGGGGATTGATGCAGCTACACATATTCTCATTAATGATCAAAGTGCATTGATGGTTACAAGAAATATGATGTTTCATGCATACACAAAGCACATTGAGGGCATTATCATTATATGAGAGAGTGCCTTCATGTGGGAGATATCGATTTGGAATATGTGCCTACACAACATAGTATGGTAGACATATTCAACAAAGATCTTCCACGAGAAAAGTTTGAAGCTCTTTGCAAAGCTTTAGGCCCTCGAATAGTTTTGATGTTAATTCTTTCACTATACATGGGCACTTTTCACTCTAGTGCTAGCTAGAGGTTTTTATCCCATATAACCACATATACATGATATAATCATGTGTGGTGATACTTTGTACTTAGGATTCACTAGTAGCTCTTACTTCATTCATTCTATTATTATTGATCCTCTATCAATAGAGAGCTCTTTCAACCATCGCATGTCTCTATGCATTGATCTCCTTCTTCGCCCTTGTATGTACTTCTATTCGTTCTTCATCACTCACTCACACACCCAATAGATATTGATTTTGTTTATGTGGGAATAAGTGAGCATGTTCATATCTTCACTAAATCACATCAGTTTTCATTTCTCTGACATGTATAATGGTTATGCGGATATATGTTATGGATACTTTCAGTGACCTTCCTTAGATTTATCTACCAAGAGTGATGACACATTTGTTTCTTTCCAACTCGGTCATTAGCAAATATTAGAGTTTTATTAAGTATTGCTCTTCATGTATTAAACTTTTCGTGTTGTTGTATTAGATCATTTTTGTATATTCTCTTTATGTAATAGAAGAAGTAGAAGAAGATCATTGCTCAGTGCCTTAATTTGTGTGTGCTCCTATCCTTGGGTGTGAGAGCTCTCTTCTTATTTCCTTTCCCTTGACATTTGTTGTTCACCCCTCTTGCATAGGGGCAATTGGCTACCTTGCTTCTTTCAGCTCAAAGTCAACAAATATCATTTAGCAAGATTTATACTATATGATCCTTTTATGTTAGAACTTCTAGGTATTTCAAAGGTGATTGAAAGAATCTAGAATAATCTGAGCATCGGTAACTATATCAGGGTGCCCTCAATGCTAAGTAGAAGGTTTGCATGAAGATTACGTTGAAAATATCTAGTAGCCTAAGCTCACCAACAATACTCCTACTGATATTTTATCTTCTCTGCAACCTGAATCATCTTCCTCTCGAGAAGAAACTACCGAAACATAATAGGAAACAGCTCAAAACCCTGCAATTAACATAAGCAAACTCGTAATCTTTGAAAACTCACAACTCGTGTAGAACAACACAGTCATTGAGATGATGAATTCAGCATGTTGGCGGTAATTGAATTGGATCACAGAGCTCTATCTGTATGTACAAAGGCAAACGAATGTGTTAAACCCTAATCAAAATCGGATAGACTCCATCTCTCTGTATTTCTCCGTCAGGGAAGTCGATAACAATTCTAAAACTACTTTCAACAGAGAAATACAGAACGGGAGATAGAGCCTCATGACAAGAAGTTTACAGTGGTAGACGTGAGGAAGAAGGACGATGCGATCTACACATCTTCTGTAGACCTACTCCTTTTGTTACAGTTTCCTAGCTGGATCTCAAGCATTTCGTGATGCTCGCGCCCATTGTCTGTTTTGGTTGCTTGCTTACTGCTTGCACAGATTCCAGGTTTGAAGTCGACGCCAAACAGCCGGAGCTTCTGCTTATCCATACTCTTTGGGTCATCCTGGTGATCATGTCGAAGTACTGTTAGATACTTGTCACAGCAGGTTGGATCTGATAGACTACGGATGAGCTCGGATTCTTTCCGTTTCAGAGGAAGGCAGCTTCCTTGCTCGTTCAATAACGTCCTCTCGTAGAGTAGGGAATTCGTTGCTATGGATGTTCCACCGGCACTTTGGGTAGCTTGCCTGTCAGCAGGTTCAAGCTTCCTACCACGATTTCCGTCTTTCTCATGCTCTGATGATGTCATGGATCCATGGTTTGCTGTCTCATGGAAGGTGTTAGCATCGCTGTTCATGTCCTTGGTAGAGCATGACGCAAAAAGGTTCAGCGTGGCCCTCGTCTGCGAAGAAGGATAGCTATGCAGAGCGCGATGTAGCTCGAAATTGACAGGAACAGTGTCGCTAGCCGATTGTCCGTGAGGAGACCCTCGCCCATTCAAGAAAGACCGCGATGGCATGTCAAGGTCTGTCATAACAGACTGCTGACACCGGGGATATTGTATGGTTGATGGAAATGTAAAACTCCCATCCCGTGAAGTAGATGGAACCTGCATGAACCTGCTCATCACTGTTGGCGGATTCTCGTTGTAAAACCCAACTTCGCGCAGGGAAAGAGAAGTGTGCGCTAGATGATGGAGTCTATTCTGATGCTGAAGGCGGAAAGGGTCGGGGATGGCCGAAGCGCCACCCATACCAACCTGCAAGGCCGTAGGGTGATGTCGGCAGCTGATGAAGAGCTCCTCACGGTTTGACATGCTTCGTTCGAAGCAAACAATATCACCCGCCTGTAGCTTCTTGTCCTTTACGAAGCCACTCCATCCCTTGGTGAAGACATAGCTCTGACTGCTAGCCCAGTACGAGTAGCGGAAACGCCAAAGCTTGCCTGATGGGTCCTCCAGGTTAAGCATCATGCCCTTCTCATTGCTTCCAGCGCTGAGAGGGAAGCAGCGTTCTGCGTGCTGCTTGGGAATGACAAGCCGGTTGAGCTTTCCGACATCGCTGGGCGTGAGGCTTTTATCAAACAGATGCTCTCGCCGTTGGTTTACGCTCCAGTTATGACTGCTTGAGGGAGATGATGATCCCGGCGTATACCATGGATGCTCCTTTGCAGACGTAGCTCCACCGACAGACAGCCCAGTGGAGGAATGCATTCTTGAATCCATGGATCTGTCTTCGATCCCCTCCATAGTTGACCTTCCGATTCCGTTCTTGCCCACCAAGTCCTCTTGGTTAGATATGCCGCCGCCGTTCAAGACCCTCGCGGGAGCCTGTCGCAAACTCTGTTCGAGCTCGTCATCAAATGTGTGCCTTCGCAACAAATCCACAACCTGCTCCTTGCTCAGGCTGTTCAAGAAGAACTCTTCTGCATTTTCATGCTCCGTGGGCTTGAAGTTCACAACAGCATGCCGCCCTCTATACTTCCATGCCGCACGATCATACGCCCTGGCGGCATCCTCCTCCCTGTTGAAAGTGCCCAACCAGACCCTTTGATTCTTTTCATAAATCTGAGCACCCCACCGCCCATTGGGTTGAGGAACTACGCCTTTGTACTGGGCAGGAGCCTTGGCAGAGTCGGCGGATATGCACAATCCTTTACTGGGAGGCGACTTGGGATCTGCGGAGGCTCTTTCCAATGTGCAGGAGGTGCAGCTAGTTCCATTTCCCAGTCCTTCGTTGTCTTCAGTCGATCGAGGAGAATGTGAAGATGGGATATGGAGATGAAGACTCAAGGTCACACTTTCACTGGAGTCGTCCGATTCGAAGGATCTGTCGGTAATAGAGACCTCCAGCTCTGCATGGGAACTGTCATTGTATGCGTCTACTAGCAGTTCAAACGTAGCGATGGAGGTTCCTCTATAGTGAAGCTGCGAACCTGTCAGTTCATGAAATTCATTAAAACATTGGAATCGAATGGCACAGTATCAAACAAAATCAGCTTACACGAGAGAGAGAGAGAGAGAGAGAGAGAGCACGCACTTGATGAAAATCCGACATCAGAGGAGACTGCTTCACATGAATTCACAGATAAATTCCCTTTTCCAAGGACCGATTGATCACTGCTTATTTCTGTTGAAAGCTCGCTGGTTGGCTTGCCATGCAAAGCCAATGCTAAAGAAACGGTTCTTTCCTCTACAGTTTCATACACAGCAGCGTCGTTCTGAAAGAGAAGAACATCACAATAAGACGCTTATTAGAATTCGATATCGTGTTCGTCTACGTTCGTATTTCTGCGTTTTTATTTGTGGGCGCGTATGCGAGAGAGAGAGAGAGAGAGAGAGAGAGAGAGAGAGAGAGAGAGAGAGAGAGAGAGAGAGAGAGATTCCAATTGCCTACCATCGTTATCAGACCAATCCAACGATGTTGTTCAGTAGAACGACGTAGCTTTTCGTTTCGTTTTCCTTGGGCTGAGGATCCAGGAAGGAGCCACAGCTACCTCGCCATTGCTAAGGTTCTATCAGGATCGGGGAGATGGAAAGCAGACGAACTATACGAGGACAGAGACACAGAATGACTTTGCGCTGCGAGGCCGAGGCCGTAACTGGCTCGAGGATTGAGCAATATATCGGGAACGATACTCTCCTATGACACACACTCGAAACGGCATAGACCTCTGAGGAGCAGTATTATGAATCAAAAAACAGACAAAGAGAGAAGGAGGGGTTAAAGAGAGCTGCGGAGATCGGGAACTTGGGAAGCCCGTAAGATGAAGATGGCTCACGCGTCGGGAACTGTTTAAGTACGGCGGAGAAAAACGTGTACTCAGGACGCAGATATGGCAGATATCAGAGCTTGACTAGCCAGAAGGCGATGGTGGGGCATTAGACACCTCGCTTTTTTTGCAACTTGAATCCAACTTGCAACTGGACTCCCACTTGCGTCAGAAATTTATAGAAGCTGGAGCGAAAGATCAGGGATCTCGAGAACGAAAAACGGAAGAACACCTGCGTAGGCAGCCTAAAGCCGTAGGACTCCTAAGGATGACGATGAGATGAATATCGTCGCGATCGCTACTCAAGAAATTATCGTCTAGCTTGAAAACGCGTGCGACGCAGCAGATTGGCGCAAACCACTTGCTGCATCGGTTTTGTTGGTTTAACGCATGAGGAAAGGTTTGTCCTTGGAGGTGGAACCGTGGAAGATGGGGTCGAAAGCCCTGAAGGCTGAATATTGTCTATGGTGAAATGCTCAAGACATGCTGTCAGGGCTGGTTTCATGATAATAAATTCCTTAAAAAACTTGTGGTGACGGGCTTGAAATCAGATGGCATGCTCACAGGTAACAATACGATTTTCCCTTGCATTTTTTTTATCATTCTTAGGAAGTTCGATCATTGACAATTCACTCTTTCGGATTAAAGGTAGACATTGAAAAGGGATCGCTCTATGGTCACAAAAGATAGTTATATTTGAATTGGATAGTTTTTAAGGAGGGTTTAAATGTCATAACCAAGACAAATTGTTATGTTCAAGTCTCATTGTTCTAGTGGTTGAGTCTTTGGTCTCTTGAAGAGAAAATTCAAAATTCAATCTCTAGGCTATACATGTAATGGCTTTGGCCAGTGTAAATCAATTGAAACGAGTTGTAATCTTGTCTAATCCCTGTTTCGAGGGGTCCGTGAGTATTATGCCCATTCACCTGCATAGCCATTTGTTCAAAGTTAAAGCTCAAGGGAGTAGGCGCTTGCTGAACCTCCATTACAAAAAGAGAGACAAATTGTCATGTAACAAGCAATACCTTTCATATGAGAAATAAAGTTATGTATATATAAGACATATACATATACATTTTATAAAAAAAACAATAATTTACCAATCAAAATCTGTCACTTGATAGAAAACGTTTCAAAAAATACCGATATTTGATAGGCCAAGTGGCTCTTGATAGGCCAAATAGCTCTTGATAAGAAAAATGACCATCAATTTAAGTCTTGACCCAAAGCTCAATGGTCATCAAAGACGCTAGATTAACAATTGACCATTGAAGAGGTGAGGGGTGTTCGATTCCACATCGCCCACAAGGGTTGAACCCATGAGGTCCTCACCATAACCCAAACGTCCATTGAGAGTTTAGGAGAGCATTCTTGCTACCTTTACATCACCTCAACGAAACCTCAAGCATTCCAAGGAAAGCTAACCATCGATGCACTCTGCAGTTACTCCCACATAGATAATCAATATGTGACACACTATGATGATCTCCCCTCAAATCAAAATAATCAAATGTGTGATACATTATGGATAAGTAGCAACAAACTCACTTATTCTAAATTTGAGCAAGACTTATGAACTAACACTTGCTAGTTCAAACAAGAAGATGGTCCACTTAAAGAAAACCTTAGTTTAAAAGGATAAACTCAAATTCATGCCAAGACGTAAACTTTTGTGTGTTCAAGTCCTCATCCACATGTTGTGGTGAGACGAAAATCAGCTACCCTTCAGGGATTAATGGGCCTTCGGGTGTTCCCCTTGGACTTCGATGCTAGTGGAAAAGACCATGCATGCTATGAAACGTTGAAACCAATCCCCTCATCTGACCTCTAGGGTCGTCACTACCTTGTCTCTAACCTTAGCAAGCCTTTGGGCTCTGTTCATTCGTAATACATGTTAGGTGATGACATTCAACCCCTCCTTGTGTGGATTCTGGGGTGACTTTTCATTGTATTCTTTATTTTTTCAAGCTATCAAGAAAAGAAGATCCCAAGATCAAACTTCCTTTAGTAAAAAACAAACACCCTACTATTTTATTGGATTTTTCTTTACTTGGAAAATCTATGACATTTCGAGTAAAGTTTTATGCCTGCACTTGAGTTTTAATCAATGTAAAAGAATGCTCCCACCTTGCGGAGAGATTAATCTAGCAAGCCCATACTTACCTAACAAGCCTTTGTTTGAAAGTAGATGCCTTGATTTGAAAGTAGATGTATTCTGTACTATCACCACATCAAGAACTTTGAGTCACCAAAATATATTCCAGATCTTTGGGTCACCAAAATAGATTCCAGATCTTTGGGTCACCAAAACCTTGTCTCTTTCGAGAGCAAGTAGCTAATGAGAAGAGCTTTCAAAAAATCTTGATGGAGCTCATTGGTGTTATTCTTGAAGAAGAAACTACACAAGATCGTGGGAATCCAAGTCTATTTAGATGAGAGCTCCCATATTCATGGTTAGAAACGATGAATCAATTCCACTTAGGAACAATGAAGTCGTTAAAAACACTAAAGTGTTGTGCTCTCTCACCTTAGAAGGACTACTAAAAGCAAACCTGAATTGTGGAAGCATGTAGAAAATCAATTGCCAGATGTTGCTAATTCCCACTCTCAAGTAGGAACTCAAAAGCTGAAGGTACCACAAATACCTATAAAAAAGATAGGAGATATGAACAAAGGAGAAGAAGGAAACACCTATCTATCTATCATCTACCAAGGATACATGACCAAAGACATCATAGATTCAGGAGTAGGAGTTGCAATTGCCACCAATTCCTAGGAAACATTGGGGCAAGCCACCTCTAAGACTGACAAGGATGAAGTTGCAAATGGCAGATGGTCATATAGAGAAGAAACTAGGATTGCTAGATAGAATAATTCTCATTAGTTGGTGTGGAGTTTGAACACTTTTGGCATGTGTGAGTTTGGAAAGAATCACGTCTATGAGATGATTTTAGGTGGACCATTCATGAGGCAATTGCAGATAGTACATGATTGGGGAACCAATTCCTTTTACTTATAGCATCTAGGGGTAGCTACAAAAGTCAATCTAGAGGACTATTTTTATAGAGACATACCTTTCCTCCAATGGAACTAGTCCATAAATCATTAGATGACATAAAATCTGTGCATTCCATAGGATTAGATCCTTCCTGGATGCACAAAGATACACACTTATGGATGTGTAAAGTTGTAGTGGAAGAGGAAAAAATATTAGAAGGAAGAAATGCAGGTGCTACTGAAAGCCATAGATCAATTCAAGGTCGAGCCTATGCACCCATGATCTTTGCATATTTAGAATTTGAACCACACAAGCCTACTGATCCTTATTCTTAGCATGGGGTCGGATCTTCTCATGTTCTAAGAGCACACAAAGAGAAATCCAAAGAATGACCAGAAGTGAGCTTTTTGCACATGAGAGGAAGAGAGACTAGATATGAACAGACCAAAACAAGAAAGACTTAGAGTACTTAGGAACCAAAGAGGTATGCATGTATTTCCCCTACCTAGAACAAGAGAACATCCTAGAAATTTGAGACCCACACAGTTAGTAAGAATCGATGAAGAATTACTTCGATGGCATGGGAGGCCTATACAATCATGTGGTTGAATTCAAGCAAGTGTTAACACTAGTATTGTACCAAAACAAGACACTATAATGTCCCTTTCTCTAACAAATTAAAAAACATCATGTGTAATAATCAAATAGAAATTTGAAAAAACCTTCAAGCACCATAAAGATTTATACCTAAATGTCATATATATATATATATATATATATATATATATATATATATATATATATATATATATATATAGATAGAGAGAGAGAGAGAGAGAGAGAGATAGTAACCTTTTTTGGTAACTTAAAATGTAAAAATGATTGAATATGGTTAAAAAACAATTGTTTATCTACAAACTTATATATGAGAAGAAAGAGATATCTCGAGAGATTATTTTTTCTCATATTGGAATAATTTTTCTAATGTTAATTTATATTCATATAATCATCTATTACAAGTCTTAGGCATTAGAAAAATCATTTTTATAATAAAACATTTAATACAATATAGGGTGCCCATCATATAGTTATACATTCTAGGAGCTTTTTATATGATATTGATGCATAACAACACTAAAATGGTTGGTATATTTTTTCAAAAACCATCATATAGTATCGTACAAATATGCTACATGTCTTTGAACCAATAATTTTTGCATCTATCTCACATACCACCAACCGTCTGAATCTTTCATTGAATAGCCATATTGGGCTCTACCAATAATAAAAGTTTATCCTAAAAAATTAGCTTTTCTCAATGATATAGGGTATATAATATCAATCAAAATAATCCTGTACACATTGTAAACCACTTTATATAGAAAACACTAGCATTATAACTTTAATCATGCAGCATGTGCAATATTTGCTCATCAAATGACCTTTTCTTAGCATAGAAAAAACAATATTATTGTTTAACTTGAAGAAATGACATGGAAATTGGAATACTAAGGTTGTCCAAAAAAATATTCATAATTCTAAAGATCTCAAATAGTATTTTGATAATAAAAAATGAGTCATATTCATACCATCACTTTGCAAAATAATTCATAGATGATAGCATGGCACATTTGAGATTAGTTTTATCCTTGAAACCTAGTAAGCATCTTTATAAATCTGTAATTATGGATAGAAAAGTGTTTAATTATATACAACAATAGATTTTATTACATTTACAACAATGAAAATTGGGAGATCACAATTTTGATAAAAAATCAACACTAACTGATATCACTTTTTTTTTTTTGCAAATACTGAAAATTAGCATCATAAAATTAGTGAATAAATCTTAATGACTTCTATCCTTCAATATGTTGGAGACCTCTAAATCTCCAAAGGTTTGATCTATACTGATTGAAGAGCACCTCTATATCAGTTATGGACCAAACTTTACACAAATCTTACCTTCATTTACCAAATCTTGAATTATCACTTCTCTTAGTGAAAATCTTTCTTCTTCAAGAAGTCTGCTTCAAAGATTCACTTCATTACTTGCATATATCTTCAGATTTCTTCAAACTAATGATGAACATATCTCCATGCTACCTTTGCACAATCATATCAACCATTACTCCTTCAAAAGAATCATCAAAACTTTAATTTGATCCTTAAGATCAAAAGTATGTCAGAAATTGTCTTCTTGAACAAGTGACTTTGACATCGCTAACTTCTAAGGTTGATTTCTCACAACACAGATCTTGTTTTGCTAAATGCTTTTAGCCATAGCTTCCTTACCTTCTTAGATTTTGAATGTTCACTCATCAAGAACTTTACACTCTGCACTAAGATCTAAGCAAAACATTGACACAAAAAAATGTGCGACTTTGAGAGGTCTACGTGCAGACTTTACATACACATGTTCCTATTGATCATACTCATAACATGAAAGGAATTAGGCCATGAAACTTTGAAGATAGCTTCATTAGCTTTTAGATTAGATGTGTACAAAAGATTTCTTGATCCACATGATCAGGTTGAGAGAAATCAGAGAAAAGCTCATCGCTAATTTCTGAAGATGACTCTCTACACATCTACCTTATTGAGACGTGGCTTCTAATGACTCTCTCATTTATTCCTTTACATCATTGAATTATACACATATGTTTCTAGACTTATCCTACGTCTATTACATTACTCCTTATCATCCTAAGGATTACCTATAGTCATAGTACAAGGATTTCCACCTGTAATGTACATATGTATACAAGCTCCCATTCAGAAATCTGATCTTCACTTTCTCAAATGACTTCTTTCACTTCAATTTGATCATTGACTTGCTTCAAGCTCTTTTTAATCATCAATTTGAGATTATTTTGTCCCAACAGCTCCCCCTCAATCACTAATTGTGATTATTGCATTCTTCTTTACTCCTGCCATCTCTTTGAACCTATGTAGCTTAGGTCCATCTAAGCTTTTTGTCAACATATCTGCAACTTGCTCTTTTGTTGGAGTTTACAATACCTCAATCTCTTTATCAAGTACCTTTTCCCTCAAGAAATGATACTCAATCTCTATATGCTTAGTCCTGGCATGAAAAACAGGGTTAGCTACCAAATATAATGAGCTCATATTGTCTCCAAAAATAATTGGAGTACTCTGATCAGTTCCAAAACTCTTCAACAAGATCTTTAACCAAATCACTTCTTTTACAGCCTCTACCATTCCTTTATACTCAGCTTTTGTGGATGACAAAGCAACTGTATGTTGCTTCTTTGAGCACCAAGAAACTAATTTATCTCCAATATAATAGAGATACCCATGAGTAGACCTTCTATCATCTAAATCACCTGCCCAATCTGCATCACTAAACACTTTGATTCTTGTATCAGAAGTAAATCCATAATACAAACCTTCACTTATAGTTCCCTTGATATATCTGAGTACCCTTTGAGCTGCAATCCAATGAGTCTTCTTTGGACAATGCATAAATTGTGATAACACACCTACTGCATATGATAGGTCTGGCCTTGTCAAGGTAGTATAGATTAGACTACCTACCAAACTCTGATATTTCTTCATATCATTGAATTCTTCACCTCCATATCTGCTAAATTTATGATTTACCTCCGATGGTGTGGTTGAAGGCTTGCAATCATCCATGTTGAACTTGACCAAAAGATTCTTCAAGTATCTCTCTTGTGTAACATATACTCCATGTTGAGTATACATAATTTGCATTCCTAAGAAATAAGATAAGTTTCCCAAATCACTTATCTTAAACTCCTTCTCTATTTGTTTCTTAAGCTCCTTGATTCCTTGAGCATCTGTACCTGTGACAATAATATCATCAACATAAATACACATGTATATATACCCATTTTCACTTGCCAGCTTCACTAGCAAGCTACTATTTGCCTTTGATGCTTGATATCCACATTCATTCAAGAACTTAACAAGCCTGCAATTCCATGCTCTTGGAGCTTGCTTCAAACCATACAAAGCTCTATTGAGCTTACGCACATAATCTAATCCAATTGAATTCATGAAACCCTCTGGTTGCTCCATGTACACTTCATCTGCAATGTATCCATTCAAAAATGCATTCTTCACATCTAATTGTGATAACTTCCATCCTTTACAAGCAGCAATAGCAATTAGAGATCTAATTGTAGACATCTTAACAACTGGACTAAAGTTTTCATCATAATCTACCCCATAAGTTTGGGCATAACCTTTAACCACAAGTCTAGCCTTGTATCTAGACACTTTTCCATCTGCAAACGTTTTTGTTTTATACACCCACTTACATCCAATGACCTGATTCTTTGGTCTTGGCACCAATTCCCATGTTTCATTTTCAAGTAGAGCATCATACTCCCAATTATGTTTACCTTTAGCTTCTTCATATGTGATTGGATCCTCTTCTATCTTCACAATGTAAGCATAATCTTTTGTTGTTAAGAAAGATGTATCATAGCTATACCTGATAGGTTCTTTTCTTTCTCTCAAAGACCTTCTGACCTCTGCACTTCTTGAAGTCTCAACTACATTTTGACTCTGGATCAAATCTTGGACCATCTTCAACATTGTCCTGCAATCAATTTTTATAATCAACATCATCAATATCTTCTTCATACACACCTACTTTTGTCTTCCCTTTCCTTTGTATTTCTTCAACATCTACATAATCATTTTTTGACTCTGTATACCATGTGCTTTGCTCATCAAATGTAACATCTTTTGTAACAAGAAGTTGCTTTGTGGATGGACTCCACAATCTGTAACCCATCTGTCTATCATCATACCTAATAAACACATACTTCTCTGCTTTGGGTTCTAACTTATGTCTCAATTGTGAAGGAACATAAGCATATGCTAAACATCCAAATACCTTACAATGATCAAGAGTAGGTTTCTTACCCCACCATGCTTCATAAGGTGTTCTTCCATCCAAAGATTTAAAAGGTAACCTATTCACAAGGTATGTTGCAGTTTTGATAGCTTTTGCTTGCAACTCCATTTTGATGTTGAAGAAATAGAACTCTACAAGAGTTCTATTTCTTCTTTCTGCAACTCCATTTTGTTGAGGGGAGTACCTGCAAGTTACTTCTCTTTTTATACCTGCATTCCACAAATAATCATCAAACTCTTTAGAGAAATACTCTCCCCCTCCATCTGATCTCAACCTCTTGAGCTTTTGTCCTGTAATCCTTTCTGCATAAGCATGATAATGCTTGAATGTCTTGAACACTTCTGATTTGTCCTTGATTACATATAAAGTAATCCATCTGGTTGCATCATCAACAAATAAAACATATTATCTGGATCCATTTATGCTATAGTCTCTTGAAGGACCCCACACATCTGTATGAATCAACTCAAGCATGTTTCAATACTTATATCCTGATTTGTTATATGAACTTTTGTGTGCTTTACCTAATTGACAAGCTTCACACTTGTACACCATGTGTTGACCTTCAGCATTTGGCAATCCAAGCACCACATCATTCTTTGACATTTCCTTTATGGCTCTCTCATTGAAATGTTCTAGCCTTTTATGCCATAGATCTAACTCAGACATCTTTTGACTTCCATAAGTAAATAATGCATGTCCCACATTACCTTGGACCTTGAGAGTAAACAAACTTCCTTCCTTTTTACCTACAATGATATTTCTATATCCCTGATTTGGATCTTGCACATAAACACCATCATTTGTGAATCTGACTTCATATCCCTTCTCCACAATTTGTCCTACACTTATCAATTTTTTAGGAATAGTAGGAACATAAAGTACCTTGCTCAAGAGTGTGCTTCCACTCTTTGTCTTCACTGATCCAATGCTCTCCACTTTATGCTTGGTGTTATATCCTGTTTGAACTGTATGTCCATTCACCTTAGCTTCCATATCAGTCATCAATGATATATTGCCACTCAGATGATTACTACATCCTGAGTCAATATAAAACACCCTTTGATCTTCTCCTACTGCTTCACGTGCTGCATTCAAGATGAGAGTCATGTCATCTTTCTGATCTGATGCATAATTATAATAATTGTTGTTGTAGGACTGAGATTGAAAATTTCTTCCACCTCCTCTAACATATGATGTCCTACCTCTTCCTCTGAAGTTGCCTCTTTGATTTCTGCCTCCTCTACCTCTTTGATTGAAGCTCTGATTATTACTTCCATCATTTTGATTGTTATACCAACAATCATTTGCCAAATGATTGGTTCTGCCACAAATCCAACAAGCTTTAGTATTGTCTTTGTTCTTACCTCCTCTTCCTTTACCTCTAAAGTTCATCTTTCCTTTTGTGAGATTAGCTTGACTTGAAGTTCCTTCATCATTAGTTGACTGCTTGTCTTTGCCATTCTTTTTCTTGTCCTTGGAGTACACAACTTGACTTGCACTCCTATCATTGTCTCCTTTAATGTCCTGCTCAAAAGTTAGCATGTGTCTTAGCAATTGATTAAGATCAGGGGTAAAATGATCTAATGACAATTCTATGGACAATATGAAAGGCTTCCACTTTTCATCTCCTCTTAGATCTGTAAGTATTTGCCTTACCAAATTATCCTCTTCAATGTCTTCATCTACTACTCCCAAGCTATCTGCAATATCCTTGATCCTTGCCACATACTCTACCTATAATGAGAACTTCCTTGATTTGGTTGTGTTTTGGAAGTGATCTTCCAAAGCATTCCACACATGTGTTGCACTTTCTAATCCTCTAATGTGAGGTAGAAGATAATCATTTATAGCCATGTAAATGATGCTCCTAGCTTGAGCATCCTTTCTCATCCAATTCTTCAAATTTGCAAGTTCCTCCCTAGTTGGACCACTAGGATCTTCAAACTCAGGATTTTCTTCTTCTCCTGTAATGAATGCCATCAAATCTTTGCTCATGAGGTGTGCCTCCATCCTCATGGACCAAGCTAGATAGTTCTCCCTATCTAGCTTATCAATCTGCAAGCTTTCTCCCATCTTTGATCTTCTGTGTCTACAATTACTATGATTTATGATAATATAGTGTACCTTTGATATGAAGCTTTAATCCTTCTTGATCGTTTGAGCTCGTGCTTTGTACTTCTTCAGGTTGTCTTCAAGAATTTGACCTTATCCACCTTCAATTAGAAGGAACTTCAATATTTGCAACAGTCGGGACTTCCAAAGCCTTTACTTCACTTGTATTGCACCTTCAGCTCTGATACCACTGTTGGAGACCTCTAAATCTCCAAAGGTTTGATCTATACTGATTTAAGATTACCTCTATATCAGTTATGGACCAAAATTTACACAAATGTTACCTTCATTTACCAAATCTTCAATTATCACTTCTCTGAGTGAAAATCTTTCTTCTTCAAGAAGTCTGCTTCAAAGATTGACTTCATTACCTGCATATATCTTCAGATTTCTTCAAACTAATGATGTACATATCTCCATGCTACCTTTGCGCAATCATATCAACCATTAATCCTTCAAAAGAATCATTAAAACTTTAATTTGATCCTTAAGATCAAAAGTATGTTAGAAACTGTCTTCCTGAACAAGTGACTTTGACATAGCTAACTTCCAAGGTTGATTTCTCACAGCACAAATCCTGTTTTGCTAAATGCTTTTAGCCATAGCTTCCTTACCTTCTAACTTAGATTTTGAGTGTTTACTCATCAAGAACTTTACACTGTGCACTGAGATCTAAGCAAAACATTGACACAAAAAAATGCGCGACTCTGAGAGGTCTACCTGCAGACTTTACATACACATGTTCCCATTGATCATACTCACAACATAAAAGGAATTAGGCCATGAAACTTTGAACATAGCTTCATTAGCTTCTAGATTAGATGTGTACAAAAGATTTCTTGATCCACATGATGAGGCTGAGAGAAATCAGAGAAAAACTTGTCACTAATTTCTGAAGATGACTCTCTACACATCTACCTTATTGACACTTGGCTTCTAATGACTCTCTCATTTATTCGTTTACATCATTGACTTATATACATATGTTTCTAGACTTATCCCCGGTCTACTACATTACTCCTTATCATCCTAAGGATTACCTATACTCATAGTACAAGGATTTCCACCTGTAATGTACATATGTATACAAACTACCATTCAGAAATCTGATCTTCACTTTCTCAAATGACTTCTTTCACTTCAATCTGACCATTGACTTGCTTCAAGCTCTTTGTAATCATCAATTTGAGATTGTTTTGTTCCAACACAATAAAAGCTATATTTTTCTAGAAATATTCAACTATTTTTCTAACATGTTCCATAGTTACATTTATAAATGGTTGCTTCTTGTAATTTAGAAAATTAATTAAATAACGTCTCTTTTTCAAGACACTAAAGTGTTCAAATACAGCAATTGCTTCAAGATCTAAATAGGCCGAGGATGTGCTCACGCAGTACAATGCTTTTGAACTCACCTTGAAGAATACAACCTTAACATGGTTTCAACCCTTACATCAAGGTCAATTCAAGGATATTAAACTGTTGCTAGATGCATTCACTAGAAAGTTCTTGAAGTACAAAATCAAGCATAATACTTCCTTGATTCATAGTTTTAAGAAAAGACCAAAAAAAGTGTTAGGCTAGCAAGACATAGATTTGGACAATACATTGAAAGATTTTCTATCCTAGAGCTGCCCACTCAGGCTAAGCAAGTTTCCCTGTTTTTAGATGGCTTACTGAGTGCAAAGCTATGATCATATCTCTATCTAAAGGAACCCCGAACCATAGAGCAATGCGTAAGAATGTGTATTGATATTGAGCATAATTTGGGCAATGAGTTTGAGCTCTCTAAAATCTATAAGGAGTTTGATTGTTCTACTAGCTTCACTTCCAAGCCCTCGATATCAATAAATGAATTAGTTAAATAAATGGCTCAAAAGTTGGGAGTACTAAGTAGACAAGCCCCTAGATTTGTCCTAGTAAAGCATTGTTACACTTGTAAAGGAGACCACATGGCCAATGTGTGCCCCTTGCGAGCTCAGAATTTAGGGAAATTAAATGCCCAATATTGCACCATTGAGAGAAAATACACAAATTACACTATGTAGGATTGTCCCTACAATAAACAAATAGTTAAGCAAAACTACTTGCAGCCCAGTCGCCAGGTAGATATCAAAAAAAATATTAAAAACCACACTATAGGCGACCAAAACCATAACAGCCTCACTATCAGGCACAGTAGAGACCTCAACCCATGTTAACTCAACAACCACCACCCCCTACCAATGTAATTTCAGTCAAATATGTAGCAATAGAAGATAACTTAAACAAAGCTTTAGTTCCAATTTCTCCTTTGATTTTTCATGGTGCTACTAATGCTCAAAACTTCAATTCTACACACATAGATAGGTCACCGGTGCACTACACTCAATCACCTGAGCATAATGAGGTCAATCAGTATGAGGCACCACTATTAGAATGTGATTCAAATATTGAATACTCCAATGTGATGTACAAGAAACCAAATCCTAGGCTACAATTGAGGTAGATGAGACCTGAAGCCCCTAGAGGACCATGCTACAGATGTGAGGGAGATCACTTCATACATGATTGTCCAATTCTTCCACCAAGGCATCCTCAACCCATAATGATCCAAGGTTTTTGGCTTGATTGTGGAAAGGAGCATCTCTTGAGAGACTGTCCAAAAAATCTAGCCAATGCTCAAAAGATAATTCCAATCAATGTGATTGGCTTGGTAGTTGAACCCCATGGAAGTGTGACCAATATTGCCCCTATACAAGTAGTCACTAAAGCACAGGCTCTATAGAGGACTATAGACATAGAGGAATAGAATAAATCCAAGATTAGTGAGTCACAAAGCTCATGAAAGAAGAGAACAAGGTCTTGAAAAGATAGCCAAGAAAGAATGAAATGACAATGGGCTAGGAAATTGAGCAAGTTCGAAGAAAGTCTTAAGGAAACCAAAACAAAAAATGGTTGAACTTGCATCTCAGACACCAGTCAACCCACCACATCAAATCCCGCAATCCATCCCACCCCAACCTAGAGAATGATAAGTCTTAGTGGATCCTTCTCCAAAAGACTTAGACATGATGTTCAAGGCCTCTCAAGCTCAACTTCATTTAAGGGATAAACATACCTAACTTGGATAAATGTTATCCCTGAGAAGCTATAGAGATTGAGAGGACTAAAATTTGTGCAAAAATTGAAAAACTAGCTCATGCTATGATCCAAGTGAGTTGCATTTTCAATAAAAAAATCTCAATCAAACCGTAGTTACATTTCGAAGGACTTTTGGAGAGATTAGGGTAGTTGATAGCCAAATCTAAGACTTTGGCTACTCTTGAGACTCAGAATAGTAGAGCTAAAAGAATAAGCTTACCACCATAAGCAACTTATGTTCCTAATTCTATAGATGATGGGATTCCTTGCTGAATAAACCATTACTCCTAAGAGTTCTTGAGAGAAATACAAGAAGAGAAATGGGCCACGGAGAGAGAGGATTCTCCTTCAATTCAAGAAGTGGATGATGTTCGTGATCAATTCCCTCACGACATTGTTAGACTTATTTAGACCTCCATGGTCTATGATTGGTCTACCTGCATTTGGTTGAGGACCCTAAATGGGTTAAGGATCAGAGCTCGGTGGAGCCAAGACTCTAGCTTGAGTCTCCAAGGTTATTCGATCTCCTTAGAGTGGACATATGAGGAGTGTTTGGACCTTAGACAAGACTCTAGATGTGCCAAGGGCAAGGGCTATTTAAGGTTGGGAGGAGAGTGGGAGGTAGCTAATTGGATCTTTCATTTGCTATCAAAGCTTGAGTGAGAGAGGGGAAAGTTATTGAGAAGAAGGCAACTCATCATCATCTTGAGATTTTTGTGAGGAAAGATTTTTGTGGGAAGTTTTGGGGGAGCTGGCCATTCAACTTGGTGGATCTTGCTCACGACTGTGGATGCCTCAACATTCATGCAAAAGGTGGAGCTTTCTTTGGGAAAATATTCCTTCAATTAATGCCCTTTGGAACCATTTGTGGGGAGAGTACTGTGCAATTAAGCCTAAAGTTCACACCCTCAACAACAAGGGCCACCAAACCCAGTCAAGGGCACCACCCATGTGTTGTGGAGGGGAGAGAGGAAGTCTTTCCCCCTTTCCCTTTTTAGTTCATGAAGGACCTCTACTTCACTTTCCTATATGGAGGGACTCAGATTCAAAAAATCCTTTCATGTGGGATATACACCAACCGTGTCTGTACTCCATCTGAGGAAAGTCAAAGTGGAGGGGAGAGAGGGTGAGAAAAAAAGTGCTCAAGCCTCTGATTTGACCCCCCCTGAATGACCTATCTATACTCACTAAATTGGCCATAGCATGAGCTAGGAATGCCCATATCAAGAAATTCAAAATCCAATGGATTCCTTACGTCAAGGCCAATGTAGTTGCTTCATAGATTTTGGTTAAATATGACCATACATAAAAGTGTTGAAAGTCCATTGAATAGTATTGTGAGAAAATCCTTGAGGCTTGAGTTGTGTCATTATCTTCTCATAGATGCTTATAGGAGATGTCTGCATCTCATAGGAGATAATTATCCTTAGATTACTCTTGATTTTATCTAAAACTCTCATAAGAAAATGAATCATAAAGAGAATATTTTATCTAAAAGTCTCATAGGAAAATGAATTAAAAGAAAAGAGAAAAAAATGCATTGGGTTATTGTTCTATTATGATAGATTAGACTTTGAATGATTTATTTCTTTCTCATGAGATTAATCTATCATAAATAAATTTTTATGTACCATAGATGCAAATAAAAAATGATTGAAGTGAATTTATTTATGTCCTCTCACTTTATTTCTTCTTGGAAAGCATTTCCCTATGCATTTGATGATACACATAGCTTTATAAATGGGTGATTATACGACGATGGATGAACGCATTCATTTATAAAATTGCATTAAGTAATCATTTGTCATGAAAAGAGATTAAAAATCATTCAAGAATATGCACTAGGAACGGAAACATAGCCAATATTGCCACTTCATCAAGTCAATGATCTATTTTTGTTTTAATTGGTTTTTGATCAATGAAAGCTATTGATGATTTTAGTTTGTCAAAATAAACTTCTCATTGATGATTTATTGCAGAGGCAAAAATTAGAGGCAAAAATTAGTTCAAATGCATAGGAAGAATCATTAAGGTACATTGAACTTAGTTTTTCCAAAATGAAATGGTACTGTTGCTTATTGTTGTATCTATAACTTGATGTAAGAAAATCCATTTCTTATGAACCTTTGTATGCTAGTAGTTTCTTCCGTGACTAACATATTTCACCAATTTTCATGTCATTTGAAGCTATTTCATAGCCAAAAGTCCTAGAGGTTCAGACCTATTGCAACAAAGGTCACCCTTCAGAAGGTGTATAGGGATAGATAGCCTCCAATTTTTGAATTTTTTTCTTGAGATAGATAGCCTATGTATTTTAGTTTGTGGCCTCCAAATTTCATGAAATTTAGAACCTTGCGTAAAGCAAAATTGGAAAATCTCTCTAGTGATTGTGCATGTAATTATCTCATGCAAGTTGTTGCAAGTGTGCAAAAACTTGGGTGTTTATCTTCATTGCATTGTCCAAACGATATGAATTTGGGGTATGTGCTGGGATCTAATGGTATCATGCATATACATAAGTTTCATATGATTTGGAGGAAGGACTATAATGTCTATTTTAGCTTTCAAGTCCCTCTCGCTAGGACTCGCCAAAGAAGTGCATAGAGGTCTGACAATTATGCCATTGCTCTTTTTTCAATGTACAATTAAGATGAAGTATTTTGGAAATGTTTTTTAGATAGTGCATTTGTTGCACACCATATTTACTATGATTTGGAGTTCACTTGGGGATTACATGGATGCAATGTTTTCTCTAGTCTATTCTTTAAGTCATCACAATTGTGCACATGTTGGAGACACTATTTTGTATTTTTCTCTCATGTGGAGTGTGATCTTGAAATGAAACATAGCACACTAATAGATTTTCAATTTATCTTTCAAATGATTCAAAGTTCATCTAATTTGGAGTTCATTTGATTATCCTACTGAGTGATTCTTGGAAGGTATATATCACTCCTAAGACCTTTTGCACATAGGCGGAGGCTTCTAGAGTTTCAACCATAAGTTCATGGTCATAGCTCCAATTGATTTCATTCTACTTTGAGGTTAAGGATAACTACGAGGGCTATTTTGATACCAAAAATCATTCTTTTTGAAGTTTCTTGGGTATTTCTAATTCTGTGGTCTTTTTGCAGGTTACACACTTTATGACATCAAAAGTTATCGGAATCCAGATTTTAAACTGTAAATGTTTAGGGAATATCACTTGAATTTGTTGATATATTTAGGTAGTGATGTGTGTGAACACTCTAGGACCATCGGGGCACTTTTTTCCCTCTAGGAGGGTTTTTCCCCCGGGCTTGTATATATGCCTATTGCCCTAATGGGCTACTTATCTGTGTACATTCTAGTGGTAATACATTCAGTATTGTGTGTTGTGCTCTAAGCTTCTTCTTCTTCTTTGTGCTGTTTGCATGCTTCCACAGATGTCTAACTCCAACAATTGGTATCAGAGCAGGTCGCCGCTTCATCTAGATCATCGTCGACACATTTCCGGTTGCAGTCTCAGAATCACACAAATTTTGGTGAGCATACTCAACGTGTTCTCGAGATAAAAATTACTTCGCTCTATGGTGTCAAAATCATGATCTGAGCTGGTTTCGGCCTCCAAATGCACTATCGCAATGCTTGTGCAGGCTATTTTGTCTTTTTGTGCCAAAGCTATATACCAATTTTGGTTCGCTAGTATAAGCGTCTCAAAGTCTACTATAGGTTTAGTAGAATTCGTCTGGGTAGTTCTGTTCAACTTTTTGAGATACAGTCAGTTTTCTGCATCAAGGTATTTTAGTCATTGGCCATGGCTGAAAGCAGTGATGTATTTCGTATGTTGGTTGTTGAGGATAAGCTGGATGGTACAAACTACCCATTGTGGGCTTATATGATGCGACATGTATTGGTTGCAAAAGGACTATGGAACATTGTGCAGGGTGTTGAAAAACGTCCTATCACACCTACAACTGCTACAATTGCAAGTAGTGAAGCTGATGCAGAAGGTGTCGAAGATGATGATATTCTGCATATTCCTGTTCGTGCTGCAATTTTTGTTGCACCTACTGTAGAGCAAACTTGTTGGGATGGTAGAGATGCCCATGCATATGCATTGATAGCTTTATCTATCAAACGTGCCATTATTCCTCACATTCGCTCTTGTAGAACAACTAAGGATGCTTGGGATACACTTACCACATTGTACCAAGCTAGGAATGAGGCTCGAGTTGCTTACCTCCAAAGATAGTTGGAGAGTAAGCACATGAGAGAAGGTGATTCTATGGACAATTTTCTAACAGAGATCAAAGACTTGAAGGAACAGTTGCTTTCTGCTAATGAGGTTATACCAGATAGCTCACTTGTGCAGACCATTCTGAATGGTCTTTCTGATTCATATCAGAGTTTTGCTTCTACTCTTCAATTGATGATGAAAGGCAATCCAAATGCCTTGTCATTTGAGGAGCTAGTCTCTGTTCTATTGCAGGAAGATCAATCTAGGCAGAACAGGTCCATTATGCATGTTGCAGATCAAGCTTTCCTGGCTAGTCAGAAGGGCAAAGGAAAATGGAGCTCTTCAAGTAGTAAGCAAAAATCTGCGAATTCTGCACAATCGAAGAGGGAAGACAAAGATGAAAAGAAATCAGAAAAGCAGAAATTGTTTTGGAAGTACTGTAAAGGAAATGATCATATCATAAAGAACTGTCCAAAACTGGCTGCTAAAGAGGCAAAGAAGAAAGAGGCTGGAATGGTTGTTGCAGAGGCCTCTACACCAAAAATAGAGTTTCCTAATCTTGTGCAGGAAGAAGAATGGGTGTCTACTACTATTTGCAGTTTTGACCCATCTTCTCATGAGTAGTGCATGTGTGTAGTAGACTCAGATGTTTGGTACTTTGACAGTGGGGCGACCAAACATATTACCTCGCAGTGCAGTTTTTTCTCTTCACTCAAGTCTGCCCCTATAGAAAATACTGTTACATGCGCCAACAACTCCTCTTATCCTGTTATGGGAGTTTGTAAGATCATTTTGACTACTGTTGATGGTAGCTCTTTCACTTTTTCACATGCTTTCTTTGTGCCAAGGATCAAGAAAAATTTGTTACCAGTTTTTGCATTAGCTAAGATTGGCTTGGTTGTGAAATTTGTTGATGAAAGATGTACAGTTAATGATCTGTCAAATGGTGATGTGATTATTGCTTCTGGCATTTTATGTCGTGGGCTGTATAAGCTCATAGTATATGAAAGATCTGTAAATGATTTGGCATGTGCAGTACATGATTCTCAGGCTATGTCAGATGCAAAGCTTTGGCATTTTGCTAGTTTGCTATGTCTGCAAAAATCTGAAATGGTGTCTCTTTGCCCAAACTTGAGGCACCCAGAAAACATGTTTGTGAAGGCTATATTTCGGGCAAAATCGAGCGTTCTTCCTTTCCAAAAGATGGTTCAGTTTGGGCTACTCAGAAATTGCAACTTGTACATAGTGATGTCTGTGGTCCTATGCAGACACCTTCTTTTGGAAATTATCTTTACTTCGTGACTTTCATCGATGATTTTTCCAGGCATGCATGGGTATATCCATTGAAGGCAAAGTCCGAAGTGTTCATGTGCTTCAAACAGTTTTTGGTTTTGGCTGAAAATCTGTCAGCATGTAAAATAGGCACCCTCCATTCTGATCGGGGGAGGGGGATATATGTCTTCTGATTTTAATGCATTTTTGGCTGAACGTGGGATAAAACAATAGTGTAGAATGCCATATACACCTCAACAGAATGGAGTTGCTGAATGAAAGGACAGGTCACTCATGGAGATGGCGAGGTGTATGGTCAAGAGTCAGGCTTTACCACATAGTTTCTAGCTTGAGGCTGTCATGTGTGTAGCATATGTACTTAACAAGTGTCCCACTAAAGCGCTATAGTCTATCACCCCATATGAGGCTTTGCATGATCACAAGCCATCTGTTTCTCATCTTCGTGTTTTTGGTTGTTTGGCATATGCACTAGTGCCTAAACAACATCGCAAAAATTTGGATGATAAAGTAGTAAAATGTATCTTTGTTGGGTACAATTCTGAAAGTAAAGGCAATCATCTCTATCATCCACAGACTAAACACATTCTAGTTAGCCATGGTGTTGTTTTTGTGGAAGATGCTATTCAACCATTACTTTCATGTACTAAGGAGACATCTGTTAGCTCCAAAGACATGTATGATACTTCGATGCCTCTTTTTACAGGTGGACAGTCTAGTGCTGGTCCTAATGAGGCAACTTCTCAGCCTTTGTAAGTTTCATGTGATGATGCAGATCATCCCATTTCTGATGCAAATTTACATGATGCACTTGTTGATGAGAGAGCTGATATTGAGGAGGCAAAAGTATGCCAAAATGGCTGGTGTAGACTTTGTGTGACAACAAATTAGATGCACCTCTATCATATCGTACTCGATCAGGCTCTCATCATGCCTCTTTTGCATCAGATTGCTATGCTATGGCTGCATCTAGTCTTTGTGATGAGACTGAGCCTGTTTCGTTTGATGAAGCACAAAATTCAAAAAATTGGATGGTTGCTATGAAATCAGAATATGATGCTATAATGAAGAATGGTATGTGGTCTTTATGTGAATTGCCTCTTGGAAAGAAGGCCATTGGCACTAAGTGGGTATACAAGCTGAAGTGTAAACCTGATGGTAGAGTTGACAGGTAAGGTTAGTGCTAAGATGGGAGATGCGGTAGAGTTGTGGATTAGTAAGGGGGAGCAATGATTCCAGCTTTGCAATATTGTTGATTAGAAACTAAAGATGGTAGCATGCCACTTAGAATTTGATGGATGTTGCCCACTGATGGTGGAGGAAAATAGAGCAAGACAAGACAAAACCCGCCACTTGAGCAGAGTTCAAGCTCATATTTTATAAAAACTTTGTTCCTCCACATGAGCATTCTAGGGCTTTAGATGCTTCGTTCTTCCTATAAAAGAGACAACTTACAATGCAAGGATATACAGATAAGTATAATGAAATCCTATTGAAGATACGAGATCATGTGCCTAATTTTCTTTAGGTACATAAGTTTGTGCTTGGGATAAGGGAGATGTTGTGTCTCCTTGTGCGCAAGGAGCGCCGCCACACCTTAAACGAGGTAGTAGAAGTAGCCTTGGTGTTGGAGGATGAGCGACACTCTCGATCGCAACTGTTAGGACAAACACTACTTGGATGAGATTTAAGCAGCCCACAACATCAATTCCAGTACCTAATAGACAGATGAATGCCATTCAAACTTTGAGCCATGCGAAGAGAAAATTTAATACTTCCATGGATCACAAAGATTTTGAGTGATCTAATCTGAGACCACAACAAAAAGAAAAGGCTCATCGTGAGGGCCTCTATTATCAATGCCTAGGTCAGCATGCTTATAGATTGTGTCCTAAGAAGAAGAAGAAGAAGACTTCTACAGTGATGTAGTGGAGAGGAAGCAAACCTTACCATCCACTCCATCATCTAATTTAGAGTTTGATCTTTAGGCAACACACATTGAGATGGACCTTCCATTGAAAAATAAACAACCCATCTTGAATAGAACAGTCACCAAGCAGGTGAAATATGTGCTAGATGTGAGGCTATCCCTAGTTTCTTAGAAAGGGTATCAATTTTTGGACATTGAGCTGGTTGTCATGAGTGGGGAGGTTAATGGTCATCTTGTTAAGTTTTTTTTTTTGACACAAGATTGATGCATAATGTTATTAAGTCTTCTCTGGTGAAGAAATTAAAATTGAAGACTAGTCCATCTTAGTACACCTACATAATAGAGTTAGTAGATGGGAAGGGATCTGAGAGCTAGGATTGGCGAGTTCTCATATTACTAGTCAAGATTCAAACATATAAAGATGAGTTAGATTTTGACATCACCAAAATGGCTAGATTTGATCTCATTGCCAACAAACAGTGGCATGCAAGCAAGAAGCTGATTATAGATTTTTGGACTCATATATATGAGTTTAATCATAATGGTAACCATATCATCATTTGTGGAGAGCTTGATGTTCCAAAGTACAGATGGATGTCTACCTCTACGATGGTAACAACAAAGTGTAAGTATCTTTATTTCCTATATATTGAGCATAAAGAGTTAGCATCTTTAAAGATTCAAACTAGTTTGGAAGCTCAGCTAGCTTCTGGGATGAAAACTTAATTTTAAAACTTCTTTCTTTTATAATTGCCTTCATGTCTTCTACTTCATAGAAAAGTGGAGCATAGGATTGAGCTAGTACCAAGAGCTCATCCATTGGCCAGACACCTGTATGAAATGAGTCTGCAAAAGGAGGTAGAAGTACGTCATATGATCAAAGAGTATTTCGACAAAGGGCTTATTAGATCCATATATTCACCTTTTTTAGCCCCAATGTTTTTTGTTTGCAAAAAGAATGGATCCTTTTGGATGTTTATAGACTGTAGAGTATTAAATAAAGTTAAAATAAAGCATAGACATGGGATGCCTTGCATCGAAAATATTTTGGATGTACTAGGAGGTGCTACTGTATATAGTAAAATAGACTTAAAAGGTGCTTATCATCAGATCAAAGTTAAGGATGATGATGTACATAAAACAACTTTTCGTACCAGATTTGGTCATTATGAGTATCTTTAATGCCTTTCAGCTTAACTAATGCTCCAACTCCATTTACGATTCTCATGAATAATATTTTTCATCCTTTTATTGGTCAGTTGTGGTTGGTTTAGAGTAAGAGTTTAAAAGAACATGAATGTCACCCATGTAAAATTTTTCAAATGTTAGATTAGAGTAATTTGTACCTTAACCCAAAGAAGACACAACTATGTTTATCCGAGGTTGTGTACTTAGGACATATAATTTTTGCAGATGGAATCAGAATGGATCCACAAAAAGTTTATGTGATCCTCAATTGGATGATTCCTCAAAATGAGCGCTAGTTGTGATCATTCTTAGGATTATCAAACTTCTACAAGAAATTCATTGCTAGTTACTCATGCATAGCTGTGCCATTGATATGATCATTATAGAAAAAAAAAATGTTTGTATGAAATAGTGTGCAACACCAAACTTTTGATACATTGAAATAAGTTGTTTCAAGTGCCCTAGTTGTATTAGTGGTAGATCCACAAAGACCTTTGAAATAGAAAGCGATGCTAGTGGCATCATAGTTGGTGTAGTTTCAATTCAAGATGGTAGACTAGTAGCTTTTGAAAGTAAGAAACTTTCTCTAGCTTATAGAAAATGGTCTCTCCATGAACAAGAACTATATGCAATAGTTCATGCTTTGAAGATTTGGAGACACTATGTGTATTGGGCAAGTGTTAAAGTATACATAGATCATCACACATTGAAGTATTTTTGTTCCCAACCTGATCTTTGGGGGAGACATTGTAGATGGGTTGAGTTGATGCAAGAATTTCACATGGAAATTCTATATAGAAAAGGAAAAACAAATATAATTAAAGATGCATTATCTTGTATTTTGCATAAGATTAGCTTCACAGTTCTAGACAGTGATTTAATCCAAGAGATCAAAGATTCAAAGACTGATGATGAATACTATCAGTCTATTATTAAAAATTCATCAAAAAATAATGAGGATAAGGCATGTTCTAATTTTTAAATGGAGCAAGGTTTGCTCAAAATAAAAGAAAAGATTTATGTACCTAGTTCCCAAGAAGGGAAATTCAAAAAAGAAGTTATTTTTGAGAACCACCATGTACCTTGTGCAAGATAACCAGGTATTGCAAAAACTTTGGAGTTGATAAGATGCACCTTTTGGTGGCCAAAAATGGTCACAGATGTAAACAATTATGTACGTAACTGTTTTAAATGTCAAGTGAATAAAGTCGAGAGAATCAGGCATCTAGGTCTATTACAGCTATTGGAAAGACCGCAATACTATTGCGACTTTGTTTCCATGGACTTCATAATTGGTTTACCTAGGACACCACGATACAAGAATGTTATTCTTGTGGTGATTGATTTTTTGAGAAAAATGGCACACTTTATTCCTTCCAAGGAATTAGTGGAAGCTCTATAGGTTGCATAACTATTTATTTAGAATATATTTAGACTGCATGGGCTACCTAAATCCATAGTTTCAGATAGGGATCCCAAGTTTAGAGGAAAATTTCAAAAACATGTGTTTAATAAACTTCAAGTTCAACTAAATATGAGTAGTGGAGAGCATCCACAGATAGACAGTCAGACCGAAAGATTTAATGAGATACTAGAAGATATGCTACATGCATATGTTTCATAGAAAATAATGGATTAGGATAATTTCCTCCCATTAGTTGAGTTTTCTTATAACAGTTGGAGGCACAAAACTACTAAGTTGTCACCTTTTGAGGTGATTTATGGGTTTAATCCCCATAATCCAACTACCATTGGGTTACCCAAAAAATCTCTGAGTGCTTCATAGTTCCTTACAAATATGCAAACTAACTTAAAAATCTATCAATTCAATCTTCAACAAGCTACTGAGAAGATGAAAGCATTTGTAGATTGACATCATACACCACGAATGTTTCAAGAGAGTGACCATATGTTTTTACAAGTTCCACTTCCTTCGTCACTCATAGCGGGTCAGAAACCCATGTTATGCCCTAGATTTTTTGGACCTTGGATAGTCATCAAGAAGACTAGTGATGTCCCATACAAGTTAGAGTTGCTAGATGATTGCAAAATTCACCCAATTTTCCATGTTAGCAAGCTTAGACCATACATTTCTCGAGATGAGAATTATGTGGATGTTTAGTTACTTTAGAAGATAGAACATCTCACCCAAATGTTCCATTTAGAATCATTGATAAGAGGAAGTGGAAGCTATGAAACTCCTCTATACTTGAATATTTAGTAGCATGGACTAGCCATCCACTCACATATGCTACTTGGGAGTCACAAACTCTGATTTGCAAACACTTTCCTTCCTTGATCATTGAGGAAAATGATCTCTAGAAGGGAAAAAGAGTGTTAGATTTATTTAGACCTCCATGATCTACCATTGGTCTACCTGCATTTGGTCAAGGACGAGAGCTTTGGGGAGCCAAGGCTCTAGCATGAGTATTCTGGGTTATTCCATCTACTCAGAATGGCCATATGAGGAGTGTTTGGACCTTAGACAAGACCCTAGGTGTGCCAAGGTCAAGGTCTAGTTAAGGTTGGGAGGAATGGAAAATACCTAATTGGAATCTTTCAAGACATTCCCTATTTCTATGGAGAGTAGGAAGTCATGCTATTGAGTGAAAGACTAGACTTGGAATCCAATTCCTTACAAGAATTGACAAACTTCACAGCCCCTTCGTAATCCAAGTCTATTTAGATGAGATCTCCCATAGTCATTATTGGAAATGATGAATCAGTTCCACCTAAGAACACTGAAGTATTTAAAAATACTAAAGTGTAGTGCCATTTCATCTTAGAAGAACTACTAAAAGTTAAACCTGAATTCTAGAAGCATGTAGCAAATCAATTTCCAAAAGTTGCTCATTTCCACTCTCAGAGAGGAACTCAAAAAAGGGTACCAAAGATACCTATAGACAATATAGGAGATATGGACAAAGGAGAAGAAGGAAACACCTATCTACTTCTCACCTACCAAGGATACAACAGCCAAAGCAATCTTAGATTCATGAGCAAGAGTTGCCATTGCCACCACTTCCTTATGGAAACATTGGGGCAAGCCAGCTCTCAGACCGACAAGGATGACATTGTAAGTGGGAGATGGACATATAGAGAAGCCACAAGAGTTGCTAAAATAAATAACTCTCACTAATTTTGGTGTGGACTTTGAACACACTTTTTCCATATGTGAGTTTGGAAAGAATCACATATATGAGATGATTTTAGGTAGACCATTCATGATGCAATTGAAGCTAGTGGAGGATTGGGGAACCGATTCCTTGTACTTACAACATCTAGGGGTAACTATCAAAGTCAATCTAGAGGACTAGACTGATAGAGACATACCTCCCCTGTAATGGAACCGAGTCCATAAATCATTAGATGAGACATAATCTATGAATTCCATAGGATTAGATCCTTCATGGATGCACAAAGATACACTTATGGATGTGTAAATCTGTAGTGCAAGGGGAAAAGACATAAGAAGGAAGAAATTTACGTGCTATTGAAAACCATATATCAATACAAGTCCAACTATGATCTTTCTAGATGAAGAATTTCAACTCCACGGTTGGGCATAAATCTTAGCAATGATGGATTTAGGAATAAAGGAGGAACAAGGAAGGTCAAGGAAGTACAAGTTTTTATGGGTCAATGTGGATACTACCGATGGTTTATCCACATATATGCTATCATTGCAAATACTCTATACAACCTTTTGACTAACTTTGAATGGAGTGAAGAATCTGAAACATCTTTCAATGAGCTAAAATGATGACTGTGCTCAGCCCCTAATTTGACAACACCAAATTGGAATAAGCCATTCCATGTTCACATGGATGCCACCAATTTTGCTATTGAATGCTTGTTGACAACTGACAGGTGAAGAAAACATTGAGTCCCATAGCATATGCAAGTAGGCAGTTCAACGTGCCAGAAAGAAATTAAATGACCATGAAGGGAGAAGGATTATACATGGTATATGTGGTTAAGAAATTGAGAAACTATTTGCTTGTAAATAAGATTAAATACTTTATAGACCATTAAGCACTACTTTATTTGGTGAATAAACATTGCAACATAGGCAAGTTAGTAAGATGGTTTCTCCTACTACTGGAATAGGTGCCTAAGACTTGCTTGAGGGCTCAAATCTCTTCACATAAACTCCTACACTTGAGTATTTCAAAGTCTATCCCAATCTTCTAGAAACATACACAAAAAACTATTATAATTGAGTCATCATACTAAAGTTCTTGTTAGAAAAACTTGGAAATGGGTAGTTAAACAGTTTATGCCCAAGCGAAGTTGTTGTGGAAACTCCATAGCCTCTACATACAAAAGAACTACGAAGTCTAAGAGAGCTAACTAGCAAGACCACATTAGGAAGAGAGATGCACTTTCCACCCAACCAACCCCTCCAATATATAGCTCCAAGTCCAAGGTGGTAAGTCCCTCTCAAGGAGACATGTGTACCTTCCATCACATGGGTCCCTAGGTGTTCACATGGTTTCCAAGCTTAGGAAATCACATGAAATCTTATGGCTTCCAAAAGAAGACTCTCCAAGATCTCACGTACAAGCCAAGTGGCTAGGAGAAACTTTCAATCAAGCCTAAGGTATTCAACCTTAGAGAATTAGCCCAAGGGTTCAAGAACCATCTAAAAGGGGTAAATAAACCATAAATCCCAATGGTTTCACACCTAGAAACCCAAGGGTTCTACCCGTTAGACCCATGTAATTATGCAACATTCTCCTCCCCTTAAAAGCATTTCTATCCTCAGAAACGAGTGGAGATATATACCTTGGGGTACTCCCCTGTGCCCCATGTTCCATCTCAAGGATCATGGTCTTCATTTCTCTGACTCCACCTCTTAATTCGTGGAATTCTGCCTGGACTGAATCTTAAAAGAAGAGAATCCATGTCTGGTCTAATTCCCTACCCCATACTACCATTATTCCTATATTGGAAATTGTAACTATAATGAAACTAGAATAAGCCAAATCTCCCTCCAATACCACAAACTCATGTATTACATTCCATATGCATACATAGTGTATACTAAAACAATTTACTCCTTCATTGGGAAAGGTGTAGCATGCATAAGCTTCAAAAACAGAACCCCTCCTTAAGGCATGCAAAAAGTTCCAATTTGGAACTTTTTCATTCAAAGAATGGTGCAAAATTTCAATGCATCTTTCTTTTTGTGCATATGAGTTTTCAGACTCCATACTTCATACACCATGTCCATGAAAATGCAAAACCAATCTTTCTTTTCAAAAACCATATTTTGATGCATATTGCAAATTATTCCCATGAATTAACTATGTAGGTGATCCAACAAACTAGGCCACCTTAATCTATGCATCAGTTTTCGAATTCATGTGTATTATGACATAAATTGAATGTCTTTTGGTCTTCAAGGAAAAAAAAGGGGTGCAAATACTTACCTGGAAATTCAGCGTCATTCATCCCTTGAATTTACTTGAGTGTTCTCATGGTGATGAAGTAGGCTTGGGCCATTCTACATCATCCATTGTTGACATCCCTCCCTTTCATTTTGGCACTTGATAGTTTCTTGGGTGCCTAGTATGTGTATCTACTTTTAAATAGTCAGGTTGAGCATCTATATCTTGAAGTAGGGGTAGAGGTTCAACCCTTTCCAATAGCTATGGTTGGCATGTAATGGACCTTAGGCTAGAATTCAAACCCATCTCCTTGTTTCCTTTGGGCCATATATGTGGTACTACCTTTGGAATCATGCATCTGTACATGCATACCAAAAGGTGCAATCTCTATGCATTGTTAAATGGATGTCACACACATGCATCCCTTACTATGGGGAAAGAGAATTTCCAAATAATTTCATGCTCTTAAACATGCATATGCTGGAACATAAAGTCGTTCGTTGAGCAAAAGAGATCTATGCATACAATGCATCCACTATTAACTCAATTATGGATGAAATAAAGTGCAAGAAAGAACATAGGTGAACAAAAACTTAGCTTTTCTTTCCCTTCTATCCCTTAGGAGGGTTTTTTTTTAATCCTTGTCCCAAGATGCTCCATTACAAGGAGACCAAATGGATGACTCGATCTCACTACTTATTGAATGGATGCCTTTGTTATTTTGAGGCTTCCTCTAAACCTCTAAAATACTCAAAGGACATTTATCATAATGCAATTAATCATTCAAGGAAATAGAAGAAACCTAAGAGAAACTATCAATTTCTTGTTCTTTCTTCAAGCATATCATCACAATTATAATAATATGCAAGATAAATGACTAAAAAAAGGAAGGGAAAAGAGTAAAATGAGGTACTTCCTTGAATTTCATTTGATGAAGTAAAATTCTTTGCTTTCTCCTAAGTCTTCTTTTTGAGATATCACTCTTGCTCAAGAATGAATGAGAATTGGTGCTTCAACTCTCCTTTGGATAGTTTCTTTGTAGCCCTCCATACTCACTGCCTCCATGAAAAATTGTCTCCTCGAAGAGTATAAACGATAAGGAAATCTAGTATAATAAAGCAAAAAACTCTCCGTCGACAACCACACACTAACAGTATGAGAGTGGGCACATTGGATAGAAACTCCTCACGCATGCACATATTAATCCTGTAGAGCTGATAGCCATGCCAATTCAGCTCTTCATATAGTGAAGCTGCATGTTCCTTTTATTTCAAAGAGAAGAAAGAGCGAGCGAGTGAGCTCATCTCCTCACATGGACCTGTGAGCTACTCCATGATGGCTATCTAGCCCGTGGGTGCTTGTGTGGTGTTACTTAGTGGTCATCTAGCCCCTGTCAGCTAGTGTACACGCGACCGTGTGTCCATTCTCGGTAGCTCTCTCCCTAAGGGGAGGCTCACACGACACTCTTTTGCTTTCTCAAGAAAGAAGAACTCTCAACATCCATGAGCTACACATGAACCATCTATCTTAGAACTTGAAATTGAGACTCGCAAATCCATGATCTCAAGTGGAGATGAAGTTCAAAAGTCCTAGCTTTGATACCACTATTGTGGAAACTCCATAAGCTCCACACACAAAAGAACTACAAAGTCTAAGAGAAATAACTAGCAAGGCCACATTAGGAAGAGAGATGCACTTTCTACCCAACCAACCCTTCCAATATATAGCTCCAAGTCCAAGGGGGTAAATCCCTCTAAAAGGGACATGTGTGCCTTCCATCACATGGGTCCGTAAGGTGTTCAAATGGTTTCCAAGCTTAGGAAATCACATGAAAATCACATGTCTTCTAAAAGAAGACTCTTCAAGCTCTCATGTACAAACCAAGTGGCTAGGAGAAGCTTTCAATCAAGCCTAAGGTACTCAACCTTAGAGAATTAGCCCTGACATTCAAGACCCATATAAAAAGGGTAAATAAACCATAAAGCCCAAGGGGTTCACACCTAGAAACCCAAGGGTTCTACCCCTTGTTGAGATATCAAGCTCAACACGTGATGATCCAGGATGACACATATTGCTTTTTAATTTCTCTAACATATATAGTAGTCACGCCGATATATGTCAGGGATACTTCATTGAGCTATACTAGATTTATCTACCAAGAGTGATGGAACATTTGTTTCTTGCCAGCTCACTCATGCGCATACATTAGGTTTTTCCTTATGTACGGTTCTTTATATATTGCACTTGTATTATTGTTTTTAGGTCATTCTTGTACATTCCTTTTATGTAATAGAAGAAGAAGAAGATCATTCTTCCTTGCCTCAATCTGTGCATGTGCTTCTCTTTGATTGTGAGAGTGTGTGTGACCTCTCTTCCTTATCTCCTTCCTCGTGACATGGTATCAAAGCAAGTGTGGATGTAGGGAGCTCGTGGAGAAGGCCGACGGTGAAGAGTACGCGAGAAGGTGTGGAGAAAGCACGATTCACAAAGGACCTCAGACTAAGTGCAGAATCTCAAGTTCTGAGTGGACCAGATGAATCATCGAGCAATAGTTCCAACTCAAATCCATGGAGTGGAAGATTGCGGGGAAATTTCAGTCTAGAAAATTCATCAAAGACATCCAAGAAAGGTAAAGAAAAGATTTTTTCTCGTAGTAAAACATGTGCAGGTTTTGAAGACATTGATGGAGATTCAAGCGGTTCAAAAAAGAGCCTTGATGAGGATTGATTGCCCTGTGTCAAGACTCCAGGAGTAAGAAAGGCACATGTCAATGATACAAGAAGAAGTGACCAAGGGCCAAGAAGATCTACGAGGATGTGGAATTTAGTGCAATGATGGACGTATGATAGTTATATGGCTCATCATTGTGGCTACATGACCAAGGTAATACAAGATGCATGACCTTCTTGTTTTGCAGATGCAATTGGAAATGCAGATTGGAAAAAAGCTATGGATAAGGAGATGGATGCACTTTATGGAAACGAAACATGGATGCTGGTTCCATTGCCACAAGAAAAGAAACCCATAGGCTGCAAGTGGGTTTACAAGGTAAAGCACAATGCTGATGGTAGCATAAGTAGGTACAAAGCACGATTGGTAGCAAAACGATATGCACAAACATATGGAATTGATTATGAGGAAACATTCAACCCTGTATCTAAAATGTCTACTATCAGAAAACTTGTTGCATTAGCTACAACAAAAGGATGGACTTTGCATCAGATGGATGTGAAGAATGCTTTTGTACATGGTGAGTTACAAGAAGAAGTATACATGGACCAACCACAAGGATATGAAGATTCAAAGCATCCAAAATATGTTTGCAGGTTGCAAAAGGCTTTGTATGGGCTGAAGCAAGCTCCTCATGAATGGCATGCAAGGATTGCTAATTACTTAACCACCATTGGGTTTTCTATGTGTGATGCAGATCATTCACTATATGCAAGGAAGGGCGATGATGGCATCACAATTGTGGCTATTTATGTTGATGACTTGATTGTAGCTGGTGATAATGAAGAAAGCATTAAAGAGGTAAAGCAACTTCTTATGCAAGAATTTGACATGAAAGATCTTGGTGTGCTACACTATTTCTTGGGCTTTGAGTTTATACAAACAGAAACAAGTATATGGATATCACAAAGGCAATATGCCTTGAATATGCTACAAAAGTATGGTATGGAGCACAAATAAAGCATCTAACAATGTAAAAGAACTACCATCAGCAGTAGTCAAAATGATCTTATCAACTCCCATGATAAGATAAGAGGAGTATTTGGTGCATGTGACAATATTCCCTATAGGGGTAGGCTCAAGTGAAGTGAAGAAACTAATTTGCAAGGTAATATGTTTGGTTGCCCCACTTTCAAAGTACCAAACATCTGAGTCCACTACATACATACACTATTCATGAGAAGATGGGTCATAACTGTAAATAGTAGTAAATGCGCATTCTTCATTTTGTAGAAGATTTGCAGATTTTCATTTGGGTGTAGAGGCCTATGTGACAACCATTCCAGTCTCTTTTTTCTTTGCCGCTTTTGTATCCAATTTTGAGCAAATCTTTATGACATGAACATTTCCTTTACAATATTTGCAAAATAATTTTTAACTTTCTATTCTCTTCTTGTTTTTTTAATCCTTTTTTTATTATGTGGAATTAGTAGATTTCTGCTTACAAGTAGATGATATCCATTTGCTGCCCTTCTGACTAGCCAAGAGATCTTGATTTGCAACACACATAATGGAAAAGTTCTACCTAGACTGATCTTCTTGGAACATAACATAGAATAACTCCTCAAATGTTAAGGCATTTGGATTTCCGTTCATCAACAATAAAAAAGTAGAAGCAAACTCTAATATGAATTTGGAAGACCATTCAAAAATGTCTACAAAAATGAACTATCTAGCAAGACTTTATCAATAGAAATCAATTGCTCCTTCAAATTTTTTATGTTTTTCAAAAAAAATATCCACGGAATCTTCTTTGTTCATGTGGTCACTGTGCAATTGTTTTTGGAGGTAAGAAACACAAGGCTCATTCCTTGCTTGGTATAAAGTGCTAAGTGTATACCAAGCATCCTTTGTTGCTTTGTAGGAGCAAATGTGAGGGAGAATGGCACATTTGATACACAAGGCTATCAATGCATGTGCTTGAGCATCTCTGCCAACCCAACAAAGGTGCTCTATAGTAGGTGCAGTAGAAACCACAACATGAACAGGAACGTGAAGAACATCATCTTCAACACCATCCCCATCAGCTTCAGTAACTGTATTTGCAGATGTAGTAGGACACCTTGCAGAATATTCCATAGCCCTTTTGCGACCAATACATGATGCATCATATATTCCCATAATGGGTAATTGGTACCATCCAACTTATCCTCAACAACCAACATAGGGAATGCATCACTGCTTTCAGCCATGGCCATAGATTAAAATACCCCGATGTAGAGAAATTATTGTATCTCAAAAAGTTGAACAGATTTACCCTGTCGGGTTCTACTAAACTTGTAACAGACTTTGAGGAGCTTATATTGGGGAATCAAAACATGTATATATGTTTTGCACAAAAAGGTGAAGTTGCCTGCACAAGTGCGGCGATAGTGCCTTCGATGGCTTAAACAAGTTCAAATCATGATTTTGACACCACACAATGAAGCTCTTTTGAACTCCTAATTGTCTTGACTATGCTCACCAATTTGCATGTAATGGGGTGTCAACGACACCTTAAATGAAGGGGTGACCTGCTCTAATACCAATTGTTGGAGTTTGAGGTATGGGGAAGCATGTAAACAACACAAGGAAGAAGAAGAAGCTTGAAGCATAACACACAATACTAAATGTATTACCAAGAGAATAAACAAAGATAAGTAACACATAAGGGTTATAGGCATATATACATGCCGAGGGAAAAACCTCCTAAAGAGGGCAAAAAGTGCACTGATGGTCCTAGCATCTTCACACACATCAGTACCAAAATCTATCTCCACTCATGTTAGTAATGTATGTTTGATTAGAGAGCCACTTAATGCTCTCTTGATCAAAAAGTATCCTAACTTTTGCACCATATGAATAATTATGTTACTTCTTCAAAGCATGGACAATTTCATACAACCCCTTCTCATAGATGGAGTATTTCTTCGACTCTAGCTTTTTGCTTTCAAAAGCCAATGGTTGACAATCCTGAACTAAAGCTGCTCCTATACAAAACTCATTCTAATCGATCCCAACCACAAAGGGTTTATTGGGATCTGCTATATGTTAAAGTGGAGTTGTAGCAATCACTACTTTCAACTTTTTGATGCTTTCCTTCTTTTCGTCTCCCTAATGAAAGGCTTTACCTTTCCCTTTAAAATGTTCTGTCATCAAGAAAACAATTTTGGCATAATTGTCAAGAATTTTGGCTAGAATCCTAATAAATCTAGGAAGATCTATAGCTCTTCTAGGTTCTAGGATGTGGCCATTCCATAACAACCCTTACTTTCTTAGGATCCATCTGGATTACATCTTGGGAGACTATATGCCCAAGGTATCTAACCCGTTGTTTTGAAAAAATTAGACTTTGACTCCTTGGCAAAGAGTGAATTTTCCCTCAACACGTGGAATAATTTCCTCAATTGATCCGATTGTTCTTATTCTGATCTACTATAGATCAGAATATCATCCATAAAGTTTACTATAGAATGTGCTAGATATGTATGTAGTACACCATTCATGAACTTGATGAAAGTGGAGGAGCATTGGTGAGAGAAAAAGGCATCACCAAGAAGAGGTTTCTTACCGGAATATACCTCCTCTAGAGTCAAGTGATGTATTCCCAGTGTTGTGCACCTATTCATCAAGTAAATGGAAATTGTGGTAGCTTCAACCGAATAGTACAATGGTACCTTCATCTCATTGAGCATGCATCTTGCAATTAAGCAATTTCCCTATTTTTCCTCTCAACTACTCCATTTTGTTGTGGTGTATACCTACAAGTAAACTGCCTTTTGATCCCATTCTCTTGGAGAAAATCTGAAAATTCTTTGGAGAAGTATTCTCATCCACCATCTGACCTTAAGGTTTTGATAGACCTTCCTGTTTCTTTTTCAACTTCAACTTTGAATCTTTTAAATATAGAAAACACCTCTGATTTTTTCTTCATACAAAACATCCATAGCTTTCTTGAGTGATCATTAGTGAAGGTGATAAAAAATCTAATACGATCCATTGATGCCTCTTGGGTTGGTCCCCATACATCCGTATGTATCAAGTCCAAGACATTTGGGACCACATAATTGCTCCTCTTGAATGGTTGCCTTGTTTGCTTTCCTAGTTGACAAGCTTCACATAACTCATGAAGTCCAATGCTATTAAAGTTTGGAAGGCCTCTTACCACTTCATGTTTGCTCATGTTCTTTTGCTTTGGAATGTTGATGTGTCCTATTCTTTTGTGCCATAAGTCTATCTCTGAAATCTTCTTGTTCGCACATCGAATGTACATGACCTTTCCATGTGGATGTTGGACATCCAAAGTGAACATCCTTCCTTCTCTTTTACCTTGAGCAATGACCTTGAAGCCTTCCTTTGGATTCTTTATGAAGCACCTATTCTCATTGAATATGTCATGACAACCCTTCTCTACCATTTTTCCTACTAAAATCAAGTTCTTTGAAATTGTAGGAACATGAAGAACATTAGATAGTACCTTTGCTCTACTTGTGTATCTCCAAGCCTTATATCTCCAATATGTTCAATCATGTGTTGAGTATCATCACCTGTTTCAACACATCCTTTTCCACTTGGTACCTATAGATTAGTGAACAAACTTCCTTTATGGTTACTATAACCTGAATCAATATACCATTTTTTCTCATCTTCACAAGAGCTTCTATGCTCATGTCTCATTGCAAGTAGTGCGTCCCTTCTTCCTTCACTTGAGGTGCTTTCATAATTGCTTTGGCTCCTTTGATTGCCTCCATTTGGTCTTCCATTCTTCAGACGACAATCGCTAGCATAGTGTCCTAGTTTACCACAATGATAGCATGTTATACCTTTATGAGAATTGTAGGAGCCTCCACCTCTTCCTCTACTTCTACCTCGACCTCTTCCTTGTGTGTTTGCATTTGATGCATCCTTTTTGTCTTTGGAATTGTTTTGATTGTAGTTGGAGTTGTTGTGACCTCTTCCTTTTCCTCTTGAGCCTCCTTTTGGGTTCCTTCCTTTACCTCGACCTGCATATAATATTTGCTTGTGGTTATCCTTTCCTTTGGGGCCACCAAAGCTAAGCTCTTCTGTGACAAGATGAGGGATTAGTTGTTCAAAACCTGGATATGAATCTTTCAAGTTAATGGAAGTTATAAATGGCTTCCATCTTTCATCTTCTCTCAATCCATTGAGAGTATAACACACAAGATCTTCGTCTTCAATCGTTGTGCCAATAGAAGCTAAAGCATCACTTAGCTCCTTAATCTTCAAAGTACATTCAGCTATGGATTGAATCAAACTTTTTTTGATTGTGTTCAACTCATTCTTGAGTTGAAGTTTATTAGCTTTGGTATTTGTTGAATACATCCTTTCAAGAGCTTCCCAAGCATCCTTAGCTTTCTCTAGATGTTGAATATGCCCTACCATGGCATTAGTAATGGCTTGTGAAATGAGGAACATGACTCTCCTATTCCTCTCTTCCCATTCTTTTGCTTGCCTCCTTTGGACCTCGATGGCCGTAGCTTGATTGATTTGAGGTTGAGCATAATCACCGCTCACAATACCCCACAAGCCTTTGCCCATTAGGTAGTTGGTGATTCTAAACTTCAACATAGGATAGTTATCCTTATCCAATTTCTCTACTTGTTGACCCAAGTCAGCCATTGAAGACTATCAAAAACTTTAAGAGTCACCTCGAATAGTTATATTGTCCTTTGCTCTTGCGTTTGTGAAGCTCCCCCTTGTTTTGTAGCTCCTCTTTTGCTTTGCTTTAACTCCAGCTCTATTGATGAAGCTTCAGCACCGAGTTTGCTCTGATACCAACTGTGGAGAATGAGTTGTCCTATGTGCAACAAAAATGTGTAGTGAACCCTTGTATGTCCAACACTTGGACAAACAGCTATCCACACAAGTATGCTGAAGAATTGAACTTCACTCTCGGACTGATAAATCCCTGAATATATATCCTTTGAGGAAGATATTTGGGACAAAGAAAGTACACACAAATAAATTTCCAAGAAGCTAAAAATCAAGTAATTTGCGTAAGTTTTGATCAGGAACTCAACTAACCAAAATAGACCACCTCTGCACACAAGTATACTTAAAAATTGGAATTCACTCTCTGATGGATATCTCACAAAATATAAATCATTTGAATAAGATATTTGGCACACAGAGAGTATATGCAAAGAGATTTCCAAGAAGCTAAAAGCAAGGAATTCGGATATGTTTTGATTGGGAAACTTAACCGATCAAAATAGACTACCTATCTACATAGGTATGCTAAAAACCTGGACTTCACTCTTTGACTAATATATCACATAATATATAAGCTCTAAAAGAGATATTTGAGACACAAAATTACACAAGATAATATTTCCAATGCGTGTTTAAATGCAAGAAATGGTTACATATACACTGAGCTTCACAAGAGAGCTATGTACAAAATGACGTGCAATTGGAAGGAGTCTATGGGAAGACAAAATGATAAAATGACCAGATCCAACTATTGGGAGCTCTTTCCTCTTTCTCTCCTTGTTTAGAATGTGCTGCCACTCCACTTTTATAACCAATGAGCATGTGAAGAAGTTTGTGCCTCCTTCTTAACTCACCACTTTGCCCGCTACATGCCACTTACTACAAGGCATATATTGTATCTTTTACTCATCATGAATTTTGACTAGAATTTTTTTTCTTTTTTTCTTTTCTCTTCTTTTCCTTTATCTTTATATTTGGTAAATTTATCCAAGCATACCTCATGTGAAAATGAGCTGGTACATTTATCTTCAACATATAAGTCTCCGTGGAAAGTAGCGGGGGGATTTGTGAGCCCGAATGGCATCACTCTAAAAGCATAGATTCTCCATTCGGTTGCGAATGTTGTTTTGTGTTGATCCTCAGTTGCGATGGCTACTTGGTTGTACCCCAAGAATCCATCTAGGAAGCTATATACTTCCTTGCCTGCAACTCTTTGCAGGAGATGATCAGTGATAGGTAATGGGTAGCTATCACGGATAGTGGCTACATTCACTTTCTTTGGGTTTATATGCACTCTTAATTTTCCATTTTTTTTCGGTGCGACCATTAACGGTGACACCCATTCTGTGTGCTCTATCTCATAGATGAATCCGACTACTAATGATTTGTCTATCTCCTCAATTTTCATCGAATAGACATCATTATATGTATAAGGGCATTCGTTCAATGGTTTTGCCTCAAGTTTTGGGATTCTATGGGAACAAATGGATGGATCTACTCCCTTGAGGTCCTTGTAGGTCCATGCAAATACATCCCACTATTCTCTGCTTAGAGCTATCAATTCTTCTTTCTCTTCTGGTGACACGTCTTTTCCAATATACGTACATCTCTCTTCTTCTTCCAAGGTCACTATCACTTTCTTATTTTGTTCCTTATTATCATAAGATTCTCCTTCTCAGGCCTCCCTTTGGACATTTGAATAGCTATCTTCCTCTCTTCTACTTCATATCTTTTAAAGTGATCTCAGAATTCAAAAAGATCTAGGGATTTTTCTACCTTGTCTAATGTTTCCCCATTGTTCGGTCTTATTTGAGCTGCTTCATGGCTAATACCTTGGGTGTTTCGTCTTCGTTCTCGACCTAGATTACTTCTAAGTATTGTTCCTCTGAATGAAATTAAAGCTTCATCTCTATGCTTTCATACTTCTCCCTCCATTCCTAATTCTTCTACCTCTACTTCCTTAAGGAGTACAATGTAAAAACTCACATCATAACTGTCTTCATCCACACATCCATTCATGGTTAATAATTCCTCATTAACACACACATCTAAGGTGGCTAATATCTCCATCCATCCATCTTGTTTGAATGCTTCCTCTGGGAAAATTTGAGGCATATAAATGGAATCATCTATAGGTCGATAATTTCGATGTCCGATTGGCCATAATTGAGTTTTATTCTCCTCTCGTTTTGCTTCCTTACACATCCACAATTGAGCATCTTCATGGATCCATGATTGGTCACTTGATCCTGCACTATGGAGAGACATATCATCTTGCTCTTTATGTATAGGATTCAATTGTAGTGGGGGCACATCCCTATATGAAAATGTATGTAAATTGATCTTGGTAGTGGTCCCCTAATGTTGTAGGTATAATGCATCTCTTCCCCAATCTTGTAATACCCTGAGTTGTCTCATAAAAGGTTGTCCTAATATTGTTTCATAATTATTGGCCTTCCCAAATTGGCATATAGGTAGAGTGTGTTCGAATTCTACTCCCCAGGTAGTCAACTTAATCTTTTCCAATATTTCTAGGAGTCTTTCCACGTGGCCATCTACTAGTTGAAGTTTCATATGCGTTGGTCGTAGGGTTGGTTTTCTCGATTTTTTCCAAATCTCCTTGGTGGCTATGCCTATACCTGCTCTAGTGTCTAAAATGTCTTTAGTCTTGTGGCCATTAAATATGATAGGTAAACATGTACTTCCTTCATCTCCTTCACTAAATTCTCTAACTTTATCAACTGGGACTTGTATATTATATGGAACTTCCTTTTCTCGTATTCTCCCATATAATTAGGTAATGTGGAGATGTTGTGCACTTCTTCTCTATTTGGATCTAACATGGAAACTTCTTCATGCACTTCTTCTAATTTTGGAGATGATTGGGTTTCTCCAATGTCTATTTCTTCAAAGGGTGGTCTTGAACTCTCATTCTTTTTCCATCATTCTTCCTAGATCTTGGCGCATGAGTCTTGTGGCCAATTGGCCTCTAGTTTTGGAATTGTAGAAATCCATTTGGCCTGTTTACCTTGTTGCTCTTCTTCTTCAAGTTTTTCTTTGGGCATTCTTGGTGGTTTTTTATTGTTAATTTTGATACACTCATTGAATTGGCTTTCAGGCACCTAGTCTCTAGATGGACTTGGATAGTCTTTTCTAAAGTGGACTGAGCTATCTCTATGAGCTTCCTACATATTTCGAATCTCTCCTTTTCTAGTCCTCCTTGCGAGTAGAGTTTCTCATGTTGTTCTATATTTGGTCCGGTCATGATTCTGGATTGGTGGGCTTTCAACCACATGTCTAGGTCTCTAGATACTGGATCTACTAGAATTGATCCTCGTTTGCCTAACTTCTGAGTTTGGGACTCATGTGGCGTGTTATCTTACACTTCTCGTTCTGGAGGGTTCCTTTTCCATCCTTCTTGTCCTCTTTATTTTTTCTTTTTCATCCATTTATTCTTGAATTTTTCCCTTCTAGTCTTCCAACTTTGCGTTTTCTTTGTTTGGTTACTCTCTCGCGGGTCTTCCAAATCTTCTACTATCTGTATCTTTCTAGGCTCTTATTCATTTCTTGGTCAGAATCTAATTCTTTTATCGCTTGTCCCTTGGCTTGGGCTCGAGTAATGGCTTTTAATGGTACTATGTATTCTTTATCGCTTCTTGATGATTAAATCACTTCTATTACATTGATTTGAGTAGTGTTATGAATCTTCATGGGATTTTTCGGGCAATCTCGAAATAGGTGTTCCTTTCCACACTCATTGTAGTACCCTTCCCATGTTATAGGAGGTGATGGATTGTATGGTAGTGCATTCCTTTATCAAGTGATCTCCACTGCATCTATAGCATGGTCCTCTTGGCGCAGGTGGTCTAATAGGTGGTCTCATCTGGGCTGGTGCTTTAGGTGCAGTGTACATCAGGTTCACATATCCTGGTCCATAGGAGTTGTCGTATCCTTCATAACCATAATATTGTTGGTCATAGGTTTGGACATACTCCACTAGATTGGTGTCATAGGGGTAGTATTCTCCCTGGGTCTACTCATACCCCTCATTTGTTGTGTCTGTGCTGGCTAAAGGTGCAACTAGTACTATGGCTCTTTCCATGTTCTCCTTTGGTTGAGTGTATTTGACTAGGACTACATTTTGTGCATGGGGTGGTGGTTGTCCTAATACTGGTTGTGGTTGTCCATATCCCCCTTGTTCATAAGGTCTGGGTGCTCCTTGTGGGTCTAGATAAGAGTTGTATCTCAGTATCTCTCTTCCTTGCTCTCTGGGAGGATATCTGTAAGGTCTATACTAGGGTTGATTCACTAGCTTTGGTTGCCTGTTAACTAGGCAATTTTCGGTAGCATGGTTGGTATATTTCTGCTCAATGTGGCAATACAAGTTGGTTCCTTGGGGTGGCTGCCTAGTATATGGGTAAGGTTGTTGCATGCCTTAACCTCCTCTCGTACAAGTATGAGATGGATGATCTCCACCACATAGGCTGCATCTCCTTAGTATTGGCATTCTCATTGGGGGGTTCTGGTAATTTCTTTGTCCATGAACTCCTTGGCTACCGATTCTGCTAGTTCTTCCACATTACTATAACTAGTTGTCACTATAATCCTAGTGTCTTTTGATTTAGAAGTGCTTTGTGTACTTTTGAGGTCATCAGCTAGGTTGTCTTCTAGATCAATGCATTCTTGGAGGCACTCACTCAATGTTTGGAGCTGTTTCACATAAACTAAGGTTCTTAGCATTCCATTGGTCAACCCATCTAAGAAGAGCGACATCATTTTTTGCTGGGAGGGGCTTTCTGTTATTCGGCATCTATCGACATATTGGTTAAATCTTGGGGCAACAGTTTTTACAATTTCATTTGGCATCTGTTTGAAACTATGAATTAAGGATGACAAGTTGTGTTTAATCCCTTGCTTGGTAAATTCCCCAATAAACTCTTGGAAAAAGTTTTCAATATTCCCAAAATGATTGGGATCCAATGGCTGGAACCAAGTTAGGGTTGTTCCTGTGAGGGTTAGTCCAAAGGACTCATATTGCACAAAGAAGTCATCCACTTGTTTTGCTCGCAACACTTGTTTGAATTCCACTATATGGTCATAAGGCTCTCCTGTACCATCATAGTGATTTCTCATGCATTTGGCAACTTGAATTGGTCTCAACCTTCTTACTGGCTCTCGGCGTCTAAGCATTATAGGAATTGCTAGTCTAACTAGATGCATTCCTGGTTGCATGTTTGGTTGTGGCCTTGGTCTAACTAGTCGTCGATTTATGTTTCCCATCCGTGGGTTGGTTTGTTTGTGCGAATGTATTCCTCGCATAGAGAATTGCACATGTGTTCTGGCGGGGATACTTCCTCGACTTGTTTGTCCTGACATTGTATTCTTTGTTCCTTGGTGGGATCCAAAAGGGTTGTGCGAGGTAGTTGCCTGCTCTCGAGGAGGGAATAAAGGCAACTGTTACACTTATGTGTTCCTCGAGTAGCTTTGATGTGAAACTTTTCCCTATACATGGGCACTTTTTACTCTAGTGCTGGCTAGAGTTTTTTCCCCATGTTATCACATACTTGATACTCTCATATGTGGTGGTACTTTGGACTTAGGGATATTATTCAACTCTTACTTCAGTTCAGTTGATCATCAATAGAGAGAGCTATTCCAACCATCGTCTTCTCTGTGTGTCTTGCTGCATTTGTGCTCCTTGTGTGTGCTTCTCATGTGTCTCTCGCACTTCTACACACACCCAACAGTGATATCAGAGCAGGTTCAACTCCTTTTCAAGTTTGAGTTTTTTGCGTCGCGGCGCGCGCACACTTTTAACAGTGCAAATTGACTTCAGAGCATAGAGCTGTGAATTTCAGCAGTTAAAAAACATTTCCACCAGGTGTGTTGGGGTTTTACCCCCATCGAAGCCATTCGTGCAATCAAAATTGCCATCAGAGTGACGGTTTGTGAGCTGAAATTTCAGCATTCATTTCAGCTTTCATCGAAGTAAACATTTTGTCACATTCTTGTTCTTTTGTGAAATGGCGGGCAGCAATGACTTGTTTGGCATGCTTCAAGATGACGATAAGCTTGATGGGACCAACTATCTGATGTGGTCTTACATGATGAATCATATTCTTGTTGCTAAACAACTTTGGAACATAGTGGCAGATGTAGATCGAAGACCCGCAGGTTCTTCTACTTCAAAGTCTACTGTCACAGATGGAGCTTCTTCTTTGAGTACAATAGTTTCTCCTTCTCCACCTACACAGGAGCAACTTAGATGGGATGGAAAAGATGCTCAAGCTCATGCTTTGATTGTGCTTTCAGTGAAGCATCAAATAGTTCCACACATTCGGTCATGTTCTACATCGAGATAGGCATGGTACACTCTTGCTTCTTTGTATGCCGTGCGCAACGAAGCAAGTGTTGCATACTTGAGGAAGCAACTTGAGGATGTATGTATGGATGAAAATGAGTCAGTGGATGTGTATGTGACACGCATCAAGGACTTGAAAGAGCAATTGGCAAACATAGATGAGATCATTCTGGATGCATCACTCATTTCTACATTGTTGAAAGGATTACCGCGATCTTTTCAAAGCTTTGCTACTACACTCCGTTTGGTTGCAGAAGGAAATCCTAATATGTATGCATTTGATGAGGTTGTGTCTCTTCTTTTGCAAGAAGAGCAATCTAGAGTGAATAGGAGTGGTTTAATTGAGGGAACACAAGCACTTGCTATCTCGCAAAAGGGGAAAAGCAAGTATGGTTCAGCTTTGGGTTCATCAAAACCAAAGCATCAAGCTTCCTCTTCCACTCATTCCTCTAATGATGGTGATTTGCAAAAGAAGAAGAGCTACAAATACTGTCGAAAGGCTGATCATACTATTGATGAGTGTAGAAAGCTTGCTAAACGCAACGAAAAGAATAAGGAATCCAGCATGTCTATTTCTGAAAATTCAGCAAATGTAAAGAATGATGAGGCTAACATGGCTCAATATTTTTGGGCATGTGTTGTTACATGTCATTATGATGCTTCTTTGCATTCTAAATGTATGGTTGTGAGTGGGGCTGATTCACATTGGTTCTTTGATAGTGGTGCTTCAAAGCACATAACATCATGCAAAAGATTTTTTACCTCTTTGAAAGATGCACCCAAAGGAGGACATGTGGTGTGTGCAACAATGCCTCTTATCCAATCATTGGAGTAGGAGAAATTGAGCTTACGGCTGCAAATGGAGGTGTGATTCTCTTGAAAAGTGCATTGTATGTGCCTGGTATCAAGAAGAACTTAATTTCAGTTCCGTTGATTGCCAAAGCTGGACTTCATGTACACTTTGTTGATGATAAGTGTATGGTTCATGATTTTAGAAATGGCGATGTTATCATGATGTTCGGTACATTATGTAATGGTTTGTATCGCATGGATACATACAAGAGGTCTGCCTCAAATGCCTTGGTTGCTCATAGTTCTTCCATGGCTAAAATGGAGCTTTGGCATGCTCATTTTTGTCATTTGAACTTCAATAGTTTGCTTTACTTGCAAAATAAGGACATGGTTATTGGTTTGCCTACACTTGAGTCCATTGAAAAGCATGCATGTGAAGGTTACATTCTTGGAAAAATGCATCGTGCCTCTTTTCCAAAAGATAGTCATACACACACTAAAAGAAAATTGCAACTTGTTCATAGTGATGTATGTGGTCCCATCAAGACTTCATCTTTTGGGAAGCATGTATATTTTGTTACCTTCATTGATGATACTACTCGTTATACATGGGTGTATCCTATGAAAGCAAAGAATGAGGTATTTTCTTGCTTCAAAGCATTTTTAGCTATGGCTGAAAATTTTTCTTCACAAAAGCTTTTGACTCTACGCACAGATCGTGGTGGTGAATACATGTCACATGAGTTTAATGCTTTTCTTCGTGAAAGAGGTATTTGACACCAATGTATGGTGCCATATACACCTATCAAAATGGAGTTGTCGAGCATAAAAATAGAACTCTACTTGAAATGGCAGGATGTATGCTTAAAGGAAAGCATCTTCTTGATAAGTTTTGGATGGAAGCGGTCATGTGTGCAAACTATGTGTTGAATCACTGCCCTACAAAAGCATTGAGAGTCATCACTCCTTATGATGCTTGGAATGGTCATAAGCCTATGGTTAGTCATATGTGTGTGTTTGGTTGTTTGGCATATGCTCTTGTGCCATCACAACAACGTCACAAACTTGATGACAAGGCAAAGAAATGTATATTTGTTGGTTATAGTGCTGAAAGTAAGGGATATCATTTGTATTATCCATTAACAAACACAATTATTATGAGTCGAGATGTGGTATTTGCTGAAAATTTAGTTTTTCCTCTACTTGAATGCAACAACTCACAAGATGTGTTCGATACACTCATGCCTTTGTTCCAAAATGGTGCATTTGACTATGGCCATATAGATGAGCCAACTGAGGCTCAAAGGGCTGAAAAATTCCAACAAAATAGTGCTAAAAATACAGAGAATTTCTAGCCAAACATGGCTGAAACTTTTCAGCCAAAAATGGTCAAAACTGCTGGAAATTTCCAGCCACATATGGTTGAACATTTGCATCAAAATATGGCTGAAAATGAGCATGAAATTCAGCCCATGTATGATGAACATGTTGAAGATGTATTACATAATGAACGCATGTCTGTCAAGAGTGCACAATCTATGCCAAAGTGGCTGAAACAAACTTTGCAGGACAACAAATTAAGTGCACCTTTACTTGGTAGAACAAGATCAAGATTTCACCATGCATCAAGTAATTTTGTGGATTATTCTCTTATTGATACATCATGTAATGAAGAGCCAATTTCTTTTGAAGATGCATGTGACGATCCACAATGGATGAGTGCTATGCAATCAAAAATGGATTCCATACATAGGAATGGTACTTGGGAGTTATGTGAATTGCCAAAAGGAGAGAATGCCATTGGTACAAAGTGGGTTTACAAGATTAAGAGAAAATTTGATGGTAGCATTGATCGCTACAAAGCTAGATTGGTTTCCAAAGGATATGCGCAACAATATGGCATTGACTATGAGGAAACTTTTGCACCTACTTCACGCACCATTCGTACCATGGTTGCATTGGTTGCCCATCGAGGTTGGAAAGTGCATCAGTTGGACATAAAAACAACCCTTGCAATAAGAGGTTTATGTGAAGCAACCACCTGGATTCGCTATGAAAAGGTAAGAGCATATGGTTTGTCGCTTGCATAAAGCATTGTATGGTCTCAAGCAAGCTCCACGTGCATGGTATCACAAAATACATAAGCACTTGGCTGCCCTTGGCTTCACATGTAGTTCAATCGACAGCACACTCTATGTACGCAAAGATGGGGCTGATCTTATAGTGCTTGTTCTTTATGTCGATGACATATTCTTGACGTGGTCATGTGATGCAAAACTTGACATTCTTATGACTGATTTGGAGCATACTTTTGATGTCACTTATCTTGGTCTTTTGAGCTACTATCTTGGCATCCAGTTTGTATCCGTTGAGGGGGGAATTGTTATGCATCAAGCAAAGTATGTTGAAAAACTACTTTAGCGTTTTGACTTTGAGGATTGCAAGACAATTCCCACACCAGTTGAGATAGGATTCAGGTTCTCGGTTGAGGATTCCAGTGATGCATTTGACACTTCTATTTATCAGCAAGCTGTGGGATGTGTTATATATGCATGCAACACAAGGCCGGATATACAGTATGTAGTTTCCCAGTTGAGTCGATTCATGCATAGCCCTGGCACTAAGCATTGGCAAGCGGTGAAACGTGTGTTTAGATATCTCCGAGGCACTTTGAGCTTAGGTCTCTTTTATGGCAGAGATATTAAGCTGTGCTTGCATGCTTTTACAGATACTGATTGGGCTGGTTGTTATGATACTCGCATGTCCAATAGTGGTAATTTCTTTTTCCTTGGAGACTCATGCATATCTTGGTTGAGCAAGAAACGACCTACAGTGGCGACTTCCACTTGTGAAGCTGAGTACAAGGTAGTTTTCACAGCGACAGTGGAGTGTATATGGCTGAGACGCCTATTGATAGATCTTTGCATGGAGATTGATGCTGCTACGCATATTCTCACTGATAGTCAGAGTGCTTTGTCTGTTGCACGAAACCCACCGTTTCATGCACGGACCAAACATATTGAGGTGCATTATCACTATGTGAGAGAGTGCCTTCATGGAAGAGATATTGATTTGGTATATGTGCCTACACAAGATAATGTGACAGACATATTCACCAAAAGCTCTTCCACGGGAAAAGTTTCAAGCTTTTCGCAAAGCTTTAGGCTTATTACCTTGTGGGGCATGATCTATCACTCCATGTATGTGTTCACATCATTCGCTCCAGGGGGTTTTGTTACACTTATGTGTTCCTGGAGTAGCTTTGATGTGAACCTTTTCCCTATACATGGGAACTTTTTACTCTAGTGCTGGTTAGAGGTTTATAGAACATGTTACCACATACTTGATACTCTCATATGTGGTGGTACTTTGTACTTAGGGATTTTATTCAGCGTTGATCATCAATAGAGAGAGCTATTCCAGCCATCGTTTTCTCTGTGTCTTGCTACGTTTGTGCTCCTTGTGTGTGCCTCTTGTGTATCTCTCACACTTCTACACACACCCAACAGCAACCCCATGTGTTTTAAGTGTGACCTATCATCTTCATGTACTAGCCAATACCGTCTTTGGTTTTGTTCTAGGTATGTAACTCTAGACTCATCTTCAAGATCCTTAAGCTTGTAGTTAGTCACTGGGCTTACTTCCTATCCTCATGTGGGTGAGTCGGTTTGTAAAAGCAGGTCTGACCCATGGATGAGGTATACCTCCAATAGGTAATCATCTTGAGGTATCAAGTCCCCTCTCAAGACTTGAGTCACCACAGACTTGCCCCTTGGGTTAGTCAAAGGTTCTTCTTGGCTAGATCTTCCAGAAGTTCCTAGTCCTTCTAGTTCCCCTCTCTCATTGATCTGATCTAGCTTTTCAGTCACTATGTAGATTTGACCTAACTTGTCCATGTAAACTCCTCCTTCATACTTGATTGCGGGTCTTGGGACTATTGCTGAATCGGTTGATTTACCATTCTAGCTACTGACCTATTTATGCCTTCAAGGTAAATAGGGATTCCTTGTTGATTAGTGGACACATACAAAACCGCACATGTCCTCTCATGCCATGGGTAATTCCTCCTCTGAGTCACTGGATGTGTCTGAATAGATAGGATGATGGATCACTTGGGTTGCGCTTCCTATTGATGAAATGATGCTTCTTCGGCTACTTAGCACCCATCCTCATTTTAAGTTCGTCCACCTTTTAGGTATATAACTTTTCTCCTTTTCCCTTAATTATATCTTCAATCAGTCAAAGTTTTACTTTTAGTCTATCTAGGTTGTTCTAGACGATACCACTCCTGGCGATATCTCACTGGTGATACGATACCGCACTTGGCATGATAGAATACCAAGGGCCTACCACGATACAATAACATTGAGTGGCACTATATGATACTGAGTTTGCACTCAATATGATACCTCTGCTACACACAATATGATACCAACCTCATGATATGATATCATGATAGCTAACGATACGATATTTGGTTGGCTAGCAATATGATATCAGTAGTTAGGGATGATACGATACCAGTCAATTCTCTGGACGAAACGATACCTTGAACGACACGATACAATACCACTGAAATGATGGCGATACGATACCTAAGATCACCACGATACGAATCCAGGTGTGCTCACGATATGATACTTGGTGGACCATGCTATGATACCACCAAAGGACCGTGATTGCAATACCAACACTCAACGGTACACGATACAGTATCAAAACACCTCAAGTAGGTATGCACGATACGATATGGGGAGAGTATCACGATACCACGGAATTTTGATATCGCAATACCAAAAGTCAATCGATCGCAATACTATAGCAAAAAATGATTAAATCTTGGATTTTGTTTGTGCAAAGAGTGTGTTTCTCTCTCCTCTTCACTCTTAGCCCATTGTATCACTTATAAACTCCCTCAAAACCTTCTATCCTACCTTGCGATACCATAAGTGAGTTTAATCATGTCTCTGAAATTTCTTTGCACTTTCTAAGATTCTGGGGTTAGAGTGCTCAGCTTAAGGAATGCTTGGCCTAAGCTCTGAGCTCAGATCACTTGCTACATGCCCACTTGCCACGATGTGTCCCTGGAGACACTGATCGCTGCTCTCCATGATACTTGTTCAAACAAGTGACTGGAAAAATGATTTTTTTTGGGTTTTAAGGTCTTGGTTCACCAAGTGTCTGATCTAAACTAGACTAGAAAAACTTTTGGCATTTTCTTGAGGTGTATTACTTCTCCTTAAACTACTCCTCTCTCTTACCTAACCCTAACTCTTCCCTTACTTCCTCACTCATAACCATAAACCTACAAACTCATTACACACACTCCTAAAGTGTGAAGTAACAAGTGCTGAAATACTTAATGACTTTCCACTAACTGAATTCACCTCTACAAGTACGACTCATTCACTCCATAACTATAATCATCACGAAGGCACCTTGGTTGGGCTTTCCCCAACAACATCGCCAAAAGCATGTGTACCTAATTTGTGAAGTCTTAGGGACTTGTGTCGATGAGACTATACTTCAATCACCCCACAAGTGCATATAGTGGTGGATTGATACACGTTTAATTATCAATCCGTGGAATTAGACATACCAAGTGTATGAAGAAATGTGCCCACATGATGGTAAGTGAAGTATCCAAGCTATAATGCATGTGACTAGTCTCAACTACCTCCCCAACTCACTAACTCTCTGAAAATGCACGTCGGGATACCATTTATAGTAGTAAGAACAAATTTGAACTTTTCTCTTAGCTCCGAACTCCGAATATGATCAGTAGTGGGTTCATTTCGAAGCTCTTGATGAGATGCATCTAATGGTGTATTTTACTCAAATCCAAAAATGTACTTCAAGTTATGAGTAAAATAGTAAATGGTGGTAAACAACAAGAGCTCACACACACACTACAACAATTCAAAAGAAATGGGAAGAGGTAGACAACAATCCTACACACAAATTTCAAGCATTAGATACACACAAAAGCTCTTGGAGAAGAAGGAAATCAGCACGAAAGAGAAAAATTCGAAATTCTTCTTCATTTCTTATAATGGCAAAAATTTCTTTCCAAGAGTCACAAAGTCACTTATATACATGTGCCCTAAAATTGGTCCTTTCACACAAGAGACCGACACCTTTATTGAATAACTCTAATTCCTGATATAATACAACGATTATGTTACAAGGATTGGGGCTTATGCACCTAGAGGACTCCTCTAGTGCATTTACATGGCTTCAAGGGATTTTCATAGAAATTTGAAGAAGAAAAAATTATGCCCATAATTTTGAAAATTTTTGGGGCTCCTCTTTCGTGCTTCTTTACTCTACAACAATATGCAATACAATGGAATGCTTTCATATGTGATAAATTTGGATTTTTACTTGTAAACTTCTCTTTAGGTGTAAATTGATGTACATCACTAGTGAGAGTTGTATTCATGATGTATACAGTAGTATGTACAATTTCTACCCAATAACAATGAGGCATATTTTTCTTGACCATCAATGCTCTTTAAATTTCTCTAATATATCTATTTTTGCATTCAGCAATGCATTCTATTATGGTGTGTACCTGCATGAAAATCGCCTTTGAACTCCATGACTTTTAAAAAAACTAATGAACTCATTTGACATGTATTCACCTCCTATACTTCCCTATCAGCTTTTCCCTATCACCTTTTCCACCATAGCCTTGAAATTAAAAAATTGAGTAAACACCTCACTCTTGTCTTTCATGAAGTATACCCATACTTTCATGTATGTTCAGATCTTAATGTCTGAATATACTTTCATGTATGTATACCCATGAACTATAGGGAAGTATATTCAGATCTAAATGTCTGAATATACTTCGCTATCACCTTTTCCACCATAGCCTTGAAATTAAAAAATTGAGTAAACACCTCACTCTTCTCTTTCATGAAGTATACCCATACTTTCATGTATGTTCATCAATGAAAGTGACATAGAACCTAAATCCTCCCAAAGATGTGATCTTTGTAGGACCCCAAAAATCTCCATGTACTATTTCTAGCACATTCTCACTAAAATGCTTGTCATGTGGAAATGATACCCTTCAGTTTTTACCAAATTGACATGTTGCACATACCTTCCACATCTCTACAACCTTGAAATTTGGTAGTCCATTGACAAGATCCTTTGAGTGGATCAAGGTCAACCTTTGAAAATTTGCATACCAAATTTGCTTGTGCCAAATCTCTATATCAGCAATAACACCTATTGCAAACATGGGTCCGTTTATTTCAAGAATTTTCACATTGAAGGTGAACATCCTACCAAGTATGTTCCCTTCAGTGACTGATCTTCCATTTTGTTTGTACTCTTCTACATATAAACCATCAGCATTGAACGTGACTTGTAATCACCATCAACCATTTGTCCAATAGAAACTAGATTCTTTGTTATATTTGGAACATGCACTACATCAGCAATATGTTTTACCTTCCCATCATCCATAGGTACTGCTATGTTTCATGTATGCTTGATAGGATGTGATATGTCATTGCCTTGTTTGTCATATGCATTGGCACTTGAACAACAATGCAAAACTTTGGATTATAAAGTAGTGAAATGTATTTTTTTTGGTACAATTTTGAGAGTAAAGGCTATTGTCTATATCATCCACAAACTAAATACATTTTGGATATTTGTGATGTTTTTAATTGAGCCATTAGTTACATGTACTAAGGAGACATCAACTAGCTTCAAAGATGTGCATGACACTTTGTTGCCTCTTTTTACAAGTGGATAGTCATGTGCTAGTCCAAATGAGAAAATTTCTCAGCCTTTAAAAGTTACACATGATGATGTAAATCATTCCATTTCTGGTGCAGATTCACATGATACACTTGTTGATGAGAGGGTTGATACACGAGGCAAAAACTATGCCAAAATGGCTGGTAGAGAATTTGCAAGATGGCAAATCAGATGCACCTCTCTCATGTTGTACTAGTACGAGATCTCATAGTGCTTATTTTGCATTAGACTGTTATGCAATGGCTACCTCTAGTCTTTGTGATGAGAATGAACCTATTTTTGTTGATGCTATTATGAAGAATGGAAGTTGGTGTTTATGTGATTTTCCTCTTTGCAAAAAGGCCATTAGCACTAAATGGGTATACAAGCTGAAGCATAAGCCGAACGGAGCAGTTGACATGTATAAGGTTAGGCTTGTTGCAAAAGGTTATGCTCAAGAAAGAGGCATTGATTTTGATATGAATTTGCACCCACATGCCAAATGACTATGGTTCATAGCATTTGTGCACTTGCAACCCATCATGGTTGGAATGTAAATCAATTGGACATTAAAATTGCATTTTTCAATGGTGACTTACATGAAGAAGTGTATGTTTTTTAGCCCCGTAGTTTTGTGCAAAAAAGACATGAAAACAAAGTGTGAAGGTTGAAAAAAGAAATATTATATGGTTTGAAGCAAGCACCATGTGCTTGCTATGAAAAGATTCATGCCTACTTAATTGCATATGGTTTTGAGAACAATCCACTAAGAGCACCTTATATGTTAAGCATGCAAATGAAGTGCTTCTAATCATTGTTGTCTAGGTTGATGACATGTTGCTTACTAGTCCTAATGAGAAGCATATTGATGGTTTAAGGCTCATTTGCATGCCTCTTTTGAGATCTCAGATTCGGAGCATTTGCATCATTATTTGGGCATTCAATTTATGCAAGTTGATGGCATAATAGCTCTGTTTCAAACAAAATATATTGACACATTATTGTAGTGTTTTGTCCTTGACTACTCCAAACCTATTGTCACCCTATGGAAACAAGTTTATCGCGGAGTCTTCATGATGCTGGAGATGCATTCAATGTTGTTCTCTATTAGCAAGTTGTTGGATGCTTGTTTTACTTATGCATAATATGATCTGATATTTAGTTTTGTGTCTCACATATGAGCAAGTTTATGCATTGCCCACGTGTCTAGAATTGACAAGCAGTTAAACACATCTTACCTTTCTTCAATTGTACCTGACTACTTGGATTGCTTTATCCCAAGGGGGGATGACTACCACCAAATTTTCATGCTTTCTCTCACTCTTATTGGGCTCATTTCCATGACACTGGTATGTCCACTAGTGGTTTTTGCTTCATGCTTGGTAGCTCATGCATATCTTGGCTGAGGAAGAAGGAGCCCAATGTGGCCACTTCTAGTTTGAGGCTGAGTATAGGGTAGCTTTCAGAGTGACTTTGGAGTGTGTGTGGCTCAGACACCTTTTGGCTGATTTGGGTGTTGGTCACTCTTCTATGACCACCATATTCATTGATAGTCACATACCATTCGTAGTTGCAAGCAACCCTATGTTCCATGCTTGCACAAAGCACATTGAGGTGCATTATCATTATGTCAAGGAGAGGTTCTCTACTAGAGAGATCAATTTGGCATATGTTCCCATAGAGGATAACATTGCATACCTTTTCACAAAGGCTTTCACTCAAGAGAAGTTTGAAGCTTTTCGCAAAGCTTTGGTCTTAACTCCTTTTGGGGATTGAGCTCTTTCCACCTAGCTTGGCATTTCTTTACACCTGATCGTCAGCTCCTTGTTCGCCGCATCACTCCAAGGGGGGATTTGTCCATATATTTTTTTATTGATGTGTGTGAACACACTTAAGACCATCAGTGAAATTTTTTCCCTCTTTAGGAGGTTTTTTCCTCTGACTTGCATATATGCCTATAACCCTAATGGATGACTTATCTTTGTACATTTCAATTGGTAATACATTCATTATTATGTGTTGTACTCCAAGCTTCCTTTTTTTTCTTTGTGTTATTTGTGTGCTTCCCTACACCTAAAAATCCAACAATTACCTTGATTAGAAGCATAGTTACATTGATTCTTCTTTGAAGTGCATTCATTTTCCCAATGGACTTGTTTCCACATGAATGGCACTCACCTCTCTTACCTTGATTGTTGTAACCACTTCTACCTCTGCCTCTTTGGTTCTTTTCTTTGCCTTTGCCATAGGATGTTCTACATTCATCTTCATTTGTGTCCTTGTACTGATTTGTCCTACCATTGCCTCTTCCCTTGCCTCTACCTTTCTCTCTATCTTGTGCATATAGCATATAAAGATTGAGAACCTTTACCTTTTTTTTCCTCCTTGATGCATGTCCTCATTGATCATGAGTGTCGTAAGTTGACCAAGGTCATCCATGTTCTCTCTAGAATACAAAGAAGAAGCGAATATCCTCCATTGTTCATCTTCATTAAGAATATTTAGAGAATACGAAACCATGTCATCATCATCCACTTGGGTACATATTGCCACAAGGGAACCATCAATACTTTTTCTTTCAAAATATACTCATAAACTAATAGATTAATTGGCTTCTTGAGTTTATTAAGCTCATTCTTTAGATGCATCTTCTTTATTTTGGTGTTAGTTGAAAACATCTTCTCCAAGTAATCCCACATTTCCTTAGCTTTCTCCATCGATTGAATATGGCCTTCAACTCAGATCAAGTAGGTGCCATAGTATCTAGTGGTACTCCCTTGATGTCTCATCCATCAATGATGCCACCTAGATCCTTGGTTAGTATGAAAATGAGCATCCTAAACCTCCAAGTCTATTAGTTGTCCTTCTCAAGCTTCTCAATAACATTGGAATTATCAACCATGATAAAATTAACTGTGGAATACCTCTTTAGAATCTATAGATAGCTGTACTCCTTTGATGTTGAGCACTCCTCTAGATGTTCCCCCTTGATGTAGCCTTCAAATACTTTACCTTGTTTTCCTGCTTCACTTTTGGTCCTAAAATGAATCTTCTTGCACTCAACTTGATGTCTCTAAGTTGCTCTGATACCACTCTTGGAAGATTTCTCCTCCTAATGCACAACAAGAAGCTTGGCCCCTTCTTAAGACCTAGCTACACTTAGACTAGCACTTACTAGACTCCTATATCTACCGATTCCTAAATCCAATCTATGCACCCTTTTAGTCAAATAAACTAGAGGCCATCAATCATTGGGATCTAACACTATAATACTAGTTAACTAAGTCACACAAGAGAGACTATTTTTCCTAATAAGTTTTGGGATAGAAGAACATATAAATAAACAGCTATAACTCAAAGTACAAGAAGAGTTTCTCCAAAACCTTTTAGTATATAGAATTGATATTTTATAAGACTTATAATGGAAAAACTAAGAATGGAGCTTCCTACATAGGGAAAATGAATTCCAAACAAGATACTATATAAATTCAACACCATTTGGAAATGGTAAGGAGATATACAACAACATACAAACTCCTATGACATCATGCTTATGCTTCATCTTGTATACCCACTTAGTGCCAATGGCCTTCTTGCCAGGAGGCAAGTCACATAAAGACCAAGTACCATTTTTCATAATAGCATCATATTCTGATTTCATAACACTAATCCAATTTTCTAAAGTTTCTGCTTCTTCAAATGAAATAGGCTTATTCTTATCATAGAGAATAGAGGCAGCCATATCATAGCAATTTGATGCAAAAGAAGCACTATGAGAGCTTGAACAAGTACGAAATGACAAAGGTGCATCTAGTTTGCTACCTTGTAAAGTCTACACCAACCATTTAGGCATAGTTTTTGCCTCCTCTATATCAATTCTCTCATCAATATGTGCATCATGTAAATTTGCATCAGAAATGGAATGATCTATATCATCATGTGAAACCTGTCAAGGCTAAGAAATTGCCTCATTTGGACCAACACTAGAATTTCCACCTTTGAAGCTAAATGATGTCTTCTAAGTACATGAAAGTAATGGTTGAATAGCATCCTCCACAAAGACTACATCATGGCTAACCAAAATGCATTTAGTCTATGGATGATAGAGATGATAGTCTTTCTTTCAGAGTTGTACCCAAGAAAAATTCATTTCACTGCTTTATCATCCAATTTCCCCCATTGTTGTTTAGGCACTAATGCATATGCCATACAATCAAAGACACATAGGTGAGCAATAGATGGTTTGCGACCATGAAAAGCCTCATATGGAGTGATAGACTGCAATGCTTTAGTGGGACACCTGTTAAGTACATATAATGCACACATAATCACCTCAAGCGAGAAACTATGTGGTAAAGCCTGACTCTTAACCATACACCTCGCCATCTCCATGAGTGACTTGTTCTTCCTTTCTGCAACTCCATTTTGTTGAGGTGTATATGACATTGTACATTGATATTTTATTCTCATTCAGCTAGAAATGCATTAAAATAAGAAGACATAAATTCCCCTCTTGATTAAAATGGAGGGTGTCAATTTTACATGTTGATAGATTTTCAGCCAAATTAGAAGCTGTTTGAAGCACATAAACACTTCGAACTTTTCTTTCATAGATATACCCATGCACACATCAAAAAATCATTAGTGAAAAAGTAAAATAGTTCACAAAAGAAGGTATTTGCATAGGCCCACAAACATCACTATGAGCAAGCTACAATTTCTGAGTAAGTTAAACTGAACCATCTTTTGGGAAGGAGGAATACTACATTTTTCCCAAGATAGAGCCTTCATAGACATGTTTTACCAAGTGCCTCAAGTTTGGGTAGAGAGGACAACATTTCATATTTCTGTTGGCATAGCAAACTAGCAAAATTCAGATGACCAAAGCATGCATGCCAAAGCTTTACATCTGACACAACCTGAGAATCTTTCACTGAACATGTATTCATTCATAGATTTTGCATAATCTATGAGCTTATACAACCCAAAAAATTTAATGCAAGAAGCAATAATGACATTGCCATTTGAGAGATCATGAATTATGCACCTATCATCAACAGATTTCACAACCAAGACAATCTTGGCTAATGGTGAAACTGATAATAGATTTTTCTTGATCCCTAGCACAAATAAAACATCAAAAAATGTAAAAGAACTAGCACCAGTAGTAGTCAAAATGATCTTATAAACTCCCATGATAGGATACAAGGAGTTGTTGGTGCATGTGACAGTATTCCATGTAGGGGAAAGCTCAAGTGAAGTGAAGAAAATATGTTGCAAGGTAATATGTTTGGTTGCCTCCTATCAAAGCACCAAAAATCTGAGTCTACTGTAGACATGCACTCTTCATGAGAAGATGGGTCATAACTTGAAACAATAGTAAATGTCTATTCTTCATTCTGCACAAGATTTGTAGACTCTTATTTGGGTGTAGAGGCCTCTACAATAACCATTTGAACCTCCTTTTTCTTTGCCTCTTTTGCAACCAGTTTTGGATAACTCTTTATGACATGATCATTTTCTTTATAGTAGTTTCAAAATTGTTCTTGCTTTTTTGTTTTCTTCTCATCTTTTTCATCCTTCTTTGAGTATGTAGAATTAGCTGATTTTTGCTTACTAGTAGATGAAATCCATTTACCTTTGCTCTTCTCACTAGCCTGGAAAGCTTGATCTACAACATGCATAATATAAATTGTATTTAAAGTCTAATAATTGTTGGTGCAATTAGCAAGCCTAAGTGCATTGCTAAAGCCTTAGGACTACACATTCATTTAGTTCTTCACAAGAGAGAACCACACATGAGCACTTTCTTGTCAATTTGATTGTATTTACCTTGGATAAATGTAAAAGCAAAAAGAATAAGGAATCTCGTGAAGTTAAGAAGCTGAACTCACAATTCATGTGGTAGGAAGAATCAATTCAAATCATCCCTAAAGTATAGGATCCCTTTTAGGTGAGGGAAAATTCAAATTCAAAATGAGAACAGGTGTATAAATACACACATTTTTAGCCGTAGCATAAGAGAGTTATTCTGAGAGGCATTGAGCTAATTCAGTGAGCATACATTGAACCATCGCATGTATGGGTAGTCCACTGCACATCCCTTGTATCATATGTTCATTAAGAGATACATTTTGATATATTTCTTCAAGTATATCTCTGTCTACTGTTCTCTACTGCGTTTCCATCATTATGTTGATTTTGTGGAATCGATTTCTCTCAGTGAACTCCATAATTTGCTATACTTTAACTTTGGTTAGTTAGAATAAACATTTGGCTCACAAGATCATGAGATATGAATCATAGAAGTTAACTATTTCTACACACCTTCTAGATCCTAAAATGTTAGGATGACCTCCATCACTTGTTAGAATCATTTGTCAATGTATGGTGTGGCTAAATTGATGAAATAAATTGCTTTAGTTAGCTACACACTCCAATTAGATGTGCGCAAAAGCTGTTTGGTCATTTCATACGAGGTTGTGAGATCTAGTAAAACTCTAAACATTTCTATTCCCAAAATACAAGGTTTCTTCACATTTCTTGTATATGCAAGTTATTTGTTTTGATGGAAAATTTTGGGAATGATGCTCCAAAGCACTTGGTGGTTCCAAATGGATCAATGTGAGGCTAAAGGAGTCTAGTAAGCATCCTTAGAGTTAACATGGCAGGTGTAAAATAGGTTTTGTGCAACACCAACTCATCTCTAGAGCCTATCTATCCATCTCCTCGTAGTGGTATCAGAGCAATAACAAATCAACATGGGAGATGGATTTCCTTCATCCATAGAGAAATTTGATTGACGTAACTACTCCGCTTGGTCACTTAGAATGGAAGCTTATGCTCAAGGGAGAAACCTGTATGATTACATATCTTGATTTGAGATGATGCCAATCCTCAGAAGCAAAGGACAACCAATTCAAGAAGAACAAGAGAGGTTAACCGCATGGTGCTCAAAGGATGCTCTAGCTAACTCATATATTCTTAACTCAATATCTAATTTTTTACTTCCCACATCAGGGATGGAAATACTTCACAAGAGACTTGGAATTCTCTTGAAGCATTCTTCTCATCAAGTACAAAGGTAAGAAAGAATCAACCATGGATGGAAGTCACCATACTCAAGAAGATGCCCAAGCAAAGTGTGACTGCTTTTGTCACCAAAATGAAGGACCTAGAAGGTCAACTTGGAAGCATTGGAGAGATGATTGATGAAGAGTAGAGAGTGAGGCAAGTGATTAATGGAATAAAGGGAGATGACAAATGGGAAGCTTTCACCATAGCTATGGATCTCTACATGGACATGCAGATTCTTGATTTCAACACCCTCATGGGACAATTGTTCACAAATGGGGCAAAGTTATGAAGAATGGAGATAAATAAAAATATAATCAATCCTCTAGTGTCTTTAATAGATAAAAACAAGAGCAAAGATAACAAAGGCAAAGGTAAAAAGTTTGATGATGAAGGTAGTACCTCTCTCAAGCAAACTTTGCAAGAAGAGATAGAGGCTCACGAGGAAGAGGCAGATGTTGGTGCAAGAGAATCCAAGCCCACATACTGGGATGATTAGCATATTTCTCATGGAGCCTTATATGATCAATCCCTTATAAAATCAATTACATTTACCTTTGTAAAAGAACCTTACTTCCACAAGGAAGTTAGGAAGCATCAAATCTCGTAGTTGATTGATGAAAGCATATATCCTATAGTTTAGGATTTACTTTTAGGTGGACTTTTAAATTTTAATTCAAAAGATTGGCTCCAAATGCAACTATAAAAGTAGATAAAAAAGACATGTGTGGATATGCCTCGACTAGGAGATCAATTGAGATAAATACATTGAGATTAGAGAGCTCACTCCATAGATCAATCACTTTCCTCACATTGTGCAATAGATTATTGCCAATAACATTGTATTTCTATGTGATCTAATACATACATTTTTATTACATCTTTACTTCACTTCTGTGCCATGACTACAACACTACAGTGATCTTCTCAGAGCTTATTCTCATTCTATGATTGATCATTTATCATGACTTAAAGCATCATAGATTCAGTATACTGTCTACTTCATAGCTACAAACTCTCATTATCATTGCTTATCTGAATATTGAGATATATTTACTTCATTACTCTTTGGTGTATTGACTAATGCATCCCAAAAATGTGGGGCGTCCTATGATTTGCTAAACATCATACTCAGCATGTAGTTCATCTTTTTTATTGAAATCACTCATGGCTGGTAGATGTCTAAGTAAATTAGACATCGGCAAAAGGAATTAGGCTAATTGCTGTCATGCTCAGAGCACTATTCATTATAATGAACGGGTGTAGAGACTAAAATAGCAAGTATATGACCTTGGATCAATTTCCTACTCATCTGTTTTGATCCATTGATTAGTGGATCATGTTCCAAAAAACATAGGTGATTATTTATGATCATTAGTAAGCTAAAGAGGCCCACTACACTCTCCAACAATTGCTCTTGGCTAGTGTGAAGCAGGTTTAAGCAACACCACTTCATCTCTGAAGACTATCCACCATCTCCTCCAATAGCAGAGGAGGAAGGCAAGGAAAAGGGAGAACACAAAGCTCCTCTCCATGTGCCATAAGTGGTTTAACTAATCACATTACTGAGAACTATTTCAAGAACCCTAGAAATCAAGAGGAAGAGGTTTCAACAGGGGAGGATATGGAAGCTCAAGAGGTAGAATCTGTTAAGGAAACACTCACGAATTTGACGCAACAGACAAGAGAAAAACAGAATCTTCTGGAAAATCAATGCACAGGTGTACAGTATGCGAAGTTAGTGCACGGTGTGCGCATAATAGAGCAATTAACCGTGGCGGGCGCGTAAGGCGCGCATAACGTAAATTGAAGAGTAACAGCGCAGAGGAGCGCCAAAGGAAAGTGTATATATATACAGCAAGATCTGAAGAACTAGAAGGGGGGAGAGAGAAGACTCAGGAAGAGACGCGTGAAGATGATGCGTGTGAGATGCGCGTATGAGTGAAGAGAGAGTTAGAAGTTCTCAGAAGACGCCATAGATCGCGTATGTACAGATGAATAACACAAGCCTGAAGTGTCGGGTTTTTTCATCTGAGAGAGATAGTAATAAGAAACTACTCACTGTAGGAGAGTTTCTGTAACTTGAGCAAGAAGAGGCCAAGTTTACTTGTACACATCTTCTCTAATCGATAACACATGTTCATGTGGATGTCTGCGCGTAATCTTTACTTGTAAAGAATCTGAAGCTATTTCGTGTTACGGTAGGAAGTTCCGTTTATCGTTAACTGTCACGACTCGTTACTAAACATGCTTCAGTACCTTCTCTGTAAACGCATGTTTCAGTGAATAACAGTTTACTCAGTAAACATATTTCAGTAATTTCCGGTCAGTTACAGTTTCTCAGAAAACAAGTTTTTCGGTAGAACAACGAAGTATAACTCGTATCAGAGTTCGAAGCTTTGTATGAGAGATAGCTCATCTTGTAGCTAGACGTCTCTACTTTAAGCTGGTCATAGTTTCCGGTGAAAAGGAGATGTGCATGCAGTACAAAATCTAACCCGAAAGTAGCACTTTAGAACTGTGAAGATTTTCTTAAAACTTCAGAAAAGTTCATTAAGTGGAGAAAGCTCGAATCACTTTCTTACTTCTTGTATGTTCACTTGAAGTAATTATAACCAAAGTAGAAGTTCATTTCGGTAAAGTTCCGGTACGATTACGGTGTCAGTCCAGTGACAGTCTGGTGAAGTTCCGGTGGAACCTGTGTCGCAGGATAACACAGTTAAGGCGACGTTAATTAGGCTGAGCTACTGTTGATTACAGAGGTGTTCTAAATCACTCTAGTTTAGCATTCTATTGCGGTGGCGCGGCAATTTCCGCAGGCCTGACAGAGTTCAAGCTTTGTCGCGAAATCCACCTTCAGGGCGAAAGTAATTCCGCACCAGTGGTATTAGAGCTGAAGTTTTCGCCAACAATTGGTATCAGAGCAGGTTAGTTTCCCAACAATTGGTATAAGAGCCTAGAGTATTCCCTATCATGGCAGACCACGTCCAAATTGATAAACTGGACAGAGATAATTATCCCGCATGGGTAATGCGCATGGAAGCCTTACTTATGAGTAAGGACTTAATGATGTATGTGACCGGAGAAGAAAAGAAGCCGACCTTTGAAGATGATAGCCAACCAGAAAAGGAAGAGATAGAAGCTTTGAAGCTGTGGCAAAAGAAAGATGCAACGGCAAGAGCCTACATCTACAACACTGTTTCAGATCATCTGCTACCGCACATTAGAGGTCTGGAGAAAGCGGAGGACATATGGAGTGCATTGGAAGATCATTTCCAAAATACTACGAAAGCCAGGAAGGCTAGCTTATGGTCCGAATTTACTACATTCAAAAAGAAGTCGAGTCAAAGCATAAGTGACTACGTCACTAAAATGAAGGATCTAGCAGATAGTCTTGGATCCATAAATGAAGAAGTCGAAGATCATAGATTGATAGCGCAAGTGCTCACAGGGTTGAGAGGAGATGAAAGGTGGAAACCTTTCGTACTATCAACTGAACTCTCCTTAAATCATTTTGTGCCAGACTTAAATCAGTTGCTTGGTTTGATGCTCACATATGAGCAAGACCTGAAAGGAGATGCAGATAAAGGACAGAGCTCTGCAATGTACATGAAGAACAAGAAGAAAGACAAAGGTAAGTCAAAAGACGAAGAAGAGTCGAGCTCTCAGGCCTATTACGCAACAGGTAAAGGCACTGGCAGAGGAAGAGCAAGAGGAAGAAGTAGTCAGAATATTAACAAGAAAGTCTGCTAGATTTGCGGACTAAGTAATCATCTGGCGCATGACTGTTGGCACAACCAACAGGGATCAAATCAAAGCCAGAACAGTAATAGCAGAGGCAGAATCGGAAGATATCAAAGTAACTTCCAAAGAGGAAGACAAAATCAAAGAGGAGGCTATGGTAGAGGTAGAACAAGAAGTTGGGGACAGAGCCAATCCTACAACACCACCTACAACAACTACGCAAATGACACACAGAATGAAAGTCATACATCATTGATGATGAACTCAATCAGCACATCTGATAACGAAGATCTAAAGGTATTTTACATTGACTCTGGATGTTCTAATCACTTGTCAGGAAACATAGAACTGATGTCAGAATTGGAAAAAGGAAGTGCGAGTCACACTGTTCAAACAGGTGACAATACGAGACATAGTGTACACTCAATTGGAAAAGTGAAATGCGAAAGTGGAGCAGATTTGCTAACTAATGTTTTGTATGTTCCATCAATACCGAAAAATTTGATTAGCGTGGGACAGATAGTTGAGAAAGGTTTTCAGGTCAGATTTACAAACAAAGGAGTATTTGTAGAAGATCCCAAGAACGGATATTATCAGATCGTCTCTGGTAAGAAAGAAGGGAGACTCTTTACGTTAAGAGTACAAGGGAACATTGGCCAAGCGCTGCTCACACATGATGAAAAGGTAATTACAGAACTTGATCTCTGACACAAGAGATTAGGTCATTTTCACGAAAAAGGAATCAAAGCTATGATAGCGAATCAGTCTGTACTGGGATTATCGAACGTACAGAACCAACATATGATTCACAAATGCGAAGCCTGTCAGATGGGAAAAGCCCATAGGTTACCTTTCCAGAAGAAAGGATTCAAACATGACAGTGTGCTGGAACTCATACATACAGATGTATGGGGACCAACGAAAGAAGGATCAATTAGCGGATCAAGGTACTATGTTCTATTCATTGATGATGCCACAAGGTGGATAACCCTTTATGTTCTGAAAGAGAAATCAGAAGTATTTGGAGCTTTCAGGCATTTTCATGCATATGCTGAAAGACTCACCGGACGAAAACTTAAAAGACTGAGGTCTGATGGAGGGGGAGAATACTTCTCCCGAGAATTCAATGACTATCTTTGGAATGCAGGTATTAAGAGAGAAATAACCTGCAGGTATACACCACAACAGAATGGTGCACGAGCTATGCTAAAAGAAAAAAATTGCCCAGATTATCTTTGGGCTGAAGCCGTGAACACAGCGACATACTTGGTAAACAGATTACCATGTACAGCCTTAGAAGGAATGACCCCTTATGAAGCTTGGTGGGGAAAGAAGCCAACACTTGATCACTGCAAAGTGTTTGGATCAGTAGCGTATGCTTATGTACCGTCTCAACTCAGACATAAGCTTGAACCGAAAGCAGAGAAATATGTATTTGTCGGATAGATGAAAAGCAGATGGGTTACAGGTTATGGAGTCCTCTAACCAAACATTTTACTATTTCCAGAGATGTAACATTTGATGAACAGAAAAGCTGGTATGCAGATCAGAGTCATACAGCTGAAGAATTTGAAGAAGAGATAAAAAGAAGAGAGAAAGGAAAATCAATTGTACAGGTAAACAAAGATGAAGAGGCAAATACGTCTAGGACCGGATCTGGTATAAGGAACGAAGATGAAGACGAATACTCAGACGCACACGAAGAATATGAGCTAAGAAGGTCAAACAGAGTAAGAAGACAACCGAAAAGATACTCGTATGATACATCGTATATAACTCAACAAGATTATGCATATATGGTTAAAGAAGAGGATGAGCCTCAGAGCTATGACGAAGCCAAAGGCAAGAAGCAATGGCAAGAAGCAATGAAAGAAGAACTCACCGCACTGGAAGAGAACAAGACATGGGAGCTTGTTCCTAAACCGAATGGTAAGAAAGTAATTGGAAATAAATGGGTGTTCAAAATAAAGAAACTTGCAGATGGAAGGATAGCCAGACATAAAGCGAGACTAGTTATCAAGGGCTATGCTCAGACGCATGGCATAGACTATGACGAGACGTTCAGTCCGGTGGCAAAGATGTCAACCATAAGAACAGTGATTGCTATAGCAGCATCAAAAGGATGGAAGCTAAGTCAGCTAGATATAAAGAATGCATTCCTGAATGGATATATATCAGATGAAGTCTATATGGAACAACCGGAAGGGTTTATAAGCTCCAGATACCCAAATTTTGTTTGCAGGTTAAGAAAAGCACTTTATGGACTAAAGCAAGCCCCAAGAGCTTGGAACTACAGACTTGTGAAATATCTCAATGAACTTGGATACCAAAGTTCGAAGGCAGATGCAAGTCTACTCATCAAAAGGACAGAAGAAGGAATGATTTACATTTGTATCTATGTAGATGACATAATAATTACAGGTACCTCAGATGCAGGAATCACAGAGGTAAAGAAACTGCTAGAAAAGGAATTCAAAATTAGTGACCTGGGAAAGTTATCATACTTTCTAGGTATGGAAATCACATATACAGATCATGGTGTATATGTCACACAAGAAAGGTATCTCCTGAACTTACTGAAGAAGTTCAATATGGAAAATTGCAGAGAAGCTTCAACACCGCTTGAAGTAAACCATAAACTTAGTAAATATGATGGAACAGAGTTTAAGGATATGAAGAAGTATCAATCGTTAGTAGGAAGCCTAATATATGCTACGCTAACAAGACCGGATCTCAGTTTTCCGGTGGGAGTTCTCTCACAGTTTATGCATTGTCCGACAGAGCAACATTGGGTTGCAGGACAAAGAGTTCTCAGATATATCAAAAGAACTATAAAGGAAGGATTATATTATCCTTTTACGTCAGATATAAAGCTCAGAGCATATAGTGACTCAGATTGGGCAGGAAGTCAAGATGACCGAAGATCAACGCACGGGTATATGATATACCTAGGAGATAAGCTGGTAAGCTGGTGTTCGAAGAAGCAACACACAGTAGCCTTATCATCAACAGAAGCAGAATACAAAGGACTGATAGAAGCAGCAAAAGAAGTGATATGGATACAGACTTTACTTAAAAGCATGGGTATAGATCAAAGTATACCGATCATACATGGAGATAATATGAGCTCGCTGTATCTTGCAGCGAATCCTGTGTTTCACGCAAGAACAAAACACATAGAGATTCAGTATCATATTCAAGGGAAAAAGTAATGGAGAAAGAGATAGAAATAGTCTACCCTCCTACGAAAGATCAGATTGCAGATATTCTGACAAAGAGCTTGGATGGAACAAAGACGAACAGATTTAAAGAAATGGCAGGTATAAAAGAGAGGAAGATATATGAAAGACCGGAAGATGTCAAATTAGTGATTGAGGGGGAGCTGTTAAGGAAACACTCACGAATTTGACGCAACAGACAAGAGAAAAACAGAATCTTCTGGAAAATCAATGCACAGGTGTACAGTATGCGAAGTTAGTGCACGGTGTGCGCATAACAGAGCAATTAACCACGGCGGGCACGTAAGGCGCGCATAACGTAAATTGAAGAGTAACAGCGCAGAGGAGCGCCAAAGGAAAGTGTATATATATACAGCAAGATCTGAAGAACTAGAAGGGGGGAGAGAGAAGACTCAGGAAGAGACGCGTGAAGATGATGCGTGTGAGATGCGCGTATGAGTGAAGAGAGAGTTAGAAGTTCTCAGAAGACGCCATAGATCACGTATGTACAGATGAATAACACAAGCCTGAAGTGTCGGGTTTTTTCATCTGAGAGAGATAGTAATAAGAAACTACTCACTGTAGGAGAGTTTCTGTAACTTGAGCAAGAAGAGGCCAAGTTTACTTGTACACATCTTCTCTAATCGATAACACATGTTCATGTGGATGTCTGCGCGTAATCTTTACTTGTAAAGAATCTGAAGCTATTTCGTGTTACGGTAGGAAGTTCCGTTTATCGTTAACTGTCACGACTCGTTACTAAACATGCTTCAGTACCTTCTCTGTAAACGCATGTTTCAGTGAATAACATTTTACTCAGTAAACATATTTCAGTAATTTCCGGTCAGTTACAGTTTCTCAGAAAACAAGTTTTTTGGTAGAACAACGAAGTATAACTCGTATCAGAGTTCGAAGCTTTGTATGAGAGATAGCTCATCTTGTAGCTAGACGTCTCTACTTTAAGCTGGTCATAGTTTCCGGTGAAAAGGAGATGTGCATGCAGTACAAAATCTAACCGGAAAGTAGCACTTCAGAACTGTGAAGATTTTCTTAAAACTTCAGAAAATTTCATTAAGTGGAGAAAGCTCGAATCACTTTCTTACTTCTTGTATGTTCACTTGAAGTAATTATAACCAAAGTAGAAGTTCATTTCGGTAAAGTTCTGGTACGATTACGGTGTCAGTCCAGTGACAGTCTGGTGAAGTTCCGGTGGAACCTGTGTCGCAGGATAACACAGTTAAGGCGACGTTAATTAGGCTGAGCTACTGTTGATTACAGAGGTGTTCTAAATCACTCTAGTTTAGCATTCTATTGCGGTGGCGCGGCAATTTCCGCAGGCCTGACAGAGTTCAAGCTTTGTCGCGAAATCCACCTTCAGGGCGAAAGTAATTCCGCACCAGTGGTATTAGAGCTGAAGTTTTCGCCAACAGAATCAACAACAACAATGGTTATAACAACATCTCATACAAAAACAATAATTATCAAGGAGGATACAGAGGAAGGAGAGACTACAACAACTATGCAAATGATCAAACTCAAGAAGATTCATTACTTCTGATGAACATGACCATGATGCAAGGTAAAGCAGATGAACATGTATCCTGTATAGACTTAGGTTGCTCAAATCATGTAGTAGGGAATGTAGCTTTAGTCTCAGACTTGGAGGATCCAAGGAATAGACATGAAGCCCAAACAGGAGATGACACAAGGCATCCAATGGAGAAGATAAGAAATGTGAAGACATGGTTGGTGACATGAACCTATTGAGCAAGGTATTTTATGTGCTAACTATCATAAAAAATCTCATCAGTGTAGGTCAGATTGTTGAAAAAGGATTATAGGTTAGATTCACAAAGAATGGAGCATTTGTTGAGAATCCACATAAGGGATTCAAGAAGATAGCAAGAGGTAGTCAAATCTTATCAAAATTGGAAATTTGGCACAAGCTCATACAAAACTTAAAAGGAAAAAGAATAAGGAATTTTATGAAGTTAGGGAGCTAAAGCCATGACTCATGTGGTAGGAAGAATCAATTAGAATCATCCCTAGAGTGTAGGATCATGTTTAGGTGAGGGAAAATTCAAATTCAAAATGAGAACGTGTATAAATTACACAAATTTTTAGTCGTGGGATAAGAGAGCCATTCTAAGAGGCATTGAGCTACTTAAGTGATCATACATTGTGCTCATTGCATGTATGAGTAGTCCACTACACTTCCCTTGTATCATATGTTCATTGGCATATACATTTTGATACATTTCTTCAAGTACATCTCTCTCTACTATTCTTTATTGCACCTTCATCATTATGGTGATCTTGTGGAATCCATTTCTCTATGTGTACTTTTTCATTTTCTGTATTTTAACTTGGTTTAGCTAGGGTAAAGTGTCTACTATTTGCATATAAATTTTCCAAAGGATGTTGAGACATGAATCAGAGAAGATGTCTATGTCTGCACACCTTCTAGATCCTATAATGTCGAGATGACCCCCTGACTTGTTGGAATCATTTCTTAGTGTATGGTGTGGCTAAATTGATGAAATAAATTGGTTTCGTTAGTTACACACCTCAATTAGATGTGTGAAAAATCTCTTTGGTAAATTCACACCACGTTGTGAGCTTTCAACAAAACTCTCAACACTTCTATTCCCAAAATACAAAGTTTCTTCACATTTCTAGTATAAGCAAGTTATCTGTTTTGATGCAAACTTTTGGGAATGATGTCCCAAATCACTTGGTGGTTCCAAATGATCTATGTGAATCTAAAGGAGTCTAGTAATCATCTCTGGAGTTAACTTGGCAAGTGTAGAGAAAGTTATGTGCAACACCACCTCGTCTCTGGAATCTATCTATCTATCTCCTCACAAGAACGAGTGGACTTTCCTCTTGCCCTAGAGGAATTACATAATGAATTATTAGTCTATGAAATCAATTTGTAGCGTGGTCATTCTCATATAGGCAAATTGTTGAGGATTTGTGCCAAGAACATAGTGAATGAAACATCTTAGTGGGTTCCTTTAGTAGGAGAAAACCACTTTTCACTCACATGATGCATTCAATTTAGCCATCTCATTGGAGTGATTTTCATGGCATTATGCATCACACATGCAATGATCTCACATATGCAATGATATCACCATGTACTAACTCTAGAAAGGAAGTAGATGATCTTTTCTATTCAAACACGTCAATGAGAAGTAATATAAAGATGTCGTTTCGACTATGGTTCACTAGATTCAATTCCGCGAGTGTTTGCCATTCTTTGATATATGAATAATAGACTCGTCTCCACATACATATTTCTTTTTCTAAGATGTAAATTAGCCTCTAGGAGAAATGTATTGGGAAAGACCAACTCATTCATCTTAAAAATGTCTAGATGAGAGGCGTAGCGTGATCTAGCTTATAGGTATATAAAAAATTGAAGTTCTTTACAACATTAATAATTTCCCTACATGTGTGAATGTTTTATAATTAAATAATGGAGCTTAAGACATGCTTCAATCATTGTTGTTACCAAATAAACTTTAGTATGAAAAAAAAATGAAAAAATCTAGAATTAGTTGTTTTGGAAAAGTAGTTAATTGAAATCTCATCTTCTTTATGGATTTTCTTGAACTGAGACTTTGATTGTAAAATAGGGATAACTAGAAATTATATCATGCACTTATCATTTTTAACAAAATCGTTCTCTTCCATCTACTCTCAATCCACAATAAAGCTCAGATACCATGAAATAAATGAGGTGAGAAATGATAGAAAGAGCTTTTGCAATCTACAAAATCTCATATACAAGGAGGATCATACAAAAATACGATAAATAAATATCTTACTTATCTTGTATTATTGACGAATCCATTGAGCTATACAAACAAGACTGCATAAAGAAATGCTATTTGCAACTACTATGTGAGCCGATGAAATAAGTATTCCATCAATCTCTATATGAGATACATGTTACTGAATTTTAGAGAAATGCCTTTAAATTATATCCACACCTCCAATACATATGCGAGAGTAGGCTTTCTACAAGAGCCTTTTCCATTATTGTCTCTCTTCACCAACTTATGTGTTATAGAGAAACTATTATATTTATAGTACTTCTAGTAGCCGTTGATGTCACACTTATGTATTCCTTGAGTAGCTTTGATGTGAAGCTTTTTCCTATACATGGGCACTTTTTACTCTAGCTAGCAAAGTGCCTATGTATAGAGAAAAGGTTAACATCAAAGCTACTCGAAGAACACATAAGTGTAACAACGTTGACAGTGTATGGATTATTAATTTCTTTCAAAGACTTAAAGGGATAGACAAAAAAATATTTTAAGTTTTATATTATGAATGTATTTTTTTGAAATTTGATGCTTAATTTGTGAGCGTTGACTAAAATCTTCACAAGGTCCGGCGCATATCCTTGCTCA